>JALIGU010000028.1:0-600000 GCA_023053565.1 Aquilegia eximia
AGATGATAAGAGACTTGTGTGAAGAAATTCTAGGTTATCGATTCTAGTTTGGGATTAGGTTCGTGGGAAATTATAGGTTATCGATTCACAGATTCAAAAGTCTGATTCTAAAACTAGTTCTTAGAAATTAACTTTTCTTGCTTTAATCTTCTTCAGCATTGTTCAAGTTTGGATTTTGATCATGCAACAAGTGGATTTTCCTGATTCTCATAAAAAAAAAAAAAAGGCCTCCAAATTCTGTTTCATCGCCATCATCATGTTTCACTCTCCCCATTTTCCTCTTTTATTTGTTTTTGGCAAATTTAAACCCCTACTGCTGCACATCCTCATATCCCAAAAGTCCAACCATATGATTCTGTCAAAATGTACCCCCATTGCAGATGTTATAATTTTAATACCATCCCCACATTCATCTTTAACCTTTACTTGATTGGAAGAATCCATGAATTTTTTTTTCTCTCTGCCAAGAAAAGAACTGACATCTATTCCTAGACATCAGAAAAAAGTTCGAATAGACTACCTAGTCAATTCTTCTCCTCCTTCTTGGGCCTAACTTAGTCCTATGTATGTTTTGATCAAGCCTTTGGGCCAGACTTTTTTGATGGTAAGGTAGGGGTTCCAAAGCCCATTATTTATTTATTTTTCTTCTCCTCCTTCTTGGGCCCAACTTAGTCCTATGTATGTTTTGATCAAGCCTTTGGGCCAGACTTTTTTGATGGTAAGGTAGGGGTTCCAAAGCCCATTATTTATTTATTTTTCTTCTCCTCCTTCTTGGGCCCAACTTAGTCCTATGTATGTTTTGATCAAGCCTTTGGGCCACACTTTTTTGATGGTAAGGTAGGGGTTCCAAAGCCCATTATTTATTTATTTTTATTTTTTAAAAAATAAAAATATTTATGAACAAAGTAAATATATAGTATGGAGTATACAAAGAGAAAGATACATAGGGGACATGAAGCCGAAAACCCCTGAGAAATAGATAGATACAGGGCCTATCCATAGTCTATAGGTTAGAGTTGTGTGCTGCCTGCCTCCTAAAATCAATGAGCTTAGAGTCTGTGTTCTGTTCTGAGGACTTGAAGCTAGTAATTGTTCAACACCTGCAATCGAGAAGAGTCAAAAGAAAAAAACCCTGAGAAATAGATAGATATAGGGCCTATCCATAGTCTATAGGTTAGAGTTGTGTGCTGCCTGCCTCCTAAAATCAATGAGCTTAGAGTCTGTGTTCTGAGGACTTGAAGCTTAGTAATTGTTCAACACCTGCAATCGAGAAGAGTCAAAAGAAAATAAATCATCGGCGCGGACTCCTAAGTGCATGAATCCGGTAGTTGGGAGTTGAGATGAGACCTCTATAAAAGGAGGGGTTATTGCCAGAGATGATCACAAAACCCAGCTATGGCTCTTACCCTTGAAGCAAATGTCTCTTGCAAAACTTTGAGCGCTTCCTTTACCCTGATGAGTTTGGTTGATGAACCAGGACGGGGGAGGCAGAAAGGCCCTCAGTTCTATTTGAAGATTGCAGGTGATTCCAGTGATGATGAAGAAGAAGACACTGACGACGAAATTGAAGAGGAGGAGGAGGAGGAGTCCCCCCCCCCCCCCCCCCCCTACGTCTGAAGAGGAAACCGATGAAGGAG
Source organism: Aquilegia eximia (assembly GCA_023053565.1). Classification (NCBI taxonomy): domain Eukaryota; kingdom Viridiplantae; phylum Streptophyta; class Magnoliopsida; order Ranunculales; family Ranunculaceae; genus Aquilegia; species Aquilegia eximia. Next base: position 1,638 of record JALIGU010000028.1, read on the forward strand.
AAGACTCTGATCCTTTTGCTGATTATCCAGGGGATAGCGACATTTCTGAGGAGGAAGAACCACCTGTTCGAGAGCCAACACCTGAGCCCTTCACCGATGAGGACGAGGAGGATGAGGATGAAGACGATTATTCTCCTTAGGTTGCTGATGTTCTTGCATGTCTGTCTGTACTCTCTGTCTGTCTTTCTTTAAATCCATGGATGTAAAGCAAGCCCTTTAGCTTTAGCTTACCTGTAAAAGCTAAAGGGCAGTAAATATGTATGCAGGTTTATCTATGAATGCAAGCAGTTTCAGTAAATATTAAGATATATTAATGAACTATCATGGAAATTGAAAATGAAAATTAAGATATAAATGTAAAAATCTTCAACCGATCAGTTGTTGTTACGTCTGAGGATGGGGATTTGCATGTGGAGACCCATTAAAATTTGCTCCAAACCATAATTTGTTTTGAGAAATTGCAATCCTGTGCAGGATAAGTGCACCAGTGAGGATAGATAGAACTGCTTCATATTCTGGATTTTATTTTCTGTAACATGATATATATCATGTATGTCAATGAATGACTGCTTAATAGAATGAAAGCGCTTTAATGTATTTAAAACTTCTGTATTATTTATATTTATTTTTTGTTGTCGTGTATTTTTTATATTTATTTTGGTCGTGTTAGATTTAGATTGTTCCATACATAATGCAATAGATCACATAAATCCAAAAATAATCCGATACATATATTATCAAGATCTTAATACAGAGAAATTTCCCGTCGACAAAGTATATCCGAGGTTCGACCTTCATAGATTGTCATCCGACATAACATATAACACTAGAGAAAAATAACAAAAAATGTTGAAGAGATGCCCATCACAAGTCTGTGTAAGAAGAAGACTTCTTTCAGCCAGAAAAAGAACAAAAAGAACTAATGAAAAACCTGACCTAACAGTTAGCTAACACAACAACCATCATAACATAGAATATGCCAGTTTCAGCGAAAATTGCCAAACTGTGTGTCAGCAAGGTAAATCTGCAGATCAGCTTCAACGTATCGATCATCCCACGGGCAATAGTGTCTGACCCTGTTCTCTTCAGCCATAATTATATCAACTACTAAACGCTGCCTATAAAATGGCATCTCCCCCTATAAAAGAAAAGTAAATCAATTATTTCACCCTATACATATGCCGACATCTTTTCATGAAGTGAACATATTATTGTTACCGGGATGATTTCAGACGTGAACCTTGATCCATTCCAACACTCCATATATTTCATCACATAAATTCCACAATCATACCTATTAATAAAATCAGCAGTGTTACCAATAGTGAGTAATGAATTTAAAAAATGTATCCATTAAAACTCAACTTACCCATTAAGTTGCTGCGGGCAATCAGGAATTTGACGAATCTTCCACACCTTTGCAGATTTGCCTTGAACTGCTTCACAACCAAGTTGTAGTAGTGCAGCATGCACGTTGCGGACCTATGAAATGGAGAACATATACAAGTTTAATCTTACCAAGTAGTAGATGATAGAAGGATAAATCACACAACAAAGGTGAGGTCGCACACCATGTTGGACATAAATTCAACACCTCCAGATATTGTAGTCGCATCTGTCTGTTTGGAGTCAAGAATTGATAAATGCAGATTTTCTATGTCGAACACAAATAGCATCCAATGTCTATCTTTCAGAACTGGTAAGACAAGCTGTAGATGCGCAGAAAATTGACTTACTTTTCTTAAACCCATCATACAGAAAAATATATAAAGACTTATACCATGAATGTATTACATACTCTTGAGTAGTCCCGAATCCCTTCAATCCTTAAACTGCGAATTGCAATGCCAACATTGAAGTCCTCTTTGCTGCAGGAGAACACGCTCTGCGCAGTCATCTATTTAAATTAACCTTAAGTACTTATGTGGACTGTCCAATATACAAATCAGAAATAAACAGTATGTATGTGAAAAAGCCCAACCATGGTCTCAGAATGAGCAACGGTGTGATGGTGATGTCGGCTACCACGGGGCATTCCCCTTTGCCGAGCATTCAAATACGCGCACCATAATTCCATCATCTACAACCAGGGATTTGCAGTAATTGAATTAAATATGAAGTGCTATAGAATAAGTTGTAAGAAATAATATGGAAGGCATGGAATCCAACTTACCCAATTGCAAAGCCAATTGGTACCAAGGATTGAGTCGAATGTGTTCCGAGGTGCTCTGACATACCAGATATCTGCAATAATGTTACTAGGCAAGAAAAACATGACCACATTAGTATATTCCATCAGCATTGTTTAACATTTTCATTGCTAAATAAGGCACTTAGTTATAACCCTTACTCTGGGCCATTCTGATCAACCACATATTTAAAAAACCAATGTTCTTTTTCTGTAAATGCTCCCCGCATTGGTGATCGATGTATAGCTGAACTACTACAAACGTCATTGAAGAGAGCTTTCGGTGTCTTTGCAAAAGTACGTTCATCCAAATCTGAAGTAGTTTTCGACAACGGTGAATCTAGAAAGTGATCTATTGATCTGAAGTTGCCCATTTTGAACTTTTTAGGCGTTTTAAGATAATCTGGAGCTGAAGGACTGGCCTTGCGGACGTCTGTAATGATCACAGAATCGTCAGAATCGACACAGTTGATATCTAGTTTAGAGATTAGGTCTCTGATCTCTTCCAAACGAGATACTTGGAGCCCCTCCTCACGGAGAGCAACCTCCAAAAGATTGTTAACCTTTTGAACATCCATCTGAGGAAATAAAATTAAACAATTTAATTCGCATACTTCAAGACTTGATTATAGTTATGAAGACAATATTGTACTTCTTCTCTTCTGTTAGATAAATTAAAGACCAACAACCCAATATTATTATTAACCTTTTTTTTTAAGTTTGAAATATTTCACCCCAAATCCTTAATTATCTTGAGAAATTAAAAACTATTCACAGATCAATACAAGCAAAGTAACTTATGGTAATTTATCATCCCATTCTCATACACAAATAAATAGAAGCTAAAATAGAAGGAATCCTAGGTTTTTCACGTTCATCAACAGTTATCACAACTAAAATATCATGAAACATTATTCAAGACTTGAGAAAAAAGATTATGTTGTTGAGTTTGTTCATATATACTTCAAACATTACGAGAAAGAAAACAAAGAATACCACAAAATCAACAAAACAATACAAACCTGATCCATTTGACAAAGATTGAATTTAGTTTTGAAGACGACAAAGACCACAACCAGCTTTTTCCTATTCTCTTCAGTTGTTTCTTTGAAAGCAAATTGATAGAAGGGAAGGGGGGGGGAGAAATTACAATGATGAGAATGCAAGTTGTTATAGAACAAATCACAGAGAAGATATTTCTGACACATGACCCTTGAAAGTTGAAACAATGTAGGCGTGCTGCTCAAAACAAGCAAACAAGTACAATGATGACTTATGTTTATGTTTAGGGTTGTGCATTAGTTGTATTCTGTTTGGACAAGTTCGGTTAAGTTAACCTGTCTACCATTTTAGTTAGGTTTAAAGGAAAAAATCAAGGCAAGTTTTAGTTAGTCAAATTCTGATAAATTGCTAATTAAATAATTAGGTCGAATTTGGAGAATTATACCTTTAAGTAGACTAAAATGAAATAAAACAAAATTGGATAATCGATTAAATTACATATTTTCATTTTGGTTTTCATTTTGATTGGTTGGCCACACGATATTGGTCACTTTAGTAAAATGTAGTCCATATTTCATAAGGTCAAATCTGGTCAACATAGATAAATGATGGTAAAAAATATAGTCCATATTTCATACGTATCGTATTTTGTTATGGTCAAATATGGTCAACGGAGGTAAATTATGGTCATTTGGGATAATTAAGGTCACATCTGGTCAACATAGATAAATTATGGTGAAAATGTAGTCTGTATTGTGTTAAGGTCAAATATGGTCAATGAAGGTAAATGATTGTCATTTGTTGATAATTAGGGTCAAATCCGGTCAACATAGTTACATTATGGTAAAACAATGTAGTCTGTATCGTGTTATGGTCAAATATGGTCAACAGAGGTAAATTATGGTCATCTGGGATAATTAAGGTCAAATCTGGTCAACATACAAAAATTATGATAAAAAATACACCAGTCCGTATCGTGTTATGGTCAAATATGGTCAACAGAGGTAATTATGGTCATTTGGGATAATTAAGGTCAAATCTGGTCAACATACGTAAATTATGGTAAAAAATATAGTTTTTATTGTGTTATGGTCAACAGAGGTAAGTTATGGTCATTTGGGATAATTAAGGTCAAATCTGGTCAACATAGATAAATTATGGTCAAAAATGTAGTCTGTATTGTGTTAAGGTCAAATATGGTCAACGGAGGTAAATGACTGTCATTTGTTGATAATTAAGGTCAAATCTGGTCAACATAGATAAATTATGGAAAAAAATATAGTCCATATTTCATACGTATCGTATCGTGTTAAGGTCAAATATGGTCAACGAAGGTAAATTATGGTCATTTGGGATAATTAAGGTCAAATCTGGTCAACATACGTAAATTATGGTAAAAAATACACCAGTCCGTATTGTGTTATGGTCAAATATGGTCAACAGAGGTAAATTATGGTCATTTGGGATAATTAAGGTCAAATATGGTACGTGTATTATTCGGGTACAACATTTTAGTTGGCGAATAGATGTTTGCTTCCAATCATACGTGTATTAATCTGTACAAGTGGAATGCAGATCCGTTGGAATCTAATGTTTAGTAATATAAAATTTATCAAAATTTATTTTTAGTAATGTTAATTCTTTAATTTATTTTTATCAATCTTTTTGCCAGCAATATTATAATAAATATAATACATAAATATATGTAAAATAAAATTAAGAAATTTATAGTATGGTAGACTAGTTATGGTCGAGATTGGTGCAAAATCGTTCGATCTGCCAAGCCTCTTTAATACCTAACATATATATATATATGAGAAATATATGTAGTATATATGGTTAAGTTTAGAGAATTAAAGATAGTCGCAGCAGTTGTAGCCTTTGCTTTTCCTCTGCTACCTAGTTTTGGGGAGATGGGTTTATGTGGAAGTCAGACATCCTACTTGCACCTTTTTATTTTTGGGCTGAATAGTCAGACATCATACTTGTACTTGCCCCCTCCTACGTAAGCTACCACTAAAACAGTACTCCAAAGAAGCAAGCAAGCAACCTCTATGTTTTGAACTATGTTTTGGAGTTAATATCTTCTGCGAGCTGTAAGTGTGGTACACTGAGGGTTGTTTAGAAATTTGGTACCTTCTGTGCTTTATTGTTCACTTGACAGTATTTTTGATGAGGGCCATTTTGTAAAAACCCCACAAGATTAATATACTAATCAACTATAAACTTCTTAGTTGATTAATATACTAATCAAACTAATCAACTATAGTTCTGGTTGATTAATATACTAATCAACTATAAACTTCTTAGTTGATTAATATACTAATCAACTATATATAGTTCTGGTTGATTAATATACTAATCAACTATAATTCTGGTTGATTAATATACTAATCAACTATAAACTTCTTAGTTGATTAATATACTAATCAACTATAAACTTCTTAGTTGATTAATACACAATGCTATCGGAGATACCAGAACTGATAACATCATGTTATCAGGGAAATCTACACTAGCCAAAGTGATAACATGATGTTATCAGATCTACCAGAACTGATAACATCATGTTATCAGGGAAATCTACACTAGCCATAGTGATAACATGATGTAATCAGAGATACCAGAACTGATAACATCATGTTATCAGACAAAACCACAAATGATAACAAGCCAAATCTTGGGATAATTAAGGTCAAATCTGGTCAACATACGTAAATTATGATAAAAAATACACCAGTCCGTATCGTGTTATGGTCAAATATGGTCAACAGAGGTAAATTATGGTCATTTGGGATAATTAAGGTCAAATCTGGTCAACATACGTAAATTATGGTAAAAAATATAGTTTTTATTGTGTTATGGTCAACAGAGGTAAGTTATGGTCATTTGGGATAATTAAGGTCAAATCTGGTCAACATAGATAAATTATGGTCAAAAATGTAGTCTGTATTGTGTTAAGGTCAAATATGGTCAACGGAGGTAAATGACTGTCATTTGTTGATAATTAAGGTCAAATCTGGTCAACATAGATAATTATGGAAAAAAATATAGTCCATATTTCATACGTATCGTATCGTGTTAAGGTCAAATATGGTCAACGAAGGTAAATTATGGTCATTTGGGATAATTAAGGTCAAATCTGGTCAACATACGTAAATTATGGTAAAAAATACACCAGTCCGTATTGTGTTATGGTCAAATATGGTCAACAGAGGTAAATTATGGTCATTTGGGATAATTAAGGTCAAATATGGTACGTGTATTATTCGGGTACAACATTTTAGTTGGCGAATAGATGTTTGCTTCCAATCATACGTGTATTAATCTGTACAAGTGGAATGCAGATCCGTTGGAATCTAATGTTTAGTAATATAAAATTTATCAAAATTTATTTTTAGTAATGTTAATTCTTTAATTTATTTTTATCAATCTTTTTGCCAGCAAGATTATAATAAATATAATACATAAATATATGTAAAATAAAATTAAGAAATTTATAGTATGGTAGACTAGTTATGGTCGAGATTGGTGCAAAATCACTAAAACGGGCAAAAAGACCAACTGTGAGTGATATGTTCACTGATCGAAGTCTGCCAAGCCTCTTTAATACCTAACATATATATATATGAGAAATATATGTAGCAGCAGTTGTAGCCTTTGCTTTTCCTCTGCTACCTAGTTTTTGGGGAGATGGGTTTATGTGGAAGTCAGACATCCTACTTGCACCTTTTTATTTTTTGGCTGAATAGTCAGACATCATACTTGTACTTGCCCCCTCCTACGTAAGCTACCACTAAAAAAGTACTCCAAAGAAGCAAGCAAGCAACCTCTATCAATGATCTCACCCACAAGCCATCAATCTGGTCAACATAGATAAATATGGTAGAAAATGTAGTCTGTATTGTGTTAAGGTCAAATATGGTCAACAAAGGTAAATGATTGTCATTTGTTGATAATTAGGGTCAAATCCGGTCAACATAGTTAAATTATGGTAAAAAATGTAGTCTGTATTGTGTTATGGTCAAATATGGTCAACGGAGGTAAATGATTGTCATTTGTTGATAATTAAGGTCAAATCTGGTCAACATAGATAAATAATGGTAAAAAATGTAGTCTGTATTGTGTTAAGGTCAAATATGGTCAACGGAGGTAAATGACTGTCATTTGTTGATAATTAAGGTCAAATTTGGTCAACGGAGGTAAAGTATGGTAAAAAATATAGTTTGTATTGTGTGAGTGTTAACGGAGGTAAATGACTGTCATTTGTTGATAATTAAGGTCAAATCTGGTCAACATAGATAAATTACCAGTATACACCACACCAGTCCGTATCGTGTTATCGTCAAATATGGTCAACAGAAGTAAATTATGGTCATTTGGGATAATTAAGGTCAAATCTGGTCAACATACGTAAATTATGGTAAAAAATATAGTTTTTATTGTGTTATGGTCAACAGGGGTAAGTTATGGTCATTTGGGATAATTAAGGTCAAATCTGGTCAACATAGATAAATTATGGTAAAAAATGTAGTATGTATTGTGTTAAGGTCAAATATGGTCAACGGAGGTAAATGACTGTCATTTGTTGATAATTAAGGTCAAATTTGGTCAACATAGATAAATTATGGAAAAAAATATAGTCCATATTTCATACGTATCGTATCGTGTTAAGGTCAAATATGGTCAACGAAGGTAAATTATGGTCATTTGGGATAATTAAGGTCAAATCTGGTCAACATACATAAATTATGGTAAAAAATACACCAGTCCGTATCGTGTTATGGTCAAATCTAGTCAACATAGATAAATTATGGTAAAAAAAGTAGTCTGTATTGTGTTATGGTCAAATATGGTCAACGGAGGTAAATGATTGTCATTTGTTGATAATTAAGGTCAAATCTGGTCAACATAGATAAATTATGGTAAAAAATGTAGTCTGTATTGTGTTAGTGTCAACGGAGGTAAATGACTGTCATTTGTTGATAATTAAGGTCAAATATGGTCAACATAGATAAATTACCAGTATACAATACACCAGTCCGTATCGTGTTAAGGTCAAATATGGTCAACGAAGGTAAATTATGGTCATTTGGGATAATTAACGTCAAATCTGGTCAACATACGTAAATTATGGTAAAAAATACACCAGTCCGTATCGTGTTATGGTCAAATATGGTCAACATAGGTAAATTATGGTCATTTGGGATAATTAAGGTCAAATACTCAAATCTGGTCATTTGGACATGTGGCAAAATATAATGAACCTTTCATGTAGATAGGTGAAAGGCCTTTCACGCTAGCATTTGTGATGTTTGAAACCCACTTCTACATTTCATTAAATTTGAAGATCATTCAAGACAGACCGACAGAGTAACACTATCTTTCTGTGTTTTGCTTTGCTCTCTTTATTCCTTTGCGACTCGAAGGTACTTTTTCAGTGTCTTTTTCTCTCTTTATTCTTTTGCTCATTTCTTTTGGTTAGGGTTTTCAAAAAAATAAAAAGAGAAAAACATGAATTGAAGTTTTTGAATTTTTTTTAAAAAGGGACCAAACACTTGTAGTATAGTACTTGATAAGCTTCTTTGGACCACTTGTATTATTGTATAGTACTTGATAAGTGATTTGGAGTTTTGGACCACCTTTTTTAGTGATGGTACAAAAGAAAACTGTTTGACAAAAGTTAGCAGACCCAAGTCACCCAACACCAAGTATAAGATTTCAATGCTCGGACAAAACCCTAGATCTGTTTTAAAAAATCAAAATAAAAAAAGACAAAACCCTACATATATATATATAAAGTTAAACTTTCCTTTTTTGAGCACCATCGATATAGGGAGAAAGGGACAGCGGCGATTACGGTCAACGACGATTCTTGTCTGACTTCCAGCCATTTTCAAACACTTTCTTCAATTTTAAGCTCCAGGTAACCTTGCTTTGGTTTTTTTATTTTCTTTTGGTCAAAATTTCCTTCACAGTTGCAAGTGTTTGAAGCGATTTAGCAAATTTATCGTAATTGTTGCATGTATATGCCTTTAGGGTTTATACTTGTTGACTTATTGTCAAGATGTTGTTTAATTTTTCGGTTAGGGTTAGGGTTTTTGATTGTTTTAAATCTAAGACTGTTAGGTTTTATAAAAATCTAAGTTTTGGGGTTAAATTGAAAAGGTTTTGTTTGTAATTTTTTATTAGAACTTGGTTTTAAACATGAGTGTATTGAAGATTAGAATAATAGTCAAGTTTATCCTCACTGAAGTTGTACAATTGTATATTAAATGTTTGTTAATCGTGCATTTAGCTTCAAAATCTTGTAGTTGTTAACTTCTAATTATTCTTTGTGATTGATTTGCCCTTACCAATTAAAAGAGTTAAAAATAGAAAATACACAATAAGTGGGAATCAAATTTCCATTTTCACTTTTCTGTCTCTTTCTTTCTTCTCGATGGTTATGCAAAATATTTTGAAATATCTTATTGTTCTTCTTAATTCATTGCTCCACATAAATAAATATATGTGAACTCTTTGATAGTTCATTAAACTTGGTCAAGGACAAATACTGAAAATTAGACTAATATACAAAAATAATTTCTTTCCTTGCATGGCCAAGCAGAATTGTATATTCCACTTAAGATTATTAAATATACTATTTTTGATGTTTTGAATCAATAAAAATTTGAACACTAGGATTAAATTCAGATGATGCTCACAACCGAATAGCATGACATTTTCCTATTTAACGAGCATATTGTAGAAACTAAACCCAAATTTGGTTGTTTTAGTCTAATAAAGCACCAACTACTATGTTACATACAGAATAATGGGTCGATATCCATTCTACGTTGTTAAGCGAGGGAAGCGCCCGGGTATTTATCGTACCTGGGAGTCGTGTCACCAAACAACCAAAGGGGTTAGCAATCCTCTATTCTGGGGCGTCCATTCAATAGAGGAAGCTATACGTGCTTTCAATAACAACGAAGACCGAGACAGTGCCAAGGGAGGGAAGGTTGCTTACGGAATGCCTAGTGATGATTACATTGACCCTTACGAATTGATGTTGTCCCCTACTCAAGTCAGTAGTGATGTGGTGCCTCGTGTTGCAGGCTTTGTCGACGGTGTTGGTTGGGTGACTTGGGTGAAGTCATTGGTCCTTGTACTGTTGGTCTTGATGATTGCTGTTTTACTTAAAATTTTATTTGTACTTTGATGTTAGTTGTACTTTGTTTCGTACTTAAAAGGAACATCGAATGGAAGACAACAATGTAACCTGTTGGACTATTTGGGAATGTAATATTATTTTGCTGATTTTGTTATTTTTGGTTGACGTCTTCTTTTTAAGTTCAAAAAATGTCATTTTTTTTTTCTCGAGATTACGCAGATGCCTCCAGAGATGCTCGAACCTGTATTCTGGCCCAATAATCCTGGCAGATGGTGGTCAAGAATACTATCGTGTTGGAATGTGGGATACCAATCTAAACACACGAGGATGGTAATTAAATGTTATTATAATTTGTGTAATTGTAATTTTTTATTTTGTTTTTAATATTTAGGAGGCATATCTAAATTTCTACAACAACAAATATTTGCAGGCCATTCCAAAACAATTGCATGCCCATCTATTCGACGGACAAGCATTGATTATCTCGACTGCAGGTCACCCATACTTTAGAGGTTATGTCCACCATGATAAACACCACAACTGGTACATAAACGGGCCATGCTGGAAAATGGTTGTCCGGGACATGAATCTTCGGGTTGGGGATCGCGTGCTATTTGAACAAATGACAAGGGGACGAGCAGTCACGATCTTCAGAATGCAGGTTTAATAATATTGCAGATAAATGTTCTTAAGTTTTTTGATATATGTACTAGAATGATGATCAGCCCAAACCTTCAAACTGCAGGTGGCGCACAAACCGAGACGTGGACCTATGCCAGGTGCCCCTTGCCGAGGACAAGGTGCTGATCTCATTGAAGTTGGTCCTGAGGAACCTGGTCCTTCTACTCGTTCGCGCAAACATGGTAGATGTCTTCCAACCAGTGAACCTCGTGCTAGTGGTGGTGGACGCCGTGAAGTTGATGTTGCACCTCCTGTGGTTGATTTGTTGTCGGAAGATGAAGAAGACTCTGAGAAGTTATCAGGTGAGGATTCAGATTTTACTTCTGATTTGGAGATCAGAAGTAATTACAGTGATTTCAGTTCTGTTGACGGTTTTGATTGACCGATGGAAGACTAGACGTTGATAATTCTGTGTGCCTGGATTGAATTCAAACTTAAATTTGGTTAAATTTGTTTTGTGTATGATATTAAATTATGTGAAGAATGAACTTGAAGATTTTATATATAATGGTTATTTGGTTTGCTTTGCAGTTTTGATTTTAGTATATGTATGTATGTATGGAACCGAAATAAAATATCAAATAAAATAATTAATTAGGGTTTACTTTAGTCTGTTTAGTTAAATTCAACACATGCCATATTTTTATTTTTATATATATCACACATGCTAGTGATGTCCAAATAGGATATAAAATGTTCTATCAAAACCCAATGCTAGAACCGACATGTATTTCTCACCACTTTTGGAATATTCTGACAACAAATCTACCCAAAGTCAAAACTGAAGTTCTTAAACTTTCTTTTTCCGCTGGTCCCACCCAAATATGTAAAATACCAAAATAAACCCCTAGTTACCACGAACTTCGTCTAGTATAGCATCAAACCCTCAAACCCTTTTCATCTTCTCATCTTGAAAGTTGAATCAAACTCTATCTCGTAGTGTTCTGCTCTATCTCCGTTGGGACTCAAAGGTACACCTACCATATCTTATCTTTGCTTTAAATCCTGTAATCATAGTCGTCTTCTTCTCGATCAGTTGAATTAAGCATCTGATGAGCATGATCTCTTGCTCTCTCCCTCTCTTTCCTTATTATATATTTGTGTTTTAATTTTGTTATTTTCACTAAAAATCCATTTTTTCTGTTTTTGCTTGTGATACGACCGGAATTAGGATTTGGTGTTTACTTGTTGAGGTTATCCAATCATATCAGGTTAATCTTAAACGAATTTTCTAATTATTGTTTTCCATTTCAGTCATTGTGAATAATTGCTACTTATTAAACTGAATGCGTATGATTTAACCTTAAAGTGTGCTAATTTGTTGTTATTTACATTGATTATCTTGATTGTGTGAAGCAAAATATTTGTAGGTTTAGGTTTAGGGTTTATACTAGTTGGTTATTTTTCAAAATGTTGTCGATTCTTTTTGTTAGGTTTAGGGTTTGACAAAATTTTGGGGTAGGATATAAAATCCTTTTGTCAATTTGTAATCTTTCCTTTCACTTGGATATTACTTGGATGCCATTGAGTTATTTCTCTTCAAGTCTTCATTAAGGTTGTTTTGAATATTCCACTTTGTGCTCTTTTAGGATTTAATTTAATGAACTAACACAAGATTTTAGTGACAGTGAAAATGTTAAGAAAATGTTAGTGAATCAATTTTATTGTTCGTTTTATTATAATGTTGTTGTATCCATGTTGAATGCTAAAAATATATTTATATACTTGTGGTATGATTTCAATCAGAATGGCGTTTCTTACTTTACATCGAACAAGTCCTTTGCAATGGAACCTATCTATGGATTCTCTGTTGTGTGCAAAACTAATGGAAGATATTATTGATTATGGTCATAACGAATACGGTGGCGTTAGACAACAAGCTATGGTCAATGTTGCTAATGCGATAAGGGTGGCGGGTTTGGAAATTAATGCTGAGAATGTTAGGATGCGGTGTAAGGAGATGAGGAGTGAAATGAGATTGATAGAACGATTGTGCGCTAGGCCAGGTTTTCATTTTGATGTCGACACTTGCAAGGTGCTAGCTGGAGAAAAAGCATGGGCACAGTTGAAAAAAGACAAAAAAAAAAATATGTGTAGTGTCAAGGGTATGGTTTACCCATTGCACACAGTTGTCCGCCGCATCTGGTTCCAAGTTCCAACGATTGGTGGTGGCTACTGATATTGCGCACAATTATGTGTTTCAGTTAGCTAGTTTGGTTGTATTTAAGGAATTCTGGCACCAGTATATATGTAATGACAATTGTAAGTTGTGGACAAAGTAGAATTAATTTGTAATATTATTTCGCTAATTATGTTATGTGTTGGGTTTCAAGAATGATTTATATTATGAACTGTCTGCAGGTTGCGAACAATTATGTAGTAAGGTTAGACATGTAAACGTGATGAAAGGGTTTGACATGTTTGTATTTGGACATGTTTATAAATTTGCGTGTTAATGTTTCTGGCTAATAACCCTAAACCTTTTTCATGTATTATTCAGTCTACGGTAACAACAACCACCACAATTATAATACGGTCCACACTCCACACCATACCTGTAAAGATCAGGTACCATTCTGCTGAAAATTCGATGAAGTACATTGGTGTGATTTAACACATGGAGAATGAACATTGGGGTGTGATTTAACACATGGATAAAGAACGAAAGTAATATTAAAATTATACCAATAGTCAAATTAAAATTAAGAACTAGTCAACACACAGCATTGCTTGAAATTTGGAATCAGAATACATATCAGATGTGTCAATGTCAAATTCTTCTGAAAGGTATGAAAAACATAAAACGCATTGTCACTTCTTCAATCGTCTTTCAGACTCCAATAAGTAGAACCATTTGGTTCTCTGTGCAAATACGCATTGCCCATATCTGTAACGGCCAAATCTGTACCTATAAACAAACCCAAGAAATAATTGGTATACCTTACTTAAAAAACTTACTTACGCAAATTAAATTAATCATGGTTCAAACGCAATTGTTCTAAGTAGTAAACTATGACAGTCGTTCAAATACAGTTGTTCAAAGTAGTAAACAAACTATGACAGTCGTTCAAATGCAGTTGTTCAAAGTAGTAAACTATGACAGTCGTTCAAATGCAGTTGTTCTAAGTAGTAAACTATGACAGTCGAAACACACGGACTTACTTTGTTGTCTCATCGGACAAGAAGCAGCATTTTTCCTATGACCCACAGTCTTGCACAAGCTGCATGTGAAAGTCCTACGAACATTTAATTCTTTCTCCACATCAGCATCGACTCCCATTGTTTCACCTGTCTCAGTCATGTTATCAACGGGGTCTGTTTCACCTACATTTGTTGGGACACATCAAACTAACATACAAAATAACAAGCCGCAAGGTTAAACAAGGTCAAGTCAGTAATTCTACCTCTCGGAGAATCCTGTTCATGATCAGTGACCTCATCATCACTAAGTAGACCTGCCCTTCCCCAAAATGATAAAACACAACAAAAAACAATGTTTAAGAAGCCAAATTGATAACATAGCAATACCAGATATTTTTAAACTATAAACGAGACAAATAATAATAAGAAAAGAAAGTGAGAAAAAGAATTACTAGGGCATGTCCTCCTTGTATGGCCTACAATCAAGCATATTCCACATCTTGTCGTGCAACGCTGCCATATTTTCCGCTTTGCAACCCTCTTTCCTCTATACAATGGTGGATCAGTAATGTTGTCAGGGGGTAGTCCTACATGTGTCGGAGTAGACGCACGTTTCTCCTCAACACCCATGGGATTGTCCAATATTGGTGTTTGATTAAGCCCTTGTGCTACCTCTTCCGACTCACCCTTGTCGAAAGCAGCAATGTGGGATTTAACCCTACCACAACGCTGTACCGATTCACATGCCCACATAAACAGCTCACGAGCGCAATCCTCAAGGTCGTTCAAACGAAGTCCACTACCAAGCATCCATGAAGATGAATTTGTTCTAACATCTGTCATACTAGATGATTTAGCATCTCGTGTCCACCGATGCAAAATGCAGCTTTTTGGAATTTGAGAGACATGAGTGTGCTTTAAAACAGCAAGTATGTGTCTACAAATAAAGCCAACCCTCTCAAATAACTTGCACGAGCATTTGTATGCATCTGTGTCCCTCATGTATTCGACAGTTTGAGGGGAATTAGGATACATATGACGGTTGACCAGGTATTTTATGTTCACTCCATCCTCATATGTCTCATTTATAACATACGATGGTTCATGCAACAATTGCTTGTAAAGATATTCATAACCTGCACGAGTATACAATGCTTCGGCTCGCTCTCCAATGCGACTTAAGTTGGGAATCTGTGCTGACCTGGTCATCATAGTATTAACCTCTGCTTCAAAGTCACGATGGCGAATATACTTAACTTTAATAAGCAATCTTTCTACAAGCTCAATCAAGGTTAGGCCTGCCTTTACGCATAGCCGCACAACAGAATTTATACTTTCACAACGCTGATTGCTTCTACACCCTGCAAAGAAATATTCGCGTAAATAGCCCTCTGCCCACATTTCCTTCTTTAAATATATATTGTGCACCCACTTCTTCTTAGCCACATTATTGAATTTAGTTAACAATTCACCCCACTTCTTCTCAAAATTTTCTGGAGGACCCTTACAAAACATTACATCAACAAAGTCTTTGTGAAATCCCTGAGTACGGACATTGGTAAGTGAATTCTGGACAACGTGCCACACACACAACCGATGTTTACTATTAGGTAAGACAGTTTCAATAGAACTGCGAATGGCTGCATCACCATCGGTGATCACCGATTTCGGAGCAACATTGTCCATTGCCGCGATAAATGCTTCCAAGGCCCATATATAAGATTCTATGGTCTCAGTATTCATCAAAGCAAGGGCAAAGATCACGGTATGTCGGTGGTTGTTCACTCCCGCGAATACAACAAGAGGCATGCCATACCGATTGGTCCGGTAAGTTGAGTCAAACAATAGCACATCACCGAACAGCTTGTAATCCTCTTGCGACTGGGAGTCACTCCAAAACAATTTAGTTAACTGTTGTTTTTCGTTAACTTGGTGTTTTTTGAAAAATCCAGGATCATTCATAGACATATCCTCTATATAAGCATTCACAACATTGGCATCCCCATCAAGAATACGTTCAACCCTTGATCTATTCATTTGATTGTACAAGTCTCGTTTAGTACAACCGGCTGCTGCATGACTGCCAGCCCTAGCAACGATCAAATCCATAACCTTTTTTTTACTCACGCCCAAGCCATAAAGGCCTTCAGCCAATAATGCATTGCTCACACTCACTTTTCTATGAGATCTCAAAAATTGTGAACCATCAGTTGGTGCCAAAACATGGCTGTGTTCGGACTTGAAATCAAGCACAATCCAGGTGTTGACTTCTTCAGAATAAACTATGTTCAATAGTGCAGGACAATCGCATCTGGTTAACCGACGTGCTTTTTTTCTTCGCCTTTGAAGATTGCTCCATTTATTTGCTCGCTGACCTGCACATGAGCAGATAAATCTTCTTCTACATGTCTTACCCTTTATTACTGTCTTGTGGTCCTTGCGCACACTAAATCCTTTAAACTTTGCATACTCGTTATAGAACAAGTACGCTTCCTCGTCTGTATCGAATCGTGCGTCCAAAATATCAGCATCAGAAAACTGTCCCATATCCTCGTGAATTTCTTGTTGAAGTCTTACACCCACTTGACATAGTAGATCTATATTTCTTCTCCTAGGAATTTCAGACTCAGCCTCACTATCATCATCACTAAATTCTTCAACAAATTCATCAACATTGTAGGTCGACATAATGTGTGATACCTACTGCAATAGCTCCAATGAGAGAAATTATTTCCCTTAAGAACAACAAGATCATTAATATTTGTGTATGGGATGATTGAAACTGGCACTTCTTTATGAAATAACCTATTTATTTCTCAATTCCCATGTGGATGGTCTACTGCCATATATAAATATTTGATGATTGATGACGACAATATCAAAATTAATGATAAGAAATTAATGTTTCCTTCTTCACAATCCATGAACAAAACAAAACATATCATAGTACTACTACTACTACTACTACTATACTATACTACTATTGTGTAATAATTTCTAAATGACCAAAGAAACCAGTCTTTTGAAAGTGTTGTCATCCCATTTGAGGTTATATGTTTTTCATTGTTCTGAAATTTTGTGGATTTAAAGGACTTCTACTGTTCTACAATAATAAGTATAAGAAACCATAGCCAAAGCCCCAATGAGGTAGAGAAACTGTTTTCTTCGAGAAAAACAACCCAGAACAACAAAATCATTAATCACACCCATAGCCCCAACATTGTCTATATTAGAGCAATTTGAATCAACAAATGTTTAGAAATTAAAACCTAATCACAAAAATTTGTAATATTTCCAAAATTAGTTTAAGTTATCAATGCAGTAAACATGAAGCCCTACAAACGAATTACAAAACAGAACGCACTAACCTTAAGTGAAAAACAAAGAGGAATTCGCTGATTGGCTGGCAGGAGAACGAAGGGCGACAAAGCTTGGAGCTTTGTTTTGTAGAACACTGTTTTTAGTTGGTAGAGAAGATGGAAACATTCACTACGCAGATCTGGAAATTAAATTTTTGCTATTTGCTCGGTGTTTGGACAGCGTGGCTGGAAGCGTGTGTTTTCGGGGGGCCTACTATATTTAATTTTTGAAACAACATTTCTTTGAATTTAAGCTAGCAGGTAACCAGTTTTCGCACCGAAGTTTGTGTGGTCCATATTATTCCGCACCGCAGGTACCAAAACAGGTCGCACCAAGTAATGGCTACAGAGTATGTTAGTGGTTAAGAAATATCCAAATAAATAATCAAGAAAATAAATATAATGCAATTGTTTTGTTTTGAATATTTTTGGTGTCACATAGCTTAGTTTATGACTAAACTTAAGGTTCAAATCCAAATTCAGCATATATTTGGGCTTGATTTTCAAATCTGGCAAGCCCCACGTATTGAGCCCTCAATAAACAGCCTAGTAAAAATGTTGGAAAAAAATAGTTTGTTTGGTAAGGTAATTATTAGAGATGACATATCAAACAAAGATTGGGGTATTGTTGTATTGATAATTTGATATGATATCCTGTCTATCAAAACTAGCTTCTTCTTTTCCTAGTCTAGTAAATCAACATTCTTACCAGCTACTGTCTTTGAAGATCCTATCCGTATGAGTGTTATTTCAGTACAATGAAGTTGTCAACTGTAATTTTAGTGCCTCGAATTAAAGCAAGAGTAGATACATGATTTAGTTTTGTTTATAGAATCTGATGACAGTTTCTGTCGAATACTGTACCATTCAAAATTGGAAAGAGCAGTATAGATTACTGCCTTGGAAGACCTTAATTGAGATAATACACAATGAATATGCAACCAGAAATTAAACTTGTTGAGTAAAATGCTTAATAAAATGAGATGCTTTGCTTCTCAAAAGAGCGCATTTTTAGTTATGTAACACTCTTGTTTACTAATGCAATCTGTGAAAATCAACAAACTAAGGAAGATAAAGTGTCAGGTAATATCACAGCTCCAGTTCATTACAGAGGCTTGGGAACAGATAATTGAGTGCATTCATTTTGTTAAGTGGACATATCACATATGCCTATGGGTATTACCTGCCTGAGCCTGAACATTAAAAGGAGCAGTTTTTTTAGTACCCTCAAGGTGAGGCAGAGTATGGTTTAGAATGTCTTCATCAATGCGCAGAAAAGGGATTAGAAGTGCAGAGCTCAAAATACAAAAAAATGCATCTTAATGTTGATTCCCTTCAGAAGAATTCAATGAGTTGTGTATAAATCTAGCGGGTCTAACCACTGTTACTCAAATTATTTTGGGAACTTGGTTCAAGCACTGGAGAATGGTACGGTATGGCTTGTGTGGACTTTTATGGTGCATGCGAACAGGACAGGCAACTCAAGATCTATTGGTGTTGGACGGTGCAGCAAAACCGAGCTAATGGTCTTCTGAGTTCTGACCATTATAACTATTCGAATAGGTTATCTGCACTATTTTCCAGTGCAGCCTTTTGCTATGTTTTCTGATTATCTCTTTCACATAAAGGTGTAAGGGAGGGGTTCCAGGGACTCGGGAAATATTTGACTCAATTTTGAGTCAATCCTATTTAGGGTACTTGTACATGTTGAATTGGCATGATTTTTGGTAGATATAATCTTCTTACTATAAAGATCTATTACATAAAAAAATCAGTTCATTTGAATATATTTAAAACCATCAAATGTAATATTAAATTCAACGATAAAAATGAACGTTTCACAATACATTAACTTGTAAGATTATTTTTCTAGGGTTAGAAAATTCAGATTATGATAAATTTTGGTGAAGATGTCGTACATAATGAGAACATTCGTCCTACAAAAAATCATGCCAATCCAACATGTACAAGTACCCTAAATAAGATTGAGTCAAAATTGAGTCAAACATTTAAAAATGTTATATTACCATTATTATGGGTATAACATTTGTAATAATATTACCATATTATTATTTAGCAAAAGAAAAGTTATATTACCGTATGTTAAATGTTGTATTTCAAGTGTCGACAAAATATGTTATACTACCATATTATTAATTTATTACTGGTACAACATTTGTAATAATATTACCATATTATTGTTTAGCAAAAGAAAGTTATATTACCATAATTACCATCTTACCAAATCCAATGATGATGCAACCATAATTACCATCTTTATCATCTTACCAGGATTGATCATAACATTGGATGATAACCAAATCCAATATTGATGTAACCACCCTTGAGATTGGATACACGAACCATCTGAAAGACTATAACTATCAGTGCAATACCAAGAATATCTTGACCTATCCAAACAAAAGGCTTTAATTAGCCCAAAGAACAACAAATGTTATGACGAATGGAGAAACAACCAAAGTAAGATGAGAAACAGCTCCAAAGAATGGTACTTTTGCAAAAGATTCTCCAACACGTTTGAACCACCGCGATAACAATGCCATCAAGCAAGCTAGTTTGAAGGCCCTCTGCTCCACCGATACAAAACATAACCACCAAAAGTTCCACAAACTAATAGGACATGAGTTTGTAAAGCATAATTAAGAAGCATGAAGCAATGACAACAAATAACACTGTCGAGGTTGTGTTGATGTCCAGCACCTGTGTTTTGCCACGAGCCATAAAAATGTTTCTGGCGAAGAATATAATTGCACGACGACTAAAGAGTTCCTTTTTAGGTTATTCTCTAATATTGACCGAACATCTTGTTGTAGCATGACTGTAGGTATTTGTATTTGAAGATTCGTTTCACAAACCATTTTGTAAAGTTTTGTTTAATATAATATTTTTACATAATCCAAGATAAGATCATCTCAAATTGCCACATCTAAACTCGTACATAAAAAAATCAGCTCATTTGAATATATAAATGTTATACATTAAATTTTAAGTATTGATTTTGAAAGCCTCTATATAATTGTCCAACTTAAATTATTCATTGTCAATAATCTAATCTATTATACTATTATAAAGCAAAATAAAATAAAGGAGTATTTCTCAGTCGATGAGAATTGAGTTTTAGAATTTTGTAACACAAAAATCTAACTATAATACCCTTTAATACCTATTAAATAATAATTTTATCGTAATTCAACATATTAGATTATTTATGAGATGGATTTTTATTTATGAGCATCTCACAAAGAGTTCCCTTCTATTTTTATTTATGAGTCGGACCTTCAATAGCGGACCAAAAGCTATGGAACTGGGGTGTAGGTCTTTTGTCTTCTATTATTATTATTTAATGAGTGAATTTTTATTACGATAGATAGAGCCCCAATAACTAAAGAGTTCCCTTCTAGTAAGTAACATCTCTTCCCGCTTGTTGCATGAAGTTGAATTCAACACACAAGTGAACTGTAGAAGGCTATAGAAGCTTTCGAAAATTCTTCCATATAGTATATTTTTATTTTATTTGATAAAGGTTCTCTATTAAAATGTGGTTTACCAAATTACCAGTGCAAATTCTCTGTGCAATCACTCTTACAGCATGTAATATAATTTTGAGATTTTTGGACATACCCCCCTATTTGAAAGTCGAAATTTGAGATACCCCATTTGAAAAAAAAATTGAGATACCCCCAATTCAAGATGTGGTGTTATCTTAGCCGTCCATCATAATCCATCATAAAACTCACCTACGGCTGTAAAGCTCTTCTGTCTTGAATTGGGGGTATCTCAATTTTTTTTTCAAATGGGGTATCTCAAATTTCGACTTTCAAATGGGGGGGTATGTCCAAAAATCTCTATAATTTTCTTCGTTACCAAGGCTACTGACAAAAGAAGGAGTATCACATTTTTACATAATAGCAAAAATATGACCAAGCATGATTGGGAATTACCACCTAGCTCATCTGTCAAACTAATAGTCGAATTAATGAAAGCTTAACAGGACATTCTCATTTGGGAATCATCTGACATTTTATTGAACATCATACATTGGTCATCTTTGTCACTTGTCAGAAGATCCTTCCAGCGAGTGTTGGATCTTGGTCTAATGTTCCAATGTAAAAGTCTGCTTGCTAAGACTCAAGAAGCTTCAAGACAAAGCATGATCGTGGATGTCAATTATTGTCTAGAACCACTGTTTGGTTGCCTTGCTTGATAAATGGACAGGAGGAGGTACCAGTGTTTTTGCATTTCGTTTTACATTCGAACCTGCAAAAGAAATTAACCTAAACTATGAGACACTGCTGCCATATAGACATATTTGTTGAACTTAGTCAAAGAAAGGTCAGAATAATAACTATAACACTCACAAGAGTCGGTTGAGTTCCTTCAACTTGAATCTCATACTTAACAATATCCTTCCTGCTGGTACACGGCCAGATGGACCACACAGAATGCCAAAGAGACATTGGATTCAATCAAAAGAACATAATGAACATATAATTAGAAATAGTTGCTTTGAAATCTACTAAAATTCTTACCATGGTATGCGATTTACCAAATCCGATCTGACCATATGCAAAAGTGCAGTGCAGACATTGTCACCATCAATGACAGATCTAATCAAAGGTTGATCAGTTTCCTTGTATACCTCATCTAGCAATAAAGTGACTCAGATGAGAAGTGCAGTCTGGTTATAGCTCCTAAAGAATACACAGAAATAAATTGTGCAATTGACCTACCTTTGGCTAGATGTTGGACCAAAGACGTGATTAAACTGATAAACTTTATGTGCATCTTTATGTGGTTTTTATGGATCTACCACCACAAGAGACCCATCACCCCGACACCCCTAATATGATCAATCACATTTCTTGTATCAGTGCCAATAATAGGTTGAACTCTGCAGTAAACTCGAATATTCCCTACAATGGAAGAGCTTATTAAAAATTTGCATCACACGTCTTTAACGGTTGGTACTTCAAATATGATAAGCATTCAAAATCGTATCCCACTAATAAACCAACCTTTGAGATCCTGAACCATGTTGTAGAGATCTTCATTTTCTGTTATGACTCTTTGCTAACCAAGAGCAGCAAATGACATTTCTTGAACCTTCTTCCCTGCAAATATAATGTAGAAGAGGATTTTAAATGTTATTACAGGGTAATGATTCTGCATTTAACCTTCATTTTCATAAAAAGACACATACCTAGTGCTTGTAAATCATTCTGCAATTGAGCTTGCAAAACTTCGTACTCATTCTTCGTCATTGATAGTAACATCTTGAGATCCTGTAAGCTTGACAATGTCAGAAACTTGAATCACTACTTCCAATATCATGCTAATAATTCATTCCACAGTTAGTAATCCTTCTAAGATGAAGGAACATATAATAAAATAGAAAAGGGAGGCTTAACTTACCTAGTCAGTAGTTGAATGTTTGCAACTTTTGAGAATACCCAAATTGCAATTTGGCATTAAAAGAACAATCAAAAGACCAGAATCAATGATTAACAGAATCGAAAGAGAAAAGAAGAGTGAGATTATGAATGTTTCTTTAATTGTTGTAGAACAGTAAGTAACTTACGATTGATTACACAGTTTTCTTGTTTATGTTTATCACTAATAATCATACCAACTACTAAGCACGGCATTATTTCGGTTTTCAATTTCATTGAGGATCACATTATACCTCATTCTTTATTGTTTATGGCAGTGAACTGAAATAAGTTACAGAGGAATAGATGTACATTTCAATTTCTCTCTCTTCCTATTGTACAAGCTAAAGTTTAGATTTAGCACTCCTGTCCGTTATCTGTAACGCATCATAATGGCCAAAACCATGATAGAGAACTCTAATCGGGTTCCCCTTTCCATATTCTTGACCATACTCAGCAATGCTTATCAGACCTCGAGCATCCTCGTCGTACATATACACTGTAATTGGCATCCTGCAAAACACAATAAATGATTCTCAAATTTCTTTTCTTGATTTTACATTTAAGGGTATGCAACTCAGCATTATGATAACTGGTTGCCCTTAAGCAAATACAAACAAATTATGATTAGTCGAGCTACAAATATTAGACCATGGAATAGAAGTACTTACTGGAGAACATGTGAGGCCATGAACAACTCAGGCTCACCACCCCATACATGTGGCTTTCTAATATGTGAAACATACGTATCAAAATCACCTTCAACAAACCTAACCACACAATGAATCATCCATTAGCAATAACTCTAGTTATCACGGACAAATTAGGAACAAACTTAGGGGATCATGGCAAAAATTACATTTTAACAACTCACCATTCTGTTTCTTCTCGTCTTTTAATAAACTCATCTGCAACCTGTGAGGATTCAATTACAAAAGGACCTTTAGCATAGTCGAAATGAGAAAGTCACACAAACAATTCATATTTTGAGGCCAAGATCATCTGGGAAAAAAAAAATAATTAAACAATGAAGTGGGAAGAGAAGATATACTCTAGCCCTCAATTCATCCGCTAGTTCTCTTTGCAGACTCTCACTTGGACAGGGTTTACCGGCTCGTAGACAAGCCCCATGAGCCACAGAGCGGAATAAACATCTGCCATCTCCTGGTATGCCTGCAAGATGGAAGCATTGCCTACTTGATTACATAAAAGTATATAACACCTCGAACAGTTGGCTTCAAACATAGAACTCAATGGAAAGGGAAATAAATAGATAATCACCCCTGATCCGCCCATCAAATTTGAAAATACTACTCACCAGTTATCGAATAGTTGGTGTGAACTGTTTTCCCATGGATAGAACCAACTGATGAAGAACCATGATCACCATTACCACTATCCTTCCCACTGTCTGCCTCAGCATATACTGGTTTAAAGCTAAAGAAACAAATTGATAACCCGAAAAGTATGCTTGTAGAAGCACCTCCTTGTAGCCATGATGACGATCCTCTATTCCATCTAACTTTGGTAACCATGTCTTTGTTTGGACATGAAATCCTCAATCTCGAATTTTGGCCTGACAAAAAAACACCAAGATGTCTTCTCCGGTGCCCAATAGAACTTACTATGTTTTTGATAGTTAATGAATTTGACGAGTTGCTTCTTTGTTTGAAAAAACATTGCTGGAACACTTGATAGCCAGCAGCAGATATACTGAAAGATCTCTTAGAAGTTGTCAAAGCAACATTTCTAGGTTGCAACTCATTGGCACGAACACAAAAACTTCGTGATCTAGATGGCAACCTAGATGGCAACCGAGACACAACATCATGGACTTGGCTACACATTTTTCTTCGAACACGTCCAGAAAGATAGATGGCTTGTTTCACAGGAGTAGTGATTGGAGAACAAAGTATCATACTGACATAGCTTAACATGCACACAAACTAATCTGCATTAGTTACCAACTCTACATTTAAGAAACAGATATCTGATTATTTTATCATGGACTGATTACTGATATGTATTTTCTTCTCTTCAACAACAAAATGATACATAATGCTGAAAATGTAACCTTGTATCGATTAGCGGCAAATTCCCAAAACGTTTATATACATTCTTAATGAATTCTAAAGTAGCATTGAACAAAAGAAAATCATTTTCTCAAGTAGCATTGAATATATAGTAATAATAATAAATTAGAAAATGAAGGTTTACCTTGAATGTTTGAAACCAGAAGAAGCCGTAAAAAAAGCTCAATTTAGCAAATTTAAAGAATACCCATATTGTATTTTGGCATTAAAATAACAATCAAATGAGAGAGAGAGAGAGAGAGAGATTTGAAAAGAAGGAAAAGAATAGCTGAATTGGTGAAAACAATACTACAAATTGAGTTTGAAGAAGAAAAGAATAATAAAGATTGAAACTTTTTGTACAAGGTTTAGCTATTTATTGATTCTTCTTGGAACACAAGATGTTAGAAGTCTTAAGAGATCGAAATGAAATGAAACGAAACGAAAGACTCTTTCTTCTTTAAAAAACTTGTTTTGCAAATAAGAAGTTTCTGGACCGTTTTAGACGTTTGGGGTTCACTTAATAAAACAAAATAGGTGCCCTTAAGTCATTGGCTTGCCACTGACTTGACAGTGTTACCAACGGAGCTAAAAAACAATACTAGCTATTTTTCTTTGCATTTACTGTATGTTTCTCGAAGAAACTTGCGCTTGCGAGTTGCGCCCTTAAAACATCGAATTTTTCAATTTCCATGAATGGAGATTGGTTGGTGATAGCTAGTACTAAAATTGTACAAGACCATGTATGGAGGTCCATGGCTTTAGATATGTATCGCAGCAACCATACATAGGGCAGGAGCTAAGCAAAACTGCAAAAGTGACCTAATGTCTGCTGCAGAGAGCAAGTTAAGAGTTGTGTGACTGATCCTTGCATTGAGAATACAGTATTCACAGGGACACAAGGTGCGGTAGAACGCTACTATCGCGTGCCACAGTTACCAGGATTACTGTTCTGGTCTTTAGTGCAAGGTTAAATGCTCATGCAGCTTGCTGATAAGCTGATTTAGAAGTGATTTAGCTAGGTATAATCTTGGAACTCTTTATAAAGTAGTGTAAAAAAATATTTGTACTAATCTACGATAATCTCATTTTCGTAAGCTTGCAACAAAGAAACTTTAAATCAGTCAGTTGCACTCATTCAGTGAAAATAAACATACACTTTTGTTACTTGACAAGAAAAAGAAACTTATAATACATTGTCAATGACCTCTAAAGACATTACACATTACAATATGTTGCAGTACTCTTGCGCTCCTGCAGTAAATATGTATTGTAGTTCTCTCCACCCATGCCAAGTTAGAACTTTGGGATACTCAAATGTCACCTTTCAGAAGAAGCATCAGAACAGCTCAGATCCCAGCACCATATATGGTGTAAAACGTACTCCTAGCTTAGACAATCAACTTCAGTTGAGAAAGTATAAAACTATCCATGGTGACCAAATCTCCCAAATGAATATATAACTTTGTGTTCGCGCAAACACTAATTTTTGCACAACCCATTCAACCTCATAACCTACACAATTTCTTTTTATCATCAATATTCACACAATCTAGACTAACTCTCAAGACGTTCTGAAAATGCATACAATTCAAGTCTGTCTGCATAGGCTATCTTTCATGAGAAGTAGACATAATGCTTTGTTTATGAGCTTTCTATAGCATACCATGTGCTTTATTGATCATACTATTTGTTTTTTTTTTGACCATACCAAGAATCTCAAAAACATACAGATTAGGCCAAGGGAGGAAGCCAATAAAACAGGTTTTTGATGCCACAACAACCACATATTATTTGTTTATACAAAGAAAACACCGAGGAGTACTCTTTGATCATATTAACCATCCCAAAACAACTGATCAAAGCACCATTTGGGTGTAAGACATCAGATCTAAAGTATAGAATCAAATATAACAAGTGCAACATCTTCAAATCTAATTAAACTCAAACCAATCTAAAAAGGAATCTCAAAGAAGTAAATGCAAGCTTCAAGAAGTATTACCTCTGCCGCCATCTAAAAATGGATATAGTTTCAGTGTGATAGGGTTTGAAGTAAAAGTCTCTTTGCTTTAAATAGTTAAAAACAAATGCCATGCTTTAAATAGTTAAAAACAAATGCCACGTCACTGTTGGAAGACCTAGTTAGAGACTTGAGACGGTCAATTGACTCAATTTCTTTGGTGCAAAATATCATAGATCCTCAGTCCTCACCTTTACTACAAGAGTATTATACCTGAGGTGTTCAAAGCTTTTTCACCCTGTTAGAACTTTTTCATGGAGTTTCTATAAGAGTTCTAGTTATGCATATCGTAATAATGTTGGCTCTGGCTTAAATAAGCTTTCGATATGTTACTTTAGATGGGAACCACCACCACCAACATGGTTCAAGATAGATGGGGATGGCTCAAGTAATGGAATAACTACAGGTATTAAGGTTGTTATCTGTAATGAGTTTTGATGGTTTTTTTTGCAGGCCTCTCCAGAAACATTGGCCCCTGCACAAAATGGTATGGCAGAATGGCTCAGTCTTAGAGAGGGACTTACCTTGATCCAGTAGCTACAACTGACAAATGTAGAGGTGGAATCTGATTTTAGCGTCGTTGTAAATAATATAAATAACTATGCTTCATACTTTGCTAATGTGGTGGAAGACTGTAAATCTATGATCCAAGGATCAAACAATGGAGTTAGGCATGTATGGCGTGAAGCCGATATGGTTGCAGATCTGTTGGCCAAGAGGACATTGTCCAATACTATGCAGGCTCCTTGGTTCTTGTCTGTAGAGTGTAGACCCTGAATTAGGCTATGTCCTGTACTAGTCCGTTTTCCAGCAAAATCTCTTGCCAGGTGTACATGCCTATAAAAAAAGTGGCATGCTTTTCTCTCCAATGATCTGTCTTTCCGTGGTAGTTATATATCCAGAAACGGAGGATGTCATCATAACATGTTGGGTTTTTTCTCTATCAAGAACACAGTAGATGATATCCAGGGGTATCAGCCCGTTCAGTTCTTGCCTATTACCACTTCTCAAGAAAGAAGAAACTTAAGCTTAAGCAAGCTCAAGAAAAGAAAAAGGGATCACGTCGTGGGGGAAGAAGCATGCTCAAGAAAAGAAAAATGCTTAATGCTGCTGCTGCTGCTGCTTTTCCTCTGGAGGGATCACTTAGCTTTCTTGATGATTGTCTTATAAATTATGTTGTGGGATCTTCTAATGGCTTCTTACTCGTTGAACGATACTGGCCCAGGACTTATATGATTTGCAACCCATTTAACAAGCAGCAGTTGGTCGCTCTGCACCCAATCCCCAACCTGTACTACAAATGGACCACTCATGGATTCATATGTGATGCAACGCTAAAGCACTACAAAGTAGTGCGCGGTGGTTTAGATACTACTGATGGTTTTTATAACAATCTAACACTTGAAATCTTTTCTTCAGATTTGCCTGAATGGAAGCGCTTCGATATAACTTTCCCTTTTGGTTTCTCTTGGAACGTGCAGCTTTCTCCTATCATTGACCAAGAATGTGTGATTTACTTGTCTGGTTTCACGAAAAAACCATTTGTCATAGAGTGTCTTGACAATTGGCATCTTTAATCCAAGTAATAATATCTCTCAACTGATCGATTTCCCCCCAAGAAAGGAGGATGTTAATCAGGATTGTGGTTTGTTTGGTAAGTCAGCAGATGGGCTACTTGTATATGGAAGTTATGAACTCGACGAGCTTGGAATATGGGTGCTCACTGACAAGGATGACGGTACAAGGGAATGGTCTATAATCAGGATTGTGGTTTGTTTGGTAAGTCAGCAGATGGGCTACTTCTATATGGAAGTTATGAACTCGACGAGCTTGGAATATGGGTGCTCACTGACAAGGATGACGGTACAAGGGAATGGTCTATAATACACAAAGCGAGCCTGCCAGAGTTTTTGGTGGGCAAAACATCTAATCTGGTTGAGTTAATAGCATTTCATCCAACAAATCCCCAAATTGTTTTCTTTTCTATTATTATATGATGCGGACGACAAATCAAGGTGGGAGCTCATTTGCGATTTCTGCACATTAGGATGCAACTTAATCCCACATTTAGCCAAAAAAAGGAAATTAATCCGATGTACAGATCCTCTGTTAGGCCCTCACTTGTTTCATGATTATCATTGAAGTTATTTGTATTAGTCCCATCATTAATCCTATTCTACCAATTTGTTTGATATGTAATCAATCTTATTTGTATTATTGGCCTGCACAAAGGACCTCAATCAAATGTGGTGAGCACGCAATCAATTTTTATTTTTTTTTTGGCCATTTTCTTTGGATTTATGTTTTTTTAAGAAAATTCGGACGTGTTTAACACCCCTTCATGTGTATTTCTGCCCACACACCCCCCTTCATGCGTATTTCTGCCCATCACTTCAGATATGCTCACGCATGTTCATGACTGTGCCATCCATTTACATTGCAGCAAACCATGCATAGTGCATAGGGCAGGAGCTAGGCACAAGTGACTTCATGTCTGCTGCAGAGGGAGCAAGTTAGAGTTGTGTGACTGATCCTTGAGACTACTCACAAAGTTCTGAAGAAATATGCATCACAGAAACCATGTAGGCCACAGGCCCACAGCTATCCGGATTACTGATTTACTGTTCGGGTCTTTAGCGCAAAGTTCAATGCTCGAGCTAGGTGCTGGTTATTGTTGCAGAAGCTGATTTAGAAGTAATTTGGGTATAATCTTAGAACTCTTTATACAGCAGTGTAAAAATTATTTGTACTAATCTAGGATAATCTCATTTAGGTAAGCTCGCAACAAATAAACTTTAAATCAGTCAGTTGCACTCATTTGAAGTTTCGGTCAAAATAAACATAACCACAACACTTTTGTTAGTACTCAACAAGAAAAAGAAGCTAATGAAACATTGCCAATGATATGACCTCAAAGAGATTACATTATGTTGCAGTCCACTTGCACTCTTGCAGTAACACTAAATGAAAAGCAGCTCAGAGCCCATCATGTAACTAGGAGAGTTAGCAACCAAAATCTCCCAAATGAATATATAACAAAACACTAATTTTTGCACAACCCATCCAACACCCATAACATACTCACATCTTTCTCTTTTTATCATCAATAATGGCACAATTAAAAGTAACAAAACCTCACTTTAGTTGGTAGCCAAATCCGAATCAAGTCAGCTTGTAATACGATTCAAGTCTGTCTGCATAGTCTACCATTCATTATACGTAAATATAATGATTTGTCCCTTGTGACTGTTTTTTATCATCCCATGTGCTTTATTGATCATACCATTTCCTTCTTGGACCATACCGAGAGTTATGAAAACATACCGATTAGACCATAGAAGTAATTAAAGCCAATAAAACATGTTCTTAATGCCACAATAAGAACAAATCATTTGTTTATACAAAGAAAACACGGAGAAGTACTCTTCAATTAAAACACCATATTGAGGCAAGAAATCAAACTTGAAGTGTTAGATCAAATATAATAAATGCAACATCTTCTTCAAATCTAATAAAACTCAAAGCAATCAAAACAAAAATCTCAAAGAATTAAATGCAAACCTCTTCAAGAATCAAGAACAATGAACTTTGCCGACTGCCGCCATAGTTTCAGTGTGATAGGGTTTGAAGTAAAGTCTCTTTGCTTTAAATAGTTAAAAACAAATGCCCACGTCACTCTAGTTAAGAGTTGAGACGGTCGGGTCAATTGACTCAATTCGTTTGGTGCAATTACTGTTTTGCCCAATATCCTAGTATAATCCGGTTACAATTTGAGGGTAATAATGGAATCATAAAATACTTGTGCATTTGCAAAACACACCTTTCTGGGTCCATTTTTGGCAAAAATCTTCTGGGTCATTAATGCATAAAAACTCAAAAAAACACTAGTAACAATCACAAATTCACAACAACAAATACTAGCTCTGCAATAAAGCAGATCAAAAGTTCAACTGAGCGTTTTCCAGTAACAACAGTCTATGCCGAACTGAAATGTGTGTGATTCAATCAAGAGTACAATTGAAGTATCTCTCTAAGTACAACAGGCCAAACAAAATCCGACCAAATTGAAATGAACCATAATGCAATAAAAGTTCAACACAAAAAAAAAAAAAAAAAATCCTAGATCAAAGGATTCTACGGCAAACAAAACATTGAGAAGCATTTTCATCCACAGTTCAATTTCTCTGATAAAAAAATGGTGCTCTCACTCAGCAAATTATATGCTATCGCCACTCTTGCAAATATCGAGCTTTCTGATCAATAGAGTTACTGTGCTAGAAATACAGTATCTCAATTATTTTCTGCAAACTTTAACATCAAGAGTACAGGTAGAGGAATATTCTTCGGCAAAAGTAGCAGCACTTCAAACTCTCCAAAGGTTGACAGTGCAGACGGTAAATAAAGCTTATCTGGTTGGATGTTTACGCAAAGCTGCCTTGCCACCTGTAAAAATTGAACAGCTTCAGTCAATCATCACATTCATATTTCCACAGATCACTTCTTTCATGATTACATCTTGATTTACAAAAAATTGTTGGGTTAAGTAGGGATCAGATCACTAAAATGAATTCCAAACCTTCACATGGACGCATACACAAGAAGATTGATTGCAGCATGTTGAAATCAATATGATTGTGGTCAGACAGGGAACACCAGACAACCACTTTTAGATTTAAGTTCTCATGAAATTTCCCAGTTCCACAATGAAACACTCCAGGTAAAATACTGTCTTCAAAAATCATCAGTTGCTCTTGACGCAAGGGATACAATTTAGCTCCTCAATGCCCTCCACAGTATAATATGGAAATTTATCACCCTTTTCTAGAATAAATAATTTGTTTCATTTTCATAAAAAAAAAAAAAGAATAAATGATTTCCTTTTTCTTTTTCTCCTTTGCTTAGGCCAACAAGGGTATTAAATACAAATATCTTCAGATGAATTAGTAAAAATACATATTTAGCAATCTCCTGTACTATGTTTACCGAGATCTTCCTGAACAAATAAATGTATTGTGATGTTTCCCATATCGATATCAGAGATTCTTTTTTTAATACAGTATCAAGACTCCAATGGGAATGCACTTAACTAAATCATATAAGAAAACGTATGATGCCTCTATTCATGTAATCATGCATCTATGTGCAGTTCATGAAAAAATAAAATAAAAATACCTAAGCTGCAAGCTCCTCCTTTGTGACAGGTGAATGCAGCTCGTTCGGAGAGGAACTTGACTGGACTTGCCTCCTCAGCACCTACATATAAGTCCACATAGGTACAAGTCAAGTACTATCAATTAGGAATACCCGAAACTCAACCACTATTCTATATTAAATATTTACACTTTCTCACAAACCTACAAATATATGCATGCGTACATGATTAATAATTTCCAAAAAAAAATAGAAATTATCATCTTGTGTTTATTACCTTAAAGATCTATGAATCAAGCAGGTTCAGAGAATCCCAAACAACCTGAATCATATTGTTTGAACCAGATTAATGACTGCCTAGGTATCCAATTTGAATCAACCTTATGAGCAAGTCTCCCATGCCTAAGTATCCAACCTTAATATGAGTGACAAACCAACAATGCTTCCAAGGTTGCATTTTGTTTTTCTCAGTAAAAAAGGTTCTCATATTAAAAAGATAATACAAATTCAGTTGACAGCATAAACTGCACACAGCAAAAATTTACATCACAATATGAATAACACTATCCAGTTGAACAGACGATAGACAACTGCACTCCTGCGGTACTAGGGAGGTGAGGAACTCATGCCCACAATGAAATTTGATGCTACAGATGACATAAAGTTTCATTGCTTGACGTAAACTATACAAATATTACAACTTTGATGAGCACACAGCCTCTTCACATTTTAGTGAAATACTACTGACGTGGTCAACAAACACTCTTTGATGATAGGGATGCATAAACTTGAGCAATGTTAAACTAACTACAAAATTTGAGTGAGGTATTAGAGAAAGTTTTCTACAAACATAATTTCAAAAGTTTTAGCATTGTTAATGGTATCGACACACAATACAATATCTGCAAGCCAATAAAAAAATGTACCAACTTATCCAACATATTTATTCATCAAAATTTCACTAGATACATTCAATAAGATAATTCCTCATCTTTTAGAAATCAACACACACTTAGGAGTTCATATCAGACCCATGCTTGGATCCAATTTTAGATGATTGATGATTTAGGAATGCACATCAATATTCTACAGTTCGGCTGTAGGTATGAAATCTGTTTAATTGTTGTTTAAGGGGACTGTCAGAGCCTTATACAGGCAAGATAAAACATCTAATCAAGACAACAAATTCATAGTTTACCTTTTATAGTGAAACAAATACAACTTTTTAATGAAATTTTTTCTATCAAATCAAACAAAAACAAATACCCAATATCACAAACAGAATCATTTGCACAAAGCGAATAAAAAAACATTCAAAATTAAATCTTGGATAAAAAAATCTCACCTTGATGATGATGATGATCGAAAGGGGTTGTGGACTTGTGGTGGGGGTTCAGGGTTTCAACTTTCAAGCAAAAAAGAAACACCATCAGCATCTGCCCGTTGCCCGTATGGATGTGGTCAGCTATCCATAAAATAAAATAAGAAAAAGGAAACATTTTTCTTAATTAGAAATTAAAATAATATATATAGAAATAAAAATGCAGAAATTTTAAAAAAATAATCTTATTAATAACAAAACACTGGTGTGTATGATTGTGATTTGTGAGTGATGAAGAAATCATTTTATTCCCGAAATTTTGCAAAAAAGGGAAAAAATCATTTCTCCCGCCTTTCTTAGATATCTATATATAGAGAGAGATATCTTCAATACTCCTACATTTTTTTTTTGTTCTGATTTTAATCAATTTGTTTTCAAGTCATGGAACTTGTTGTTGTGGATCTAAACCAATATTTAGAATTCATTTCTAATAAATCAAGTAGTATGAATGGAGGAGATTCAGATTCAGATTCAGAGATTAAAAATTTGTGCTTTGAAGTGAGTAAAACATTGAGAGAAACAGGAGCACTACTTGTTAAAGATCCAAGATGTTCTGTACAAGACAATGATCGGTTTCTTGATATGATGGAGAATTATTTTGAAAAACCTGATGAATTCAAATGCCTTCAACAACGTTCTCATTTGCACTATCAGGTGGTACTTTTGCTCAACCCTCAAACCCCCTTTGTTGCTAATTTTTTTTTTTTTTTTTCAATAAATAAACAATTGGGTTTTGCATTTTAATGGTTTTTGTTCATACCCATTGCTTGATTTGGTGTTTTAAGTGTTTGATCTTTGTCTATTTTACTGTAGGTTTATAGTTAGGGTTTTGGTTGTTTGTAGAATACTTCTTTTCGATGAATGGACTCAATCATGTTGTTGAATTTCCGCAAACACAAAAAAATTTATATTTGTGGAACTGTTGGTTTAGTGTTCAAATGAAGAGAATTGATATGGGGATTCCTTACTTCTCTAAGAAACACAGCCCCAATCTTAGTGAACATTTTCTTCGGCATTGTAATGACTGTGATATCGATTACTGAAGACTGATGGGTATGGTGTCCAATTGTCATTTTCGATCAAGTAGATAAGACGTGTAGCCTCATTGCCAATGATATTCTATGGTTTGAACTCTGAAGGTGGTGTTTATAGAAACTAGTTTCTCCGAGCTACAACATTAAGTTGAAGAGTATATGATACAAGCCCTTCGACTCAAAGACACATGGCCTGCAATTGCAGGCATGTTGCATGCTTAGACCTAGGGTTGGAACTTTGTAGAAGAATAACTAAATCATCAATTAAGTATTTTTGGATGTAAACAATACTTTGATTTACAATTTTAGTTCAATTTTGAAGATGCTCGCTCTCTTTGTTTGATAAAACATAAAACTGGAAGTTTTAGAGAGGAAGAAGACTTTCCTTGCTTTGCTTTCAATTCTAAGGTCAGATCATGTCATAATAAACATTAGCAATATAAAAATCCCCCTTGACAAAATTTGGAGCTTCATTATTAGAATTCATTGGAAATTTTATTAAAAAAAAAAAAAATTATTTCAAGTGTTAATTTTAGCAATTTCATTTACAAAAAACAACAACATAGCCAGACTGAGCAACTACGGACACTAACCCAAAATACTTGATGGCAATACTTAATTAAAGCCAAAGGACACTACCCAAAAATATCATTTGTATAGTAAAGGAGTAGACTTAAACGACCTTTTTTTTGTAACAACAGGTAGGTGCGACCCCAGAAGGGGTTGAGGTTCCCCGCAGTCTAGTGGATGAGGAAATGCGACAAAAATTAAGAGCACTGCCTGAGGAGTCTCAACCATCTCTCCCTGTTGGACCTGACCCTAAATGGCGTTACATGTGGAGAATAGGTCCACGACCTTCAAACACCCGCTTCCAGGTATCATCTTATTTCCTGATTTGTTTGCCAAGGATTCATGTTATGAATTTTTAATAATAAAGCAATTTATTCATGTAGGAATTGAATTCGGAACCTGTTGTACCAGAAGGTTTCCCTGAATGGAAAGAAACAATGGACTCATGGGGATACAAAATGGTTTCTGCCATTGAGGTAAAGTAATCTGAATAACCTGACAAGAGGGTACCCACCCTTTTTGTGTCCATTATTACGGATATATTGACTATTGAGTGAACCTAGCTCGTACATGATGTACTATTTCCTTTAGATCTCATGTTCTGTGTCCATTGCCTATTTGCTTATATAGGGTATATCACTCAGTCTTCTTGTGCTTCACTTGTTTAGGCTGTTGCTGAAATGGCAGCAATTGGGTTTGGCCTAGAGAGGGATGCTTTTACTTCCCTCATGCAGAAGGTAGCTGATTTTTCTATTTTTCTTTGTATTTTTATAGGGTCCATGTGTGACTGTTTTTTTAAATTTGAAGTAGTTCGACATTCCATGTCAATTGTAAAATGTTGCCACAATTTGTATCTGCTGAACATACAGTACTCTCAAAGTCTCAAAACTCATATGGATATATAAAGAATCCTCAATTTTGTAGTGTCATTCACCTCTCTTTCATTTACATGCTTTAAGCAGATGCTTCATGTGATCATGTCCACTTTCTTAGAAGAAAGTATCATCTAATATTTGAAAGTAAACTATGAATTTTGTTCATGAAACCCGTCATCTCAAATTTCAGGGACCTCATCTGCTTGCTCCAACTGGAAGCAACCTCCAAAGATATGGCCAGCTAGGCACTGTGTTTGCTGGTTACCACTATGATTTGAACTTTCTAACAATCCACGGGAGGAGCAGATTCCCTGGTCTAAACATCTGGTTGAGAAATGGGCAGAAAGTAGAAGTGAAGGTTCCTGTTGGTTGCCTCCTCATACAGACAGGAAAGCAGGTAGCAGCATCTGATCATACTATTAGTTTCTAGTTTTGAACATAAGCTTTAACTAAGCAAACGAAAAACAATATGCGGACACACACACACACACACGAACGAATCTGAGTAGCAAACGAATTGATAATGGGGTATGTGTGTGTGTGTGTGTGGGGGGGGGGGGGGTCAGATCAGCTACCGGATTCAAAATCTCTTGACTATAGTATTGGTTTTTAGATACATGAGGACATTGTTTTGTTACACAGCCTTATCTACGTTGTGTTGATGTTCGTAGCAAATTTGGTGTCTTTGATATGCATTTTTTGCAGGGCTTACTGAAAAGGTCTTTGGAATAGGATTCTATTAGTTAATGTTATGATTTGATTATCAGTTTATCACCTTACTAATGCCATGATATATACAATAATAATAGCACTTCATTATTGGTTTGACCAGTCAATTTCCTAGCCCAAACAAACTGAAAAATTCTCATTGGGCCTTATTGGCAGCTAGAGTGGCTGACAGCAGGGGAGTGCTTAGCTGGAATGCATGAGGTTGTGGTGACTAATAGGACAATTGATGCAATAGAATCGGCAAAACAGCAAAGTCGCAGTTTGTGGAGAGTTTCATCAACTGTGAGTAAAGAAATTGTTTAATTGTTAAGAAGTTACGTTCAGAGTGCTTAAACTAATTCCCTTCAACGCAACTCTGACTAAGTTTCTTTGTGATGCACTCAGCTGTTCGCACATATTGCTTCTGATTCTATATTAAAGCCCCTAGGCCACTTTGCGGAGAACCCACTAGCTGCCAACTACCCACCAATGTGTGCAGGAGAATTCGTTGAGCAAGAGCTTGCGGTTATCAATTTGAAAGGGAACAAGGACTAGCAGTTGTTCAAAATGTGTGGAATTCGTTATGTTAGTCAATTCTTGGGTGAAGTACACTCCACATGCAGGCGTGTCAAGGAAAACATTTCAATCAAATGTCCTTGTACTGAACAACTATAAAAATAATTTATTAATATTATCTTGATCTATGATTTTGTAATTCTTGATTATTGTTGGCTTTAGCTCCCTTGTACAAGTACACGACACAATTTACCATATACTGATAATTTGATATACTGCAAGTCTACAGCAACTCAACAAGGCCATGTTGTTCATAGTTTTATATTGTACTCATTATAACAAGACCAGTTCATGGATACTAGGACATTACCAGTTTGGTTCAGCTTGGTCAACAGAAATTCCTGCGAAGTCCAGAAAATAAATCAAGAAATGAACAAAAACCATGAACAAACAGGTTTTAGTTAGATGCAACCTATAATGCGTTTTTGATTTTAGTTGCTGTGAAATTGTACGATAAATTAGTTATTTTGGTCCCCTAACTTTGCCCAAATTTTCAATTGAGTCCCAAAAGTTTAAATTGGTCAATTTGGTCCCAAATCTTTCGAAACGTTTGCAAAATGGTCTTATCGTTAGCAAGCATTTAACAATTCTCTTTTTTACAAAATGGGTTCTATTTTTACACAGTTTGGGTTTGTGTTCTATTTTTAACAATATAATGTTACGCTTGCCACTCACGTGCTCTGCTGACCTGGCAAAAAAAAAAAAATTAAAATTTGAATTTAACAG
The DNA here is from genome assembly GCA_023053565.1 of Aquilegia eximia. Taxonomy (NCBI): domain Eukaryota; kingdom Viridiplantae; phylum Streptophyta; class Magnoliopsida; order Ranunculales; family Ranunculaceae; genus Aquilegia; species Aquilegia eximia. The sequence continues at coordinate 39,728 of JALIGU010000028.1, forward strand.
ACCACGTGTGATAGTAAACTACCACTAAGCAACTTTGTTAAATGCTTGCTAACGATAAGACCATTTTGCAAACGTTTTGAAAGATTTAAGACCAAATTGAGCGGTTTAAACTTTGAGGACTCGACTGAAAATTTGAGCAAAGTTAGGGGACCAAAATAGCTAATTCGTCGAAATTGTACTAATTCACACCACAAGCTTCGTCTGCATAACCAACAAAAATGCAACTACAGTATTTGCTTTTTTATACCAATCGAATTAATCACAAAACATGACAGATTAATTAGATAATATCACAGACTTTGAGTTCAAATGCGGCTGTAGTGGCAGGATGTATGCGTTTCATGGTTAGCTACTCTTAACATGCCAGACCACAAGAAAGTTTAACCATGAAAACTGTATGCATAAGGTTAATATGGAGGTAGGTTGGAAGTGCATAATAGATGGGTTGTGTCTATATATGCAACCGTAATGGCCACTGCACTGTCATAGAGCTTTATAGAGATAGACCAGATAAGATTTCAAAGATGAAGGCTGTTGGTACAACTAAGTTGGTGGCAGTGTTGGTAACTTTGGCGATTATGGCAAGCATGGTGAAACCAGGGACAGCCCAAGGCTGTGGCTCCACTTTCTTCTCCTCCCTGGTTCAGCTGATACCATGTAGGCCAGCAGTTACCCCGTTCAGTCCCATCCCTCCAAGTGAATCTTGCTGCAATGCCGTCAGAACACTAGGGCAGGCATGCTTATGTGTGCTCGTGAATGGCCCACCGATTTCTGGTGTGGATCGCAACATGGCCATGCAACTTCCATCAAAATGCACTACCAATTTCGCACCATGTAACATTTCTTTCTTAAATTTCAGCTTTTCTATTTATACATTATGCAGACCAAGAATTTTTAGATCAGAGCTAATGAACGTATCTTCTGTAGTTTTTCTTATCTCCATCAAACGTTAGCAAGTTTAGTACTGATTTTTGTGCCTATCTAATGCAGGTGATATCAGGAAGTAGTCAAAGCAAAGGTGCTGGTTAGGTCTTATGAATAAACTGCGTAGTATTGTAGGCAAGGTTATGTAATAAGAGAATAAATCAGATATCCTCGACTCGTTTGTGTCGAACTCCGATATTTGTTTTCTTCTCTTCTGTTCTTTCATGAAATTAGATTGTAAAAGATCCCTATGAAATTGATAGACTTAAGTATCCTACTTCCATATCCACCTTCTTAAGCTAAACAAAAAACTTCAGCAAGCATATATATAGTGAATACAAATCATTCAGTAATGCAAGGTTCTGAAAACCATCGCAGTGCTAATGTGCACTTCAAATGAAATTAAATCCTAGACTCGTGGCACAAGTTAAAAAAAAAAAAAGATGAGTACAGACGAGGCAGGAAATATAGACTTCTCATTAGTATTTAAAATATGGTGCTCAAATACAAGTACTTCCCTCAGCAAGACGCTAAAGAAGGCAGATACATCATAAAATCCCTGATTACACTATGATACAAGTGTAATTCACATGATCATAGGATGCCAACTTACAGCAACAGCCAAGTATAGTTCAAGTCCACCACATTCCCTAGACTAAAGAAGAATAAGTAAAGAATGCCTACTAGTCTACACACAGACCCTTGGCAAAACATTAGAAAACAAAGATAATGTACTCTTTCAATCAACAGATGGCCATCACAACTCTGACTTTCTGCTCTCTTTACAGCAGGTGTGCTCTTCAGCCTTCAAATTCAACATGTAACCCCCTTGTAAGGCTCTTGAGAAGTTTTTACATCTTACAATCAGAATGATGCTAATGTAATTTACATGACCATAGCATCTCAACTTACCACAAAACCCCTTCAGTTTATCATTTTGAGTCTGCATCCCTAGACTAATAAAAAGTACAACTACTAGTCTATAGACCATCGCAAAATTTAGAAAACGAAGCAAATCTTACTGTATCAGTCAACGCATGGACATCACTACTCTGACTTTCTTCGCTCTCTCTGCCCTTTTTGCAGCAGGTGTGCTCTGCATTCTCTTGATTTCTTCTTTCATAATCTTCTCAACATGTTCAATTGAGTCCAAGAGCTTCTGTTGTGGGGTCCTAAAATCCGAATCTCCTTCATCAGATAATATTTTAGCTACGGGCTTTGGAGTGACCAGGGAAAAGCTGTGCTCAAGTGGAGCACGAGGAGTGCTCACTAGCTGCAAGGGGGTAGCGTTTTGCTGACGGTTAGCCTCTCTCAGGCGGCTTCTTCTCCTTTCAATTGCCTAAGTACATGAACAAAACTACTGATTAGAAATTTAAGACAAATGAAGATACCTTGCATGGTACAGATATTCAGACACTGAAACTTTATAAGTCACATATTTAGGAGGGGAAAGGTATTCTGAGTTACGACTATTACGCATGTTTGTGGATATATGATAATCAAATATCAAACACTCGAGTCACATTGTAAGTGCCACATCATATATAGTAGCAATGTCTAAAACTTAAACATGTTATAATGCCAATTAAATTGTGGTGACATGTATTTGGATAGAAGTTATTAACATTGGATTAATAAAAATCCCTATCACCAAACCAAATTTCTTCACATAAGGCCGATGCTAACAACCCCTAATTCCAAAACTAGCCATACACCATCAAGCAAACCATCCCCATTCTATGTACGGATCATAGTATCCTATGCTAAGGCAACCCTCAATGTCTCAATTTTGAGATTTCGCAAGTAGTCTTCTTTCCATAATCCCATTTAAATTTGTGGTAGATTACTAATCAAAGCAATTCTTAAATGAAATTAAATTTATTCTCAAACTAATATTACAAATCATACTAATCAGATTGATATCTGTCAAATCAACATCTCACTGAAAATCTCATTAACCATGAAACTGACTGAAGCACAAAACTTATAGACCTCATTAAAGAGTGTGGTGACAATAAACATTCCTAATTTCACAGAAGCATTAACCAATAAAACCCTCAAAATTGTTCAACAAATTAAGCAAATCTGATGACCAATATTTAATAAATTGAAAATTTAAATAATATTAATAAAACCCTCATTTCTTAATTAAATAAAAAAGCATGATTAAATACTTACATCAACAACAGCAGTAATGTCACCAAGAGGTCTTCTTGGATACCAAGAAGGCAATACAGAAGAATTTCTTCCTCTTCTTTCAACTCTACTTCTACTTCTTCTTCTTGTTGAATCTCGATTCACACTCATAACCCATGGACTAGCAGCATATTGTATTCTACCTGATGGTATTACTGACCTAAAACCCCTTTCTTCTTGGTTATTCTCAACACCCAACATAGATCTTCGAGGGAAAATCATTGTTAATGGTTCTTCTCTTAGTAATCTATCTCTTGATTCTGCCATTCTTTCAAATCAACTTATTTCCTGAAACAAAAACAAAACAAAATCTTTAGAAAAAACAAATTTTGAAAAGTACCCATTGTTAGATTTAGAGTGAAGAATATGAAACTTACCTTAGATTTGAGAATGAGGTTTTCTCTATCTGAACTTCTTCTTCTTCGAGTGAAGAAGAAAGCTTTGAGACTTGGGTATTTTAATATAGAAGAAATTGTGAAAATTTCAAAAACATTTCAACGGGCGGTTCTTTGAAAATGAAAATGAGAAGTCAACCAAACCATATATGGTTAGTTTTACTGTTTTCTTAACCCTAGTTAAGAAATCTTAACTCTTGTTTCAATGTTTTCAAGCGGGATAATTTCATTTTCAAATTTCGAAATTTTTGGATTTGGACCGAGATTTTGTGGATCATATGGTGGGCCCTGACCTGGTGACTATGGTATTGTTGTACAGTACTTTAATGGTTTCGGATCTCTGATACTGTACTTATAGCTTGTAGTATTTTCTGATTAATACTGTACGTTGTATAGCCGTGTAATGTTCGATCATCGTGTAGCCATCTTGCCGGTGTATGTGTTATGTGTGGGATGGCTGCCTACAGCTTGAGGTTCAATGAAATCTCAGTTGGAACTTGGAAGTGGTGTAGCTGATATGGACTTCATATCCCAAACTTCTGCACGCTGGAATTACCCTGGTGATGGGGAAGTGAACAATGGGTTTGAGATTACAACTTCTGAGCATTGGGTTCAACTTATGGAAAAAAGGGGGTTCACCGTTCACTTACAGTAATTAGGAATGCTGTCAACTAATCTACCCCTTGGATGGCACAAAAGAAGGCTTTACACTTGCATTTCACAGAACTAATAAACATGTACACTTGCACAGCACATATGCAAATTAAAAGTGAAATTATACGACAAGAATTTCATAACAGTGGTATATTGCAGTTTCAAGGGGTGTGACAGAGATTCCAATTGTAGTAAACAAGGTCCATGTGCACAGGAACATGGATTTAGAATTTAGATTATAGTTTATTTTATGTTTCTTAGCACTGTTCTGCTGCCTACACCCCTCTACTCTGTTGAGTAACTATGTTCAACAATAAGCTGACTACGAGACATATTCTATACTTTTTCGTATATTACTGTGGAGGAATGATATCGGTGATTAATCTGACCACAATGAGATAAGCTAGCTGTTGCCTTCACTCCACCAAAAGCTGACAGAAAAGCTTGTTGTAAGAGATCTAACATAATGCCACCATTTCGGTGGGATGTAAAGCATCTGGCCTTCATCTAGAATGCAGTCCATAAAATCCAGGTTTGTAGCTTTTGGAAACTCTTTCGCATCTAGATTGTCAAGATCCACCTGTATACAAAGACAGCAGAAAATCTTAAAAGGAGGGTGATTCGACTATTCACTTCCAAATAAACTAAAATTTGTCCATAGTCTAAGGTATGTTCTACATCATTAACATGAGTCCGGCAACATTCTATGCACTGACACGATCAGATAGTAAGCCTATGTCAATATGTTGCAGAGAAGTCGGGCTGTGAGACGCTGGGCTTCCCAGTGCCTTGGGGCCTTGGGGGGCTCCTTTGACAACTAACTACAGCTATTGATGCCCTGGGTACCTTGATGGGTTTTGATGAATTGACAACTTAACAGTAATAGGCTATGTTTAAAGTGTTTATGCTTCCAAGGAACTACAAAATCCATCCATGTTATCACAATCTATTTGATGAACCAACTTCTAACCTGAGAAGCCTTCTATGAAGAACCCACCTGACTGGAATTGCACAGCATGGTTTCGGTGAAAGGGTAAAGATCTTCAGATATCGATGCAGGATACAGCCTTATGTACTTTCTGCCAACAACCTAAAAGCACACAAAATAGAATTTTTCCAAGTTAAAATGGCTATCAAAATATAGCCTTATCACAACAACTCGTTCGCGTCCCTCCACCAATTATATGCGGAACATATTTTTTACCACAATATCCAGAAATAAATCAAGCTAATAATTTGGGTGCAGAACAAGACAGTGCAAGTCAATCCTAGATGAGATAGCTAAGCAGGTGTGACTGGCAGCAACCATATCTTACAAAACATCAATTTACAGAACTTCAGCAGTATATAAACTTCATCCGAAAAATTGTGTCCCCGCCATTAATAATTCTATATGCTAATGAGATTCTCGCATTCATTATTGGAGGCCATAGTTTCAAACCACCTCATTCTGCACTCATGGATGAAGGTACTGCTTAATGGAAAGGGCTTAGCATGCCTTGTCAGTCAACTGGTATTCGCAGCCCAATCAAAAATTAAGACATTAATCTACATAGCTATGTTTTCAATGACAATCGTGGGACTGGCATCATGGAGGGTCCACCAGCCCACGAGACACACTTGAACGGAAACCTTGTTGACTCATCTAATGAAATGCCAAAAGGTAAAGCCTAAATGATGGTTCTTCCAAGACTCTTATCATGTTAGTATCATAGTAACTCAATTACCTGGGCAAGTATATTATGGTGTGGATCATGGTGCAATGGTGTCACAGTCCCAGCTGGACCAAACCAAGCATTGAGAGAGCGAAGCTCCCCTCCACCAACGAAACAGTAGTCAGGAACCAGTATATCCTTGCGTAATTCTTGTATCTGCCAAGAAATTGTAGCATCCATAACTCCAATATACCATCATAAAAAGAAGGCGAGTACTACAAGTCAACAACGTACCTGCTCAAACAAAGGATGCTGAGCAAGATAGGTTGGACCAGGTGGACTACATTCATTGGACTGAACCCTCTCGAGAAACTGAGAAAACGTGATCATCTCTTGCTTCCAATCTTGGCACAAGTAATTCTTTCCGACCTGTAGTAAATGGTAATTGCTAGAAGGATTCAGTGATGGGAAACTTCAAACATTAATGAATCTTAAGACCACAAATGCATTAGAATAGACAGTTTGTCCAGAATGATATGGATGAAACAATGTCAGGAACATTAGAATATAAGATATTGACTCCTGTAACTCTATGAATAAATCGCAAGGGCATGCCTCAGAATCAAAATATGTACACAACCACACATACACACAACACGTAACTAACTCGTCAGACCTTACAGTAAGCATATTAGAAGAAGTCGGAGAAAGTAATCACCTCAACTGGAACTGTGCGATCACCTGCAACCGTTTTCAAATAATCTATATCCTTCCACTTCTTACTGGCAGGCCAATGAGATATACTATCGCAAATTATAACTGGAGTGCTTGATAGGAAATAATCGCATAGGAAACTCTCTAAAGATAGTGAGGACTTCGTTTCTACTATCTTACACGACAATGACTTATTCGGCAGTACTTTTAGCATCTACATACAAAAGAAATAAAACACATATTGATTCAATAACATTAACATATGTACATTCAATATATTAAAGTTCAAATAGAAACGAAGAACAGAGAGAATCACAAACCTCACCTCGGCTACATTCGAAGAAGAAGAAGAAAAACCGTTAAAAGGACCAGTTTCCATCATCTTCCGCTCCTCGAGATACTCATCATTGGATCCATTAGAAATAATCCTCGATTTCGTCAACGAAATCAAATTAATAGCAGAATCTAAGTCTTGGCGAAGAAGATTACCACCCATAATTAATCCCATATCAAGAACCTTAAGAGCTTCTTTGAAATCTCCATTCCTGTATTGAAAAGATGCCACGTGGAGACAAGACATAGCATAAGCATCTCTCCAAATTGGTAAAACAGAATGCCAAGGACCAGAGTGAAGTTGCTCCCAAGCCATTTCAAGACCTGCTTCGGCGGCTCTTATGTCGTCAGCTTTAGTGGTTCTTGTATTTATGCTGACATAAGCATAACCACCTTCGTTTGTAATTTTCTCGAGGAGATTTGATCTAACGGTATCTAAAATCGGTGTTGGAAGGTGGTTTGAGTTAGATTTCGCCGCCATTTGCGGTGGCGATTTGGTGTAAAGGGGTGACAAACGAGTTGCTACGTCTGCCAAAAAGAGAGACTCTTTCTCTCTCTCTCTCTCTGTGTGGCAGATAAAAAGTGCTTTTGACCTTTTGTGCTTTATGCCACGTCATAAAATACCCAGCAAATATCATTCATTCACTTGCCACGTATCGTACGATCGTTGGACCAATTCGAAAGTTGGGCTAAAAGGCCTTATTAGAAAGTCCAACGGGACTATGAGATGGTAGTCGCTGAAGAGCCCTATGATTTAGGGGAAAAAAATTATTTGCGTTTGCCGGGAGTCGAACGCGGGTCTATTGCTTAGAAGGCAATTATCCTAATCGTTGGACTACAAACGCTAACTGATGGTATTTTCTAATCTATAATACTTTATAGATACTTATAATGTAGATGGTAATGAACATGATAAAACATTTTGTGAGAATATAGACTACATTTTTTTTTTAGATTTTTGGACATACCCCATTTGAAAGTTAAAATTTGAGATACCTACAACCTTAGATTAGTTTTATGATGGACCGCTAAAATAATACCACATCTTAAAATGGGGTATCTCAAATTTCGACTTTCAAATGGGGTATGTGAGTATGTCCAAAAATCTCTTTTTTTTTTTCTTTTTTTTTTGTTAAATGGCCATTTTAGTATTTACATGGTTGTACTTGTTTAGACTTTAGATGAACAGAGGTAATCGTGGTATTATCGATGTATTGGTTTTATTCATTCTATAATTCATGTAAATATTAAAAACCAAACCCTCCAAATTTGGATTCGGTAGTGTCGGTTTTCAAGTGTGTTCCAATAATCCGAATCCAATTTCCTACCCCTTCTACTCGTACAAATCCAGGCCAGTCCATGATAGTTTTATGGGTCTCAAAACATTATATGTATCTCAGTTATGAGAAGAACAAAGTTACAGGTTCAATGTGCTTGAGAGTTGAGACACGTATAAGTTCCATATTTGGGTATGAACATAATCATTTGTTGTTAAACTGAGAAGATCACCGGCCAGAAGAGGAAAGAAAGCATAATAATCTACTTTTCTTCAGACTTTCAACTACAGATATGTCGGTTGTACAACTCAATTTCTCGTCCTTGTTCTTCTTCTTGTGGTGCTTTGGTTCGGTGAAGAAGAAAGAGAAAGAGATATCAAGAAGATAAATTGAAGGTTTGGAAGTTGAAATTTCGAGTTCATTTAATTTCGAGCTCAAAATGAAGGGTTTTTTTTTGGCTGATTGGTGAGTTGTTATCTTTTTTATTCTTGTTTTCTGTTCATGATTCATTTCATTTTGCAAGGACCTTTCGTCCTCTTGGTTCATCTATTTTTCTGTAAGAAAAAACTACAGTAACTTCTTGGCTTTTGAACAGTAACCGGCGCCATAGATAAAAATTACAATTTGTGATATTATTAATTATCATCATGGATGATAGAGTTTGTGCTATTAAAACTGTTTGTATAGTAATTAGCTTAGTTCTATCTTTCGCTGTATGGGTGTTCTACAAACAATATGAGGGCGATTTTATCAAAACACCATACATTTTTGTTGAAATTTGCATTTACCCCACTAAAGATTTTTAATTTGATTTAACACCAGCAGTTAACATTTCTGTCTTTCAGCCGTTAACAAAATCTGACGTGGTTTAAAGAAATATTAAATCTAATGTTTCTCTCTCTCCTGTTTTTTTTTTTTTTTTTTTTTTGTTGGCTCTCCTCTCCCCCTGCTTTGGGTTTCAGTTCTCTCTTTTGTTAAACACATAAAAAGAGGATCCATCCATAAACATGGATTCTACCAAGATGGAAAGATCAATAATATTTAGAATTGTTTAGCTTACAAATTGAAAAGGTAATTTAATTTAGTTTGGATGCATTCTCAGAAATCCATTTAAGAGAAATAATTATGTAACACCTTAAAAACTCCATTTTTTTTCCTTGATAAGTTGCAAAGCTATCAAGATCATAGATATTAGCAAAACTCATTTATGAGTCAATCTTGTTTGCTTAAATTTCGATTTAACAACGGAGAGTGAAATAACTTTGTTAAATTTCTGGTTACGTCCGTTTGAAATTTGGTATTTTATGAGCAAACATAGCGTATTAGCCAAAGAATGGATTTTCCTTATAACCAACTGAAAAGGGGAATAATTATGAGTACAAAGAATAAAATCTGAAAGAAAAATGCTTTACTTTTGAAAATGAACCTTCATAAAAACATTCCTTAATAATATTTTCATTCAGTTTACTCTCTGAGTCTCTTCACTCATTGGTTATAACAGTTACACTAAACTCATTTCTTCTCGTCTATTCAATCTCAATTTAATCTCTCTTGATCTTACTCATAACTCACTCATTGGTTCAATTCCAGATTAGATCGAATCCCTTAAATCGTTAAATCATCTTGATTTATCTTCAAATCACTTCAATGAGTCTCTTCGTGATGGTTTAACTGAACTACCAGAACTTAAAGTTTTTGTAATCATTTTTTCGGTGAAGTTCCGGTATTTTTTTATTTTTTTTTCATTCTAGTGTCTTGGGGTTATCATTCCGGCGAAATTTATTTCCACATGACCACATCAGATGGGCATTCTATAAGCAATTTTTTCTATTCGTGTTTCAGGTTATCAAATTTGGGGAAGAAGACGACTTCCAAAACAGAGTCTTTGATATAAACAGATTACAACCGTTGGATTAGAAAACATCCATTATACCAGATTAAAACACATGCCCAACTGATTTAACTTAAAACCATGTCAGATTCTGCTACCAACTCAATTTTGATTATTCTTTTAATTTACTGCCACATCAGTTTTATTTAGTTTTTTAAGCCACATCAAATTCTGCTAACGTATTGTAGACAGAAACGTTAACTGTCTGTGGTTAAGACAAATTAAAAATCTTTAGTGGGGTAAATGCAAATTACAACCTAAAGACCTGGTGTTTTGACAAAATCGCCCACAATATGATAGTACAAAGACCAGCTTCGACATTCCTTTTGGGACGTATCCTTGTGTTGAAGCTCCCACTCCCATTCTGAAAGGTCATTAGCTGTGGCACCTCAGTGAAAGACTTCAGTTTTAGTGCATCCAGAATGACCTAAATACTCACTTTGACAATAAACTTTGATGTTGCTTGCAAAACTGACAACGTAATACAAACTTAGCAACGAACGAACTTTAACATAGCTTTCATAACTAACATTAGGAACGGTGCATTGACTAGCGTGTCAATTTTTTAAACACGTGGCGTTGACCAATACACGGTGTCATTAATCATTGCCACGTTTGCACAATATCAAGTTCTTAGGCACATATTTTCATTAAAAGAAAATAAAAACTAATTTAATCTTACAAACAACCCAACAACTTTAATTAAATATCTGTTCTTTTAGACAAAACCCTATGTGGTGCCTTGTTCATCTATTCTTTTCACTTCTCACCAACATTCTCTTCTCTTCTTACTGTTAAAGCTTCAATTCTTGTCCAAATAGTGAAAATTCAACATGGTGGGACCGTATGACATTTTGAAGAAAGTTTGTAAGTATTTTAATCTAGGTTTTCAATAAACTAGGGTTCTATCTTTATTTGTTTGCAATCATATAATATTGGTAGAATCTGTTTGTTTTAAAGTTTTCTATTGTTTGAAATTGATTTATTCTCTGCAATTTGGGGGTTTCAAAAGTTAGGGTTTTTTAATTTGGGGTTTTTTTAAAATTAGGGTTTTTTAATTTGGGGGTTTTGTAAAATTATGTTAATTTAATGTTATTTGGGGGTTAATTTTTTTTCAGTTACTTACGTGTCATTTTTTATTAAGACACGTCATACATATTCTTCCACGTCAGCCAGTTCACTGGAGAAAACCGGAGACTTTCTAATTGTTAGTCAAGAAAGTTGACTCAAAGTTCGTTGTCAGGTTTGTACTATATTGTTAGTTTTGCAACCAAAATCAAAGTTTGTTGTCAAAGTGAGTATTTAGGTCCATCCAGAATCAAGCAGACCTGCGCAAATTCAGCTTGATTCTGGATTTGTAGCATATTTAATGCATTTTGCAGTTCTTCTCTCCTAATTGTTGACAACAAAATTTGAGTACAATAACTGAGGTCAATCCTGCACAGTATTGCTGATAATAGGGGGAAAAAAATGAATCAATGAACATATAGTAGAGTAAACGGGAGATGATGCTTTCAGACCTTGTATCCTAATGTGAAGTTCTGCTATCCCCGGGAAACTGGGGCTGCAACCCAAAAGTCCAAAACTGCAGCTAAAACTCCCAGAATTAGAGAATGTAGCTAGAGAAGTCCAAATTAGGTTTTCCAACTTCAAATTGGCTTTATAACATAGTCTTACAATCAAACACGAAATGGGCTTAAACAGGCCCATATGCACAAAACCAAGGGAGGACGTACGTACGTCATATTGACGTTCGTACGTTCAGCTTCAAAACAAACATCTGTGATACGGGACGTACGTACGCCCTAACTACGTATGTACGTTCCCAGACAAAAAACTTCCCTCCGTCCAAAAAAAAAACCCAACAATTCTCCACCTCGGCGAAGATTCAATAAATCTAAGCCGACACCAAGTCCCAAACTCCCATACTTGTCCCGAAGGACCAAAGCTGCTGCACCACCTCATGGTTGCCTACGTACCCCTCTCCTAAGGGATGAAGCCATCGTAGTTCACTCCAATAACATCTATACGATGTCCACCATACCCCGAAGGGTCAAATTCCCACAAGGGGCCAAATCAAAACCAAATGCCCACCAATGCCCTATAGGGCTCACTAACAACTTCAACACAATGGGGTCCAAGTTACCAAATACCATCTCCACCTCAACAAAGTTCTCCATCGAAGATGATCCAATGCCCCGAAAAACTAACCTCTCAAGAGTTTTTCCTATGAAGTTCAACCAAGTGGGGTACAAATTCAAATCACTATGCATAGATTTACCAAATACGTCTTCCTTACTAAGCGCCAAACAAACATCACATGAGAGATTACCAACAATAGAAAGTACGTACACAAAACCCCGAAACAAAGGTTTCACGGCTTCATAAGGTTCTTGGGCGATAACCTTTGCTACTAACAATGGTGGCTTCAACTTTCTTCTTTGCCGTGTCACCTAACAAACCAATCAAATGTTGAGCGACATCAATCTCCACCCGAACAAATGACGCTTCAACAAAATGCCTACCAAATATGCATGCCTTGCCACCCGCAAATAAATCTGTCTTCACTTGCATAGTACCATCAATGGCATGCCCCATATTACTATGTAATTCCTTGGTAGAATCGACAGACAAATCAACAACTGAACTATGCAAACCACATGTAATTGCACTTCCTTTCAAGTAGTACAACTTACCCTTTCTAATGCCTTTCATAACAACTCGTGCACCTACAACAACTTTTAGAGCTCCACCAATACATGTAATTTTCATACCATCGGACTCTAAAACACCCAATGAGATTTGATTCATAGTCAACTCTGGTACATACCAAACATTTTCCAACTTTCGAGTGCATCCATCTTCCAACTTCAATCGAATTGTACCTATCCCAAAAGTTTTGCAAGTATGATCATTACCAAGCAAAACACAAGCATCTAGCTCCTGAAAGCTATCAAACGGTACCCTATTGGGACACATATGATAGGAACAACCCGAATCCAAAATCCACTCATTAGTAGAATGACTAACTGAAGATGAAGCCAACAACGAAACACCAACACATGAATCCTCATCTCTTCGATGTACACGAACAATCTTCTTCTGCAACTTTGGACAATTAATTTTCCAATGTCCCCAACAATGATAATAGGCACATTCATTCTTTGCAAGAGTTCTTCGACTTCTCAATTTACATTGAGAACTAACCAATCTACCAATACTATCATCAACCACATAGAGCCGGTCCTCTGTATTTTTCAAAGTGTACTTGTCTTCCAACTTGGACAACATAACCATTACAATGGTTTCCAATTTGATAATGTACCACAAATCTTCTACCAATACTATCATCAACCACATAGAGCCGGTCCTCTGTATTTTTCAAAGTGTACTTGTCTTCCAACTTGGACAACATAACCATTACAATGGTTTCCAATTTGATAATGTACCACAAATCTTCTACCAAACAATACCGGACAAATTCACAAGCCTTTAAATTTAGAGTTAACCATTCATCATCATTCATATTTCTCGATTTATCATCAAGAACATCCACATAGCCATTAATGGCTAACCAATCTTGTACCTCCGTCTTCCACATAGCAAAGTCGAGGTTACCATCAAATTTATGAATGTCAACATCTAACAACAAGGTTTGATCAAACAAGCTATCAACCTCCTTTCCAAATTCACTCGAATCCGAAATATGATCTGACATGGTACCAATCAATTTCATACACCAAACAATCACCAAACGAAGGTAAACAAATTTGAAAATTCACACAGGAATTTCAACAAACACCTTCTTGACAACCCACAGATAAAAGGTAGAACTTTTGGCTTGAAACACAAATAAGAATCTCACTACGGAATTTCTTCAAACACCTTGAAGACGCTCAAGATCTAGCCTGCAGCTCTGATGCCACTTGTTGTGAGCAGCGGAAACTTATGCACCAATACCCAAGATTGAAATAGTGTATGAAAGATGACAAAGCAAGTAGTAAAGAAGTAAACCTACTTAGCAACAACAAACAATAGAGAGAGACACCAAAATAACGTGGTTCAGCTTGATTGCCTACGTCCACGGACAAACAAATAGAACTTTTACTATTGGAGAAGATAGTACAAAGCTCTCAAACAAATGGAGAAACCCTAGGTTTCCTCCCTTCTCAAATCCTCACCAAATCTCTCAAAGAGACAATCACAAATTGAGGATACAAACTCTCTCTCTCTTGGATGGAGACGATTATACAAGCCCTCACGAAGAAACCAAAGTGTTCTTCCTCACAAAAGTTCTCTCAAACTTGCCAATGGCTTCTCACAATCTCTCTCACATCCAAATTAGGTTTTCCAACTTCAAATTGGCTTTATAACATAGCCTTACAATCAAACACGAAATGGGCTTAAATAGGCCCATATGCACAAAACCAAGGGAGGACGTACGTACGTCATATTGACGTTCGTACGTTCAGCTTCAAAACAAACATCTGTGATACGGGACGTACGTACGCCCTAACTACGTACGTACGTTCCCAGACAAAAAACTTCCCTCCGTCCAAAAAAAAACCCAACAAATACTGTATATTGGTGGTTGACCCATACCACGACAATATATTATGGAGTGTCATTAGACGGAATCATCAAACTTGGAGGCTCGACAACATAAAGCATCAAAACCGAAGGTTTCAACAGTATGAATGACATTTGACTCCAAGGGTTGACAATTTCTCGATTTTCCTGACTTTTTTTTTTTTTGACAGATATAATGATGTTCTAAGGCCCCCTTCTTTATGTGGTGATACCTTCATAATTTATCATAAGCCCTGTTCAACCTGACCACATACATCCATAGGATTTTCTAAGTGAATTTTAAAATATGAAAAGGCACTGAAACAGCTATAATACTGCCCAATTCTAAAGTAATGTAAACCTCAACAGAATGCAGTGTGATGCTGATTTCATAGACTTTGCTGAAATAAAGATTTGGCCATCAACAGACTACCAGAGGTTTTTCAAGAGGTTGGTTCAAAGTTTTACTTGGAAACAAAAGACGATTTATTTGCTAAAGGTAAATGGAAATGGAATAAAGCTAAAACTTGCTTTAAGAAAAACAACACAAGGAAAACACGAAAGCACACGAGGACCTACATTGTATTGTTTTTTGCTACTAATCTATTGTGAAATGTGGAAAATTACATTCTGGAATGACGAGTATGTTATATGTTAATTAATGGCTAAAATACACATATAAAGAAAACAAAAGTAACAAAAAACAGGATTTATCATCCAATGGACTACACTTCATGTCCCATTGGGTGCGTTCGGCGTTCCCACTTGGCCTACTACCATCATTACAAGGTCTGTTAACAAGTTCATATGAAGTTCCAGGTATTCACAATAAGATTATCTATTCTGGTGGAAAAGTAACAGTTCATTGTATCTAGCATCCAATGAAGAAAGGTTTTGATTGAAAAACCAATTAAAATAAAGAAAAGAGAAGAAAACTGGGCAAAGCCATCTTTAGCAAGGTAGTGAGCTTTCGGTTTTGCTTTTACTTTTGCTTCATCAACTTCCACTTTGCTTTAATCTTTAATTTTGTTAACTTGCTTTTCTTCACATTGCATTTGTATTACATAGCAATGCACTTATGAAAACTTCATATATGAAAAGCAAAACCTCAACTAGTTGTGTATGGATATTATTGTTGGCAATTTTTTCCAGTAGGCATGGATTCAAAAATACTGTAATACTGTAAAGGTTTTCTTTCAAAGCTTATTTTCGTGAATCCTTGGAATCAAATCACTCTAGTCTTCAACTTCATCAAGCAAAGGGCTACTCTTCCAGGTCCCATCTACCAACTCTGCAACACATGCTTAACTATGAACTTCATGTAATACACCTTCACTGTCAGTCTGTCAAAACAAAGGTTTCCATATGAAAGAAGGGACTCTGAACTCGAAATATTCCTCTCTTTATCTTTTGCTTTCTCAATATTGTATTATTGTATACCTTTGCTTAGGAATCGAGCTTGCGATTTCTTGCAACAGGTACTTCCTTGCAGCTTCTCGCAGCAGAGAAGCGAAAAAAGTAGATTATGAAGCTGGTGGTTGAGGTGGTGGATGCCCACAATCTTATGCCTAAAGACGGTGAGGGATCATCAAGTCCATTTGTAGAAGTTGACTTTGTGAACCAGAGAAGCAGAAGCCGCACTGTCCATAAGAATCTGAACCCTGTTTGGAACCAGAAGCTTTTGTTGAATCTTGAGGACCCAAACAGTCTCCATCATAACGATATTGAGGTCTGTGTCTACAACGATCGCAAGTCATTTCCTGGACGCAACTTTCTTGGAAAGGTAAAAATTCACGGCTCCAATATAGTTAAGAAGGGAGAGGAAGCTTTGCAACGTTTCCAGCTAGAAAAGAAGTGGTTTTTCTCATCTGTCAAAGGGGAGATCGGTCTTAAAATTTATATTTCCCCTGAATCTGAACCTGAATCTCCTCCCACGTTTAATCAACCACCATTAACACCATCGCCAACTGTTTCTTCAACTACAACATCCACAGACATCCAAGCAGCTTCTAATAACGAATCCATTGCTAATAATAACAATTCCCCAACTGTTTCTACTGCTGAAGTAACTGCCAACACTTCAAAAGAGTTTCTCTCTGTGTCTAAAACTTCTTCTTCTGCTGCAGTTAATGATAGTTTGAAAGTCGAGGCTAATACGTCAACTGCTACAACTACCACAATCGATAGTTGTCGTACAACTGCTGCTGAGAAATCAGAGGAGCCCAAAGAAACTATTGTCGAGACAAGACAATACATACATAAACATCAAGCTTCACATCAGCCAGGAATATCCGTGGAGAGGCCAGTAAGTGTACCATCAACAATGCACCAGATCAACCCGCAAGCCCATGCTAACCGCCAAGAGGACTTCAAGTTGAAAGATACTAGTCCCCGTCTCGGAGAACGATGGCCAAATGGAGGAGTTCGTGGAGGTGGTGGAGGATGGATGAGTGGAGAAAGACTCGCCAGCACATATGACCTTGTTGAACAGATGTACTATTTATATGTTCGAGTGGTCAAAGCTAAAGAACTTCCCACCAGTTCCATCACTGGAAGTTGTGATCCTTACATTGAAGTGAAGCTCGGGAACTACAAAGGAACGACAAGGCATTTTGAGAAAAAGATTAATCCCGAATGGAACCAAGTTTTTGCATTCTCTAAAGACAGAATCCAGTCATCGATGGTCGAGGTTTTTGTCAAGGATAAAGAGATGGTGGGAAGAGATGATTACCTGGGCAAAGTGGTCTTCGACCTGAATGAGGTACCAACAAGGGTGCCACCTGATAGCCCCTTGGCACCACAGTGGTATAGACTGGAGGAGAGGCGTGGGGATGGAAAAGTGAGAGGTGAGATCATGCTCGCCGTCTGGATGGGAACACAGGCTGATGAAGCCTTCCCAGAGGCCTGGCACTCGGACGCTGCTTCTGTTCATGGAGAGGGCGTATTCAACATCCGGTCTAAGGTGTATGTCTCACCCAAACTGTGGTACCTAAGGGTTAATGTAATTGAAGCTCAGGATGTCCAGCCAAACGACAGAAGCCGCCTGCCAGACGTTTTCGTGAAGTGTCAAGTCGGCAATCAGCTTCTCAAAACAAAGGTATTTCCACGAGCAATAAATCCATTATGGAATGAAGACCTTCTCTTTGTAGCAGCTGAGCCTTTTGAAGAACACTTGGTCCTCACAGTTGAGGACCGTGTGCACCAATCTAAAGAAGAGATGGTCGGGAAAATTAGTTTGCCACTTAACATATTTGAGAAGCGTTTGGATCACAGACCAGTCCATTCAAAATGGTTCAACCTTGAGAAATTTGGTTTCGGTGTGTTGGAAGGTGACAAGAGAAAGGAACTCAAGTTTTCAAGCAGGATTCATCTGAGAGTTTGCCTTGAGGGTGCTTACCATGTTCTAGATGAATCCACCATGTACATAAGCGACCAGCGCCCAACTGCACGGCAGCTTTGGAAGCAACCAATTGGCATTCTGGAGGTAGGTATCTTGAGCGCAAATGGGTTGCTTCCAATGAAGATGAAGGATGGACGAGGCACTACAGATGCCTACTGCGTTGCGAAGTACGGACAGAAGTGGGTACGTACCAGGACAATAATAGACAGCCCCAGTCCTAAATGGAATGAGCAATACACATGGGAAGTCTATGACCCCTGTACTGTGATTACATTAGGAGTTTTCGACAACTGTCACTTGGGTGGCAGTGAAAAACCTGCTGGTGGGGGGCTTGGAAAAGATTCAAGAATCGGAAAGGTGAGAATTCGACTATCAACTCTTGAAACATATAGAATTTACACTCACTCATACCCGCTTCTTGTTCTACATCCATCTGGTGTTAAGAAAATGGGAGAGCTCCAGTTAGCTGTACGTTTCACTTGTTTGTCTCTCGCAAACATGATGTACCTATATAGTCAACCGTTACTACCAAAGATGCATTACATACATCCCTTCACAGTGAACCAACTAGACAGCCTGAGACACCAGGCAATGAACATAGTTGCATTGAGACTCGCACGTGCTGAACCCCCGCTTAGGAAAGAGATTGTTGAATACATGTTAGATGTAGATTCTCATATGTGGAGTATGAGAAGAAGTAAAGCCAACTTCTTCAGGATAATGTCTCTAATGTCGGGCATGATTACAATTAATAGATGGTTTGATGATGTCTGTCACTGGAAGAACCCAATCACAACGGTGTTAGTTCATGTTCTGTTCCTTATACTGATATGCTACCCAGAATTGATACTTCCAACCATTTTCTTGTACATGTTCCTCATCGGCATATGGAACTACAGATTCCGCCCTAGGCACCCACCGCACATGGATACCAAACTGTCATGGGCAGAGGCTGTCCACCCAGATGAGCTTGACGAGGAGTTCGACACTTTCCCAACATCCAGACAGCCCGACTTGGTCAGACTGCGTTATGATAGGCTTAGAAGTGTAGCAGGGAGAATACAGACAGTTGTTGGAGACATGGCAACGCAGGGTGAAAGATTCCACTCTCTTCTCAGTTGGAGAGACCCAAGAGCAACCAGCCTCTTCATACTCTTCTGTCTCATTGCAGCTATAGTATTGTATGTGACTCCGTTCAGAGTACTAACTTTGCTTATAGGCCTTTACATGCTCCGACACCCTAGATTTCGAAGTAAATTACCTTCTGTTCCTAGTAATTTCTTCAAAAGATTGACAGCTCGAATAGACGGGATGATCTGAGAATATGTATCAAGTGAATTTTCTGCACAATCGTCATGTAATGTAATACAAGTGATTGACATCCAGGGAAAAATTATAAAGTGATTGTTTGTGATTGAATTGTCCTCTCCTTTTCCAGCCATAACTTTATGTGTGGTAATCCAAGTGTGAGTCTTTATGTAAATAGCCAAAATTTGCAGCAGTTTTCATCCAATCACATTGTATTACCTGTGATTTGCTACTCTCGCAAATTTAGACACCAAGCTAGTTCGAGTTTATGCTCGTGTACGTTGGAGCTTGCTGATGAGTTCGTGGTTTCCATTCTAGTCACCAAGCTAGTTCGAGTTTATGCTCTCGTGCGTTGGAGCTTGCTGATGAGTTGGTGGTTTCCATTCTAGTCACCAAGCTAGTTCGAGTTTAGGCTCGTGTGCGTTGGAGCTTGCTGATGAGTTTGTGGTTTCCATTCTCTTCCTCTTGTCTCATCGGCTTTACTTCAGAAATTTGACAATAAAAGGGTATGTAAGCGATTATAACTAATCTTTCAGCTTCTCAGCTTCTAACATTTTTTGTTCTTCAATAATTCATTTATTGTTCTTCAATAATTTTATCACAGCATATCACGTTCAGCGACAGGGCAGAGTGGATGACAATTTGTTGTTCAGTTCTAGGCACATTGAGGCTTTTGCAGTGAAAGCAATTTTTAATAGAATTTCTGTATGGACACATTTCATGACAGGGCAGAGTGGATGACAATTTGTTGTTCAGTTCTAGGCACATTGAGGCTTTTGCAGTGAAAGCAATTTTTAATAGAATTTCTGTATGGACACATTTCATGTTTCAATCTGCGTGGAGAAACTTCCACCCAAACATTCCTAACAGATACACCTTCAACTTCATCACAGTACACTTCTAGAAGAAAATTAATTATCTTTAAATTTAACTCCTAAGCAGCCCTCACTAAATCTGTGCTTGAAGAATTTTGGAACAATGTAAATTGTAGTGTTTTCAACCAGAAAGTTTTTAGTCATTGATAGACCATAAACATTAAATGGATGCAAACAGAGATGAAGGTATCCAAATATTCAAGGTCTGTCAGAAGCAGGCAGGAAAAATACCACCAAGCCCTAACATGCTAACATGTATGCTGTTGTCTTTGCTAAATGACATCAATAACACAGGAAAAACATTTTTGAATTATTCAATTCCGCGCCCAGGAAGAGAATGTTTACTATCAAGTATCAACAAGTGCAATACATATTTCTGATTGATCCTATTTTGAGGGTATAATGCCAAAACTTAACTTTGGGAATCTCAAATAATATGGCTTCAAATAATGATGTTAACTCCACAGATTCAAATAATTGAAAGAAATCCCACATAATGTATAAAGTGATAAATATCTCAGTTTTTAATACCAGTTACTGAAGTACAAACACAGATAAAAGAAAATTGGACAAACTCTAAGTAGCAAAACTCAGGTCAACACCTTCCATGATGAAAATTCTAAAAGACAAGCTCATGAGGTTTCATGCCTGACTTGAGAGAAAATCTTGCAGCCAAGTAGGACTTCAGCTCAGGGACTGCTTCAATCGACTTCAACAAAGCAGCATCCACTGCTTTTTGGTCATCTTTCTTCTCTTGAGGGAGCACATTCTTCTCCTACAAATTACCCAAAGAAAAATTAATTAGATAGATCAAAACTGACAAATTTCTACAGCAATGAAAGAAACATGAATGTCAGAGAAACAGAAGGATCAACAAACCTCTTTCTCTGCTTCAAAAAACTCTCCCTCGCTCTTCTTCTTCTTCTTTTCTGCTTGTTTGGCAAAGTACTTGTCATCAAACTTATCTGCATTTACCCCAGAGATGTCGACCTTGGTAGATGTTGCAATAAGATAAGCTTGGTTAACACGACGAAGGGGAACACCATTGATCTTGAATGGCCCTACAACAATAGGACAAGAGAGATATTAGTAGGTCTGGTCAAACAAGACAATAAAAAGAAATTGAAATATCAAGGAAAGCACATAGTATAGACACACGTGAAGTAAATAAAGTTAACTCTGTGTATATGGGCAAAGTAGATTGGCATCAGCTGAAATTTCATTCAAACTTAAAATTTGCATTCTACATTATTTATATTACAGTCTCTACCACTTCTAACTCTGACTACTAAAATATCGAGGACATGAAACGAACCCTAGTAGTTCACCATTCATACAAAGAAATCTAGATGCAATAATATGCAACAAAATTCATATTAACAATGATTCAAAAGATTCCATATTAACTAAAAACACAAACTGCAAATCATTTCTTATAGTGAATCATGAAGAGAAAGGTATTGATCAGACTGACGTGCAAAACATTCAGCATAGCACAAAATTTGAGCCTCTGATAAGATGTTTGAGTCTATCATCACTTCCATAACATGTGATGGATAAACCACTTAAAATGGCATACCAACTAGTCGAATAAAGAATATCACCAGATAAAAAAATATTAACCAGAATGCAACTATCAAAACATGAATGTTGCTATCAAGCAAAATGTTTATGAACCCAAGCAAATTGGGTCAAGTTACTAGCCATGGAAGATATTGCGCAGAACAAAATGACCAATTGAAGGTAAATAAAATGTTACACATCAAAGCTGTAGGCCTCTATTCAACAGTCCAAACTTCAGAATACAAGAGTACATCAATCAAAATTATTGAATTGATAAATTGGGATCAGACTGACGTGCAATTATTCAGCATAGAACAATAAAATTGAACATCTGATAATCGTAGATTATCTCATCACATCCCAAACATACTATTACATTCAAAACAAGCAAATCTACAAACAACATTAAGTCAACAAAATCACTTATTCTAGATATAAAATGAACAGAAAACTCACCAGTGACCAAGAGCAATCCAGATGCAAGTTGTTTAAGAAAAACAACTCTTTTCCCCTTAAACCTTCCAGCCAAAATAATCAAAACAGTTCCAGGAGTAATACTTGCCCTAAAATTTCAATCAAAACAAAACCAAAACCGCAAATCAAAACATAATGAATATTTTTCTAAATTAATTAAAAATTAAATAAAGAATAAATTAAAACCTGAGTTTGGTGGGTTTAGGTTTGCGTTTGTTAACCAAAGGCTTCTTAACATCTTCAGCAGGATAAAACTTAGGAGCTTTAACAATAGGTTTTTGTTCAACTGGTTTAGCTTCATGATGAGGAAAAGTACCACCATTCTTTTGCTTAATAGCCCAAAGACCTCTCTTATGATACATCTGAGATCTTGAATACTTACCCACTCCTCTAATTAGTTCTGGGTTTCTAGTTACTCTTGCTTTCTTGGTCGTAGTCGGCGCCATTGATGAACAAGAAAGGTTTCTCTGCAAACCCTAATTTCTACTAAAAAATGTGGCGTTATGAGTGAGCAGAAGAAAATGAAACCCTACTAGTTATCTATATATATAAGTAGTGTCTGCTAAACTGTAGATGCTTATTACTGTCTATAAGACTTTGCTTTAGGTTTTCTTTTCGTGGGTTGGGTTTATGGTTCATTTGTGATCCAAGCCCATTAAATGTATTGGGCCTTTGGCCCATAATCAAGAAAAACAATTACTGAGACCATTTCCTAGTGTATTACCCTATGCTGTAGCGGCCGGAAGGAGGAGATGCTAGAAAGCTGGCCTGAAATGAAGACAAGGTGGAGTGACCCATGCAGTCTGGGAAATATTGCCCTTTGCGAGTTTGCGGTAGTTTGGTGTATATGGAAATATCAATATCAAGCAATCTTGAATGAGGGTGGAAATGTGGAATGATACAGAACAAGTTGCTTGGCCACATAAAAGACATTGTCTGTTTCTGGTTGAGTATCATTTCAAAGATCTCCTATTGGACTGGGGATGGAGTCGAGGACTATGGCTGAACACTGACAAATTAGCAAGATTGGACCCAACTTCTGACAAGATTGCTAGGGGCTGCAGCTCTCTACAGGATTTTTCCTGGGGCTGGACTGGGAAGCTATAGTAGTAGCAACCGAGCAGTGACGACCTGGGGTAGCAGCAACAGTGTACTGAAGGAAGGAATCAGTCTCAAAGTGATCGATCGATGTCTGTAACTGGAAACTTTCTGCAGTAATGCTTTGGTCTCTTTTGTTTGCAGGTGTAAATTGTTACAATATATCTTTAGGCCATGGATCACATTTGAAATATTGTACTGTCTCTTGAATCAAAACTAGAACTAGCTACATTAATAATTGTGATGCGCACAAGCACAACCGCACTATTTTCCGCTTACTTTCACAGAAATTAGCAAATTCCATTCAAGATGTAAAAGCAGTTCAGTTTTGTTGTCAATATTACAATAAAAATGCAATGATGGCAAACCTGTTTTGAGTGGCATTTTTGATATTCAATCTCAATAGCACCAACACAAAATAAAATTTTCTACAACAACAAAAGTTTAAATCTTTAGACTTCAATCAATCAAACATGTTAATTTACCTCTCCCCTGTATGAACAAACCATTCAAATATACAGATCTAATAAACTTCAAAAAGGTCCTTCTTTGTATAAATTCTTCTAAAGCTTATCTACTCGATCATCATCTCTTCCAATCCATCTTTATTAATTAAGGTTCAAGAGGGGTTTGGTTATGGTGAAGTGGGTCTGGACCTGTTGGAACTTTCCTTGCTGAATCATCTAACCCAATGCCACCACCTAAATCCCCAGCAACATTCATCATCTCAACCTGATGAAATCATATATAAAGCAAAAATTAATGAACAAAACCCATTTCATATTTAAAGATTTGAAATTTTTTATAAAAAAATAAAAAATGGGTTTTCTAATTTCTATTAATACATTGTGTTCATTCAAAGTTGTTTCTTTTGTCACCAATCTCTCTCCTTGAAAACCTGTTTACAACATAAACACCCCCACAAGTTACTATATATGTGATTGTTTTTTAGATAAAAGCTAGAGAAAGGAAAGATATATATAGAAATACTTACTGAATCGAGAAGCTTGAATGAATGTTAATGGAGAAAGTAAAGTCATTAAAATGAGTACGGAAGTGAGAATAAGTTTGCTGCTTGTTCTTCTTCTTCTGATCGCCATTAAAAGAGAAAGTAAAGTGTTGTGTTTTTTTCAAGATATTATATTTCTTTCAATAAAGAAAGGGTTCAGGGTTTTAGAAGCTTTACTATCGTAAATCCAGTTCTTTTTTAACTTATCTAACATCATATCTAAACCTGCAGCCACGTCTTGATATGAAGGTTTTGGATCTAATCACCCACTACAATAAACGGAGGTGATGCGTTGATTTAGACAAGGCGAAAGGTGAGGTAACAAACACCGGTTGTACTGGATCATCAAAGAGCAGACACGTGGAGAAGTATGATTTGAAGTTAATGTGACCTCATCGTATCAAATCCGACAGCAATCATTGAGTGGGTCCAATAGTCTTTAGTTTCTAAGAGTTGTATCTGTGCAACACTTAAATAAGACGAAAAATGTTTGTCTTTTATAGAGGGTTATTAAACGGTTTTCGAGCCAAACCAGAACCGACCCATGATATAGGCCCAAAGGCCCAAGAATATTTCTTCTCATCATATATTCATATATATGTGTGAAACTATGAAATAAAAGACTCCAAGAAACTTAAACAATCTTAAAGTAAGTAGAAAGAGAGAATTAGGGTTTGGTATCATCATTATCATGGCAACAGAAACCAAGAAGATGATTCGTTTGATGACTTCTGATGAACAAGTTATTGATGTTGAAGAAGTAGTTGCATGTGAATCTGAAACAATCAAGAACATGATTAAAGATAATTGTTATGAAGATGGTATTCCTCTACCAAATGTGACTGGTAATATTCTTGCTAAGGTTATTGAGTATTGTAAGAAACATGTTGAAGAAGGTGTTAGTGATGATGATAAGAAAAAGTGGGATGATGAGTTTGTTAAGACGATTGACCAAAATATGTTGTTTGATCTTTTCTTGACTGCAAATTATCTGAATATCAATAAGTTGATGGATTTAACATCCCAAGCTGTTGCTGATTCCATTAATAATCTCAAGACTGAGGAAGTTCGCGAGATGTTTGGCATTGTCAATGACTACACTCCAGAGGAAGAAGAGCAGGTTAGGAAGGAGAACCAGTGGGCATTTGTGTGATTGGAGGCGCTTTTTATGGAATTAGTTTTGTTAGCTTAGGATCTTATCAGTTTTTCTTCTCTTGTGCTTTTGGAAGCTAGAATATCTAATGGTATAACTTTGGTCATATCTAGGGTATTCGGTATGTTTGGTGTCTTGGTGCTTTAGGTCAAATAGCCAAGGTTATAAGTTCTTGTCGCGGTACTTCTGGATTTTTTATTATATTGGTTCATATGAAAATTTTGCAATTTTTTTTGTTTATTATTTGTGAATGTGAAATTTGAAATGAAAATATAATTTATAAACAAGACTACCTTTATTTATTTTTTAAATTTTAGATGAAAAGTAGATGGAAAATGCTACTCTGTAGATTGTATAAGGCATCCAACACCAGAAAAAACTTCTGATGTTAGTGGGTTGCTTGTACTAAATAACTAAAACAGGAACCAAGGCCAAAGAAAATTAAGTGAAAAATTAAAAGGCTCAGGCAAAAGTGGAATTAAGGGATAAATGTTTTTTCTAAGAAAATAGATATACATAGCAGTGATAGTATGGGAAGATGAACACCTTCTTGTTTATCCATCTTGCCCTGCATTCAAAAAGTAGGACAACATCTTTAGATCAAGTAGAAAAGTCATCCTGAATCCCTAAATAATTACTCTTTGGAGAGAAAGGGAATGATCTCGAAGATGACAAGCTGAAGGAGATTACAAGAAAAGGCGAAAACATGACTGAATAGAATCTGTACGAGAGCTGTTTACTCTTCGTATTCTTTGTATAATCTTCGATTCATAAATGCAAAGCCCTGCCCATCCAAGAAGACACAAAAATCCTATTGCCACTGTTAAGTTTCACAACCACCTTATTTTATTATGGCTCTCAGTCTCAGACATACACATGCATAAGCTTAAGCTTGTCAAAAGTTTATAATGCACAACTTCAATGGAATATCAGCCATTTGCATACAAGTACATCTACTGTCAATGGAATAGTTCAGGCATCAACATGAAAAACATGTACAGTAGTATTGTGAACCAGGTAATGGAATCTGGTATAATTAATCAATCTTCTGAATTACATATAAAGGCTCCTTCATTTGTTAAGTTTCTCATTTTCTTCAATAAGTAAATAATACATCAGTTTGATCCTACTTTAAATATAGAAACAAGCATATCCTCATCAATGGTATAAATTGGTATCCCTTCGTTTTTATAATAAATATGTTCCTCTGGAACGCAAACCAAAGAACATCACTGAGATATCTACCCTCTGTTAATAACAATGAGCAAACCCGAATGACGTGTACTACTACTTCTTATATTCTCTGATCTCTTTAATTATGCCATCAGTCAGTGAATCCACGTCATGATTCTTCCCAAAAAATTTCACATACTCCATATTAGGATCCATCAGATACCTGCAAACAATTACAGTATAACAAGCTTTCAGAGGCAGATAGATTTGTTCATTAGCAAACCGCAAAATTATATTAATAACGGAAAAAAGTGGATCGCGTGAAATGCAACAGATTTTTGGCCATGTGAAAAACCAACAAACATAAATGGTACACAACAAAGAAAATAGAGAGAGTACATATATCTTTCCACTGTCTTTTCTGTTGGGAAAAAGGAGGGGGAGATAGATATGTATTATAAAACAAAGCTAGATAAGAAAAGGTGGCTCTTTTTATCCTACTGAAACACGACACATCATACGCCCCAAGCATGACCACCATAGATGCGCTTTATATAATAATCAAAACAGTAAAACACTAAATATTGGTGAAGAGAGTTTGTATGTCAAGGTTTGCACATCCCAAATGGATAATTTGCACATCCCAAATGGATCATTATACTTCACTAGGAATCCATTGCCATAATGTCCATGTCTATTATAGCTCCATTGCAATTTCCAAGCTTTCCTATCTATCCTTAGTTTTCTAAGCTTGTTTAGTAAGATTGTTTCTTTGCCTTTGCAGATTTGTTTGGGGTCAAATTCTTTATCGTCTTACAATCTTTATTCTAAATGCTGCATAGAAAGTAGAAGATACAATTTTAAAGTCCAGCGCATGTGGCCTATCAGGCTATCTTAATTTAAGCTACCAAAAGAATGGTCTAATCATCAATCACATGGAGAAGTTAACAACTGTGCAACCTTAACGAACTCCAGTGTAACAGCAAGTAAGTTACATGCTCAGGATTCAGGAATATAGCAATATTTCAGAAATGCTGCATAGGAAGTAGAAGATACTATTTGAAAGTCAAGATATGTGTACGAGACATAACATAACAAATACATGCTCAGGTATATTTTCAGAAGGGTTTAAAGATAGTAAATTTATAGTTTCCTAGAGTAGGCAAATGCAAATGAGTTCCTTACTAGCAGTCCTCCCAAGAATAACAGTACACAAAAATAGTATGTGGCATACTGACATAACAATATAACATATGCTCCATAATTCAATGTAAAACAGTAAAAGATAATTAAGTAGAACAAGGGAGGGAGAGATTCCAAACATGATAATAGAGTGATCAACGAGATAATCCGATCCTTCCTCTTCAGTCTTCATATAGTAAACTCGATAAGCGCGAGCAACTTTCTTTACTTCATCCGCCGAACCAGTTAAACCAACTAAGTTTGGATGAAATTCTGCAACAAGAATTTAACTATTAACCTGATTTGAGGATATAATCACACCAAAATGATACTGGAATAAGCTAAGTTATATATTCCAACATCAGTAGACACCTTTAACATAATCGTGGACCTGCCCAACGGTATCTCTCTCAGGATCAACTGATATGAATACAGGTACAATTTCAATCTTTGCCTTTTCCTCTGCAATCCAGGAGACAACAACAAATGTTGAGCCTGCTTATATATCTAGTATTGATGAAACTAATACTTCAACATAAAATGAGGTTCAAGTGACCAAAGAACTTGAATTCATGTGTCCATCAATCAGCACAAAGAAAGTATACTTGGGAAGGTGAAGAACAAAGCATTAAATGGTCCATTAGATAAGTTACTTACTTATCTTGTCGATAGCAGCAGCCAACTTTAGTAGCTCATCTGGACAAATATCAGGGCAATGAGTAAAACCAAAATATACCAAAGTCCATTTCCCCCGAAAATCTTGCTCGGTAACAGATTTTCCATTGTGATTAACAAGGTTGAATGGACCACCAATGGCTGCTTTTCCAACAGATGGTCCTTGCTTTACTGCGGTTGCCGCATTATTTATCTCTGCAGTGAAACCAAGTGTTATAAACGGGGTTTTTGTTCAACTTGTGAACAAGAAATTAGTCTTCACAAAGATTATGGTGGTGAGTTTTTCCCAGCAATCAGTGGTCCTGAAATAGTGGTCAAACCGCAAAAAAAGGGGGGCTTGTAAACAGTAAAACCAGATAAAATAAACTGTTTCAGCGATAGTTTTGCGGTGCTAGTTATGCACTAGTTGCTAAACGCTAACACTGCAAACTCATAAAAGAATGCTGAGGCGTGAAATTCATGTTAGTTAAACCATGATATTTTGAATCCCTCCATCCCACACTAAGCCAACTCACCATAGTAATCTACCTTCAATATGTTTTTTCTTCTCCTTGTCATAATAATAAAGCAGTCCAGCTCCAGTTGTGATCAGGAAGAGAAAGCTCAGCCATGAAACAGGCTGCAAAGGGAAAAGCAAAACTTGATATGCTTACAGAATAAACTCAAAAAGTTTAACTCTAATAAATATAAATTAATAAACAAAGAAAGAGAAAGGGAAAATGACAATCCCTTTAGAATGCAGTTTGAATGAGTAGGTATGTAGGTGATGAATTGTTCACATTCTTATTCATACTTGTGAAGAGTTTCAATATCATTAAATCATGATAAAACTGTAATGT
Source organism: Aquilegia eximia (assembly GCA_023053565.1). Classification (NCBI taxonomy): domain Eukaryota; kingdom Viridiplantae; phylum Streptophyta; class Magnoliopsida; order Ranunculales; family Ranunculaceae; genus Aquilegia; species Aquilegia eximia. The sequence continues at coordinate 69,085 of JALIGU010000028.1, forward strand.
GATCAATATTATCTAACTTTTATAAACCTTCTCATACTTGTACCCATAAACTGTAATGTGATCAATACTAGCAGACTTTCCGAAATCATGACTTTCAGCAAAAAGAAAGATACTAAATGAAAGTGAAACCATTTTAATGATAAACATATTGACACTGGCCTAGAAGGCTGTAGAAGACTACAATTGTGCGTAAAAGGAATCAAAATCAGTTTATAATAAACATTTTAATCATTGATTCACAGTAAAATATAAGTTCAGCAATTGAGGGTAGGGTTGTGTAATAGACTTATATAGGTCTCTTCCCAAACCAGTATTGGATGTCTTGCTAGTGCAATTGATGGCCTGATCTAATTATGGTGCTAGCTCATTCGGGAAGTGATGAGGTTAACAACTTCCCTGGGTACGGAAGTGAGACCATCATCTATTTTAAACTACTTACATGATAAAAAAAAAATATTCTACTTACGAACAAGTAGTTGAAAGTAAAATTCACCAACAATTCATATATCTAGAAGACTCACAACGTGCATATCTAATACAACAAATTCATATCTTACAATCTAGCAACAGACTATTGCGCAAACTACATATAAATTAGAATGAAATGAAATATTACCGCGCCTCGACTAGATTTTCCAGCATTTGAACTAGACTGTTTTGACGATTCACTTGCCTTCTCCCCTCCCTCAGAACCAACTTCCAATGGCTTCTTCGATTCCTGATTTTCAGAACTACTGGATAAAAACCTATGACTTAACATAGATGTTCCATTTCCAAGACCTGAAGAAAAAACCTGCAAAAAAAAAAAAGCAAATTGCTCAGAAAAATAAACAATTGTATGTAAAATTAAAGATGGGTTTTCAAAAAAACAAACCCATTGTGAAGATGGAGATTGGAGAAGGTTGAACTGTTCATTAAGAAGATGAGTTGACAGAAATGATGGATTTGATTTCATCAAATGGTTGTGATTGCGAGTGTAGGTTAAAAAGCTGCGACGGATGCAGCGGATACAATTATTTCTTGATATGGTAGAAATCATGGCTGCAATCGATTGAAGAGAAGAGAGAGAGAGAGAGAGAGAGAGAGAGAGAGAGAGAGAGAGATTTGAATGAAGAAAAACCCTGGTTTGGTTTTGGAAGAGGAGAGGTTTTACTCTGTTTGGGTTGGGTTGGGTAAAGACTAAAGAGTTGGACCAACGTGGGCTAATTGAGTGAGTTGGAAGCCCAATTGTTAAGCCCGCAATCAAAATTTACAGTAAATCTCAAATTCTCAATTTCTTATGTTTGATTGGTAAATTCTTTAAGTAAAAATGTAGAGAAATATTGGAGCTTTTACTAAAAATGTAGAGAAAATAGCATTATAGTTATTTTATTAAAATTTTATTTTTCTAATATTTTTAACTAAAAAATCAAAAAATTATTTCCCATATGAATCAAACACGTTGTAACCACATTGATGGTCATAGTTGCATGCATAGTTTAAAATTTCAAATCTGGGCGAAATTTCAAATTTTGAAAAAGAACGGTGTATTTTGACATTCTGACACTTAAAACAAAAAAGTCATATGAAATATTGGGAATATATAAGAAGGAGCCGACTATTGCTAAGGCATATTTTTCTGTTAGACTTATTTGCCCTCTAGATTTAATCAGTTAAATCTAATCTAGATGTTATATGTTATATTTTTTGGTGTAAGGTTTGTGGGATAAATAAAACACTACCATGTATAGGTGCAATGAACCCTATTGGGATTTGAACAAGTTACTAAACTATTTTATACTTTAGATTTGTTGAAATTTTTTATCTATGCGTGAATAGATTTTAAAAGATAATAAAACCTAAATTGGAAGAAATATAATAATATATTAAAAGATAAATAAGTCTAATAGAAAAATACAACTTTATAATAACATATTATTACAAACCAATTTGTCAAGATATATAACTTTAATATATTAACATATATAGTGCACAACTGCACATAGCCACTAAAAATATACACAACCATCACAATTGCGTCAATGGTTGTGAGAGTTGACACAAACAATTCACAAAATCACTAAAAATAGACACAACCATCATTTTCCCCTGTAAATGATCTGCCCCCGTTAACCACCTTTACACCACACGCAACCTTCACCTTACGAGTGAATTGCCTCAATAAACTTGTTACCCGAAATTTATAAATAATTTAACTGTTGCAGATGAAGATGTAGTTTTTCCATTGTAGTAAAAGTTTGTAAATGGAACTTGAATCATAATCAGGCTCTTGGGCTTCTGATGGATTTTTTTGATGTTATAGGAAGATATGAAATTTTTGTTACGTTCTAATTAATGTAGCTACCATGAAATCATATTTAAGAACTCTAGCCGCTCTATTCTCGATAGCCCAATACCAATGATTGGCTTATTCATTGCAGCGGGAACAATGGTATGTCTTTGTTTATTGTTTTTGAAGCATATCGTAGAAGCAAACTATGGTTGCCTTGTTGTTTTTTCTCACTCAATTCCTTAAATTTTACTCTTCTTGAAGTTTCTACTAACATCCCAGTTAATTTAACTAGTTCACAAGACCAGCTCTCAAAACTTTGCGAAACTGTATTGATATGTATTTCTATGGGTTTCTTCTCCTATTCCCTTGCTGATATGTCAGATTCTGAATTGTTTCCTAACATCATCTCCTTGACAATTCTTGTGTTAAAGATAATAAATTTTCAATTGGTTAGTATTAGTAAGTGAATTCCAACAAAATATCTAAGTACTAAATATTTTGAATTAAGTGAATTCGAACAAAATATTTTAGTACAAATAAAATAAGTGAATACAAACCTAAGAATTATTATTACAAACCAATTTGTAATATTATTACAAACATAAAAGATATTATTACAAAGATAAGAAATATTATTAGTACTAAACATAATAACATAATAACATATTATTGCAAACCAAGTTGTCAAGATGTATATTATTATGAACATAAAAGATATTATTACAAAAATAAGAAATATTATTATTATTAAATATATTAACACATACATATTATTACATATTATTGCAATGGATGTACGTGACTAATTATCTCAGTCTTTAAATTGTGGAACTATACTTAAGTAGAGAGATAATGCAAGAAAATCATTTACCTGAGACTGTCAGTATGTCTCCCCTCGTAGAGCCTTACATTTGTACCACTTTGAGGGCAAGGGAGATGTCTCTTCCTGATAGTTGCCACGTACACACGAAATATATTTTTGAAAGGAGTCTCACGATGCTCGACAGGTTTCACGAATGACTTATTCGATGCCAAACACAGCTAAGTCGGCAAAGTGACAACCCCAAAACCAATGGTGGGTATAAAGAATTGACCAATGTTATCAAAAATACCAAAAAATCTTGGTGTTTTTTTCCCCATACTAACTTCAAATCCAATGGATAGGACTATGAACGCAACCTTAGTTACATATTTTAGGATAACCAATGCAATAAGGTATTCGTCCAACTGAACAAATCTAAAGATTTTGGTGTCATTTCCAAAAACAAATCTTACCACACTTGCCAATAAATAGTTTTTGTCTCTTTTATTGGTGGCTCTTATTTCTTTTTCCAAGGCAGTTGATGAATTCTTTAAGCTAAACTTTGCAATCCCAGTAAGGTTCCATGGGAATACAAACATAAGTGAATATAAACATAAGAATTATAATTACAAACCAATTTGTAATATTATTACAAACATAAGAAATATTATTAGTACTAAACATATTAACATAATACCATATTATTGCAAACCAAGTTGTCAAGATGTATATTATTACAAACATAAGAAATATTATTATTAAACATATTAACACAATAACATATTATTACAAACATAAAAGATATTTTCATCGGTTGAAATTGACGGAAGAGTATGATAAACACTATCTTGAAGAGAAAAATATTGAGAATGATGACTTTTTTTTTTGGCAAACAGGGTTGAGGGGCCCTTACCCCTTTAAAATACGTGTGGAAACTTATATCAACAATCAGTTGTTGACGTGTTTCGAACCCACAACCTCTCCACTTTGTGAGAGGGGTGCTACCATTGAGAATGATGACTTTCATATAGACTATAGTGAAGATGTTTTGAATGATAAAGACTATGGTAAAGATGATTGGTATGGTGTAGGAAAAGTTGATCGGTACAGGAGGTGGCGCAAGAATGAACAAGAAGACGATGATTGTGTACATTTACATAAAACATCAATATTCCAAGACATTATAAGCTTCTCACAACTCTTTTTATCTTCTCTAAAGTACTCTAATTAATGAACATTGTACATAATAAAATATCTTGTTGTTCACTTTTATATAATAAAATGATAAATGAACAACCTTGCCAAGTAATAAATCTTTTCGATCCTAGTTTAAGCATTTGTATTAATTTGGTGTTCCATAATATAATATGTATATTTTTCTTGGTCCCAAGAGTATTCATTTATAGAGGCTCATGTAGCATGTCCGCTAAAAATTACAAAAAAGAAAAAAGAAAAAAACAGACCACAATTAAGCACTATACTTTATCATACGGTGATAAATGATCTGTGTGTTGATTATGTACAAGAGAAGAGGTAATTTCATCCTCAACATCACCAACTTTCTCTTGAGCTTCTTCTTTGGACTTCGACCACAAATATACGTAAAGGCCAACAACTATCACAATTGATCCAATAACACTGCAAAAAAAAAAAAAATTCAATATTTCATTAATTAATAAAATTCTCCGATCAATTACTTGTAGTATTAAAACCCTTGATAATTTTACTAAGTTTAGTACTTTATTCACCTTCCAGCATTCATTCCTTGCCCAAGAAATAAGGTATCGAGAATTGTCGTAAAGAGAAGTCCTAAAGGACTGAAAGAGGCCACAAATACTGGTCCTTTCAATCCTGCACACCACGCAACAAAGAAGTTGGCGAGTCCACTGTTAAGTGCTCCCTGCACAAAAAACCAAAACAAAAAATGCAGCAAATATCAGTGATCATCGCACGTCAACTATGCATCTCAGGATCCTTTCCTACAAGAAGTTGCGCAAGTCACTTACACCAACTAATATGTTAAGTAGCTCTAGGTCCCATTTAAGCTGCCACTGAGAAGTCTTGTGGTTCAGAATCACAGCCACTACTCCTGTCTGTAACGTAGCAAAGAAGAACATGATACTTGTCATGGACAACTCTGCTGGATATCTCTTTGTCATGGGCTCCTGCATACCAAAACACCAATTATGCCCAAAATTTATCCCCCAAAAAACTACTTAAGACCCATGAATTGGGGACTTACCAGCATTAAGATCCATGTACTAAAAGCAACCACTCCAACAATCACCATGACCAAACCAATTGCCCAATTTTTGGAATCTGTGACTGTTACATTAACAGTTGATTGGTGCCAAAACATAAGAGTCAATGCTCCTGAAACAGATAAAATGGTTCCAAACAGCTTGCCATTTCCCCACCAGGTTTGAAGTTGAAGCTTCTCTTGTCTTGTGAGAAGAGAGAGTATGTATGTAATGGCAGGAATCATGTTAAGAACTGAAGATTCTATTGTGCTAGAGATGAAGTATAGAGCTGTCGATAACATGATTTGTGCAAACGTTACCCTGGCAGAAACAAAAAGAAGCTAGAATTTGAGGCAATCTTCTCGGCATTAATCTAAATATATATAAGCACTTTTGGCTTAATGTATCAATCACAGCAAATAGTTTTTCATTTGATCATGCGCAATGGAAAATAAAAATTGCAAACATAACATAACGTACCCTACGAAAGCCAAGAGAAATATTCCCCATAAGATGTTCATGGTTAGAGGAGGCAAATTCTTTCTGCAGAAAATAAAAAGTTAATTAAGCATGCTGATGATTTAGTGATTTACATAAAACTCAGAGATTCAAAGCTTGTATGTAAGAGTATTTGTGAATAGAGCTAACCTTTCAAAGATATATGCAAGAAGAGCCATAAAGAGAGTAGCTAATATGAATTGATAAACAAGAAACACAGTTGCACTTATTCCTTGAACCAATATCACCTTACTTAAAACTATATAACTTGCTGTAATCACTTGCCCTAGTATTAAGCTTCCATGGGGAGCAATTGTTCTTGCAACACTCTTTACTGAAACCATCTCTCTTCCTTTGTGAAACGATATGGAAAATGTTTAAATTGTATTGTGATGTCTATAGGCATTAGACATTAGACATTCTTTGAAAACTTTTAACAAACAACAAGCGTGAGAAATGAATCAAGGTTCCCACGTGCATCTCGTGCTTTCAACTTGGACTTACAAAGATGTTAGAATTAGTCCCAAAGTTACTTTAGTATTCCCCAATCTTTAATCATGCTGCAATGCTGCATGTACATAATAGACATAAAACATGAATACAAAGTTCACCATCACAATTGTGCTCAAGAACTTTACCATCACATCAGAAAATGGATTCAATTGGCGCTGCATCCCCTATATATATATATATACCTACACCTGGCAGGCTTTGGTCGACTCGACTATACAGTAAATGTATTCATTGAGCTCCCAGCCTGGATGTGCCCAGAGGAAGAAGATGGCAGAATCTACATGGAAGAAAGACATCCCAAATTCCCAACTAGATTTGACACCCAGCCTACTTGTGTTTACCAAGAACACCATTAAAAGTCGATTACAGGAAAAATGTCCAGTGGTAACTTAACAGTTTACAAGTTGAAACTATTATAAAATAGCAGTATACCACTCAACGAAAAAGCTCAAGCTCATTACTTTAAAACATAAGATTCAACTACTGAGTACATTAATTATACAAGCGGGCCTAGGTTAATCTATAATGGCAGATGTGAATATCTACTCACTGCCTCTTATGTATTAGCTGGAAACAGGGTCGTTGCCACAGAATACGGCTGACCAAGTGACCTTGATATTATTCTGCGATAGGAAAATAAAGGAAGATTTACAGCCAGAACTCCTGATGAGCTTGACGACATCATATTATACTTGCAACCTCAGTCACCCTGCAGGCAATAGAGCTGACGAATATTTCCAGAAGCTGCACCATAAAATATAGCTTCGTTAGTCATCTTTCCTCTATCTTAGTCTCAGTCATGGAAGCAACTGCAGTCAAGAGCGATGGCTAGGTGGTACATCCTGAACTCAATCGCTTTGAATAAATTCAAAGAGTGACTACAGGAACATATTCTTAACCTATCAGGAATCAGGATACTATAAGCTCAGGAAGTGGCTAAACTATTACATAAAACTTGAAATACCTATAGGTCAATACTCAATACTCATGTACTCCTCTTGCCAGATTACAATAATAGAGATGTCGTAAATGGAAATGTCAATTTTAGAAGCTAAAATACATGATATCCAAAAAATTCTATCAAGGGGAGTTAGTAATGATGTTTTCTTGTTTCAACATCTCATGGTTAAACCAGATCATATCAAGGAGCCACATGTCAACAATAAATATGAAATTGGTTAATGCTCTTCCTGTAAGGGTTCAGGGGATGTGAAGCTTTTGGCACGAGACACTGAATTACTTGAAGTTGAAAAGACTACTTTTCCTAATAATCTGGGGAACGACGTGAAACACTTTAAAAGTAAGGAAATTCGAATCATAAGTATTACCATATAGCCATTCTTTGAAATATACATGAAGAGCGGACGATAACTCTCGTTTTTTGTTCTCATCAAGTGGCAGATCCCGCAAGGCTTGTTTGATCTCCCCTAAATTCTGATGCTGGAAACGAACTATGGTGTTAAAGTTTTCAGAACCAAGAAAAGCTCAAAGAACAAAAGCAAAATTCAATACAGCAGTGAATCAGCATTTCAGTCAACGTACATTTTTCTGCTGAGATGCCATATAAATCTCAGGCAAAGGGAATGGATTGTGTTTGGTGGATTGTGCTGACTCTTCTCCAAACCAATTAGGAATCTGATCACCAAAGGAAGAAGAGCGTATCAATAACAAGGATTACACTATTTTAACATGTCAACATTTATCCAAGAGATTACAATGTAGAAGAGGGCGCCTTCAAGACAGGTCTTTTTCGTCCCAGCAAAAAGACAGTTTTATACCCAAGGGAATACTGCAGCACTCTAAAATTACACAAACTAGAGTTCAGTAGTCTCCAGATCCCACTAAAGACTCAAACTGCAGAACATACCATAAAGTTTGTGAACTGGTCAGGATCAAGACATGTTGCAGACTCTGCTTGAGTGTCTGAGACCCCTGCAGGATGAGACAAAGCATCATGTGGATCAACAGTCCCCAAAACCAGGGATTCGTTCCATCGGTTGGTAGTTGCATCTACACCAACTTGAGCCATATGCTCCTCCAACTGCGAATAAAATGTATTGTATGGTGCTACCTGATGTAGAAATGACCATAAGCTCTTAGAGTCCTAAGAAATGTGAAGTGAGCAACTAAATAATCTGGTCTAAACAACAGTTTTCCTAGATGGTCAGGAGAGTTTAGCATGACCATAGAGGTCAGCCAAAGGTTGAACATGATGGCAGTGTAATCAAAGGTACAAAATCGTTGCCAACTTACCTGCATTTTATGATTATCCCCAAGAATAAGTGGTCGCTGATTTACGCCCAAGAAAAAGGTACACTCTCGACAATTGGCTATGCAGATTCGTTTGGCTGCTGTTAGCACCTGCACTCGTTCACAGTGCTCCACTCGTAGAACCTGGCATATGAAGGTGCATTTACATCTAAATTTAATGTCATAGATTAAAGAGTCCACTTGTTGGTTCACATGACATAGTACATACCAATTGAGAATATACTGAATAGTACCAAATGCATCGATCGTCAGAGAATTAACCTATGGTAAGGAAAATATTACTGCAACAAAATAAGCAAATAGATGGTAATCATCATCATCATCTATTAGCAGTTGTAAATGGATAATGGAATGCACTGCTTATTTGTTTAGAATGTCCCAATCGATCTAGGTGTAGACTTCTTTGAAAATGGGTACATGTTTCGACTATATATTGATCACCAGATATTGTGTTTTGCGTAAAAATGGAACTGCAATAAGAAAAACATTTATTGAATGGAACTGGTACACTATTCCATTTCAACAGCAACCTTGAAAAGAAAGAAAAAATGTAAATATATAGGGAGGAGTTGCACCATAATTTATGTATCAATAAAATAGAATTGATATGGTCAAAACCCAAAAATAGAATCGAAATGGTCAAAACCCATCAAATTTCCTGATATAAATATATTGGACTTGCCATAAACCTCAAAAGTAAAATTTTCACAACGTACCTTTCCAACTGCTCCAAGAACTATAGTTGCATCTGAACATCCATAAAGAGTGGCATATCTTAAAGGTGCTAAAATATAAATCACTGAATCGTGACAATTTAGAACCTGCTAGACAAAAAGGAAACAAATTGTTAGGTTACAGGTTAAAATAAACATACACCTCACATAATTGAGCGCACACGACAACATAGATGTTAAACATCCTAGCTTTTCTTTTTCTAATACCAGAAATAAAATCACAAATTATTGCACGATGGAAAAGTATAGCGAAAACAAAATATAGATCAGACTACACAAAAACTAAAAGGAACGAAAGTGATCATGAATGTTCAGTACATTATCATAGCCCCAACATTCTAACAATCACCTTTACTGAAGAGCCAATATCAGATGCTTTCTTTGCAACTGAAGTTTTTGAGATCCCCTCCACGAAACTCAGACTCCTGGCTGCACTTAAACCCTTGTCTGAACTTATGCAAACATCAGCCATGGAAACATCCTGCTCGCTACCATTAGATGGACCATTTTCTTTTAAATGACCTCTTTCAGCAGTTTGCTCCAAAGCAAGAGTTATATTCTGATAAATCCAGTCATGAACTTGTACAGCAGAAACATCTACTGCTGGCATTTCTGGATCTGAATTCGCAAAAAATGGAGAAGCCTGGCTCAAAGGAATTCTGTCAGACCCCTTCTCCCCAAACTGGATGAGGAACCCAAGGTGATCAAACCTTTCTGAGGTCAACACCTTCATTTAAAAGTAAGTTACCAATAAGTAAATAAGGCTTCACCATATACACATAATAAGAGAAAATAATGGCAGTGCTTATTCGCATGAGGAAAAATGGAAGATACAAAGAGATTTAGATCTTTTTACAGAGGAATATTAAATCCAAAATTACTATTTCTTGGATTCCGTTTTGGGAATAAAGTAACCAACCATAGATTCTTCATCCTCGCCTTCCCTGGATGTTGCAAGAAGAGAAAGTAAATTATCCAGGTGTTTTTGCAAATAGGACAATTGGTGGGCCTCTTCGTCGACCTGAGATGGCATAAACTTACGGCTGTTGCTTCGCACAAGCTGCAAGTCAAACAAATTTCACATTAGTGATAAGACAAATTCAAAAGAGTTTGGACAGTTCAAAAAATAAATGGTAAGTGTTGAAAGGCACAAATGCTTTTCGCATTCAAAACTTAACAAGCCACCTGTATTATTTGTAATTAGGTTCTAATTATTAGATCTATATTTTTCCAAATGTATATTCTCGAACCGAAAATATGTACAACTAAGACAAGGGACAACATGTAGGTAGCGTAGGTATGCAACACAGGTAATAAACTGTCAGACACACCGACCCCATATTTTGATACATCAATTCTATCATTACGCTTTGTCCACTCGAATCATATATTATGCAGAACTGAATATTATTATCCTATCGTACGACGCCCATAAATAAAACAGTCACAATACCCTATCATATTCATACGATATACAATACCCTTTAAGCTTGTCTATGGAAACACAATTCATTTGCTTACAAATACAGAAAGATGAAGCATGTGAGAAGCAGGAAAAATCATAGTAGGCATATTCTGGGATATTTTGATTGAGGCCTGATATTTTCTAGAGTTTGAAGCAAACAGGTTGTACCATTCTATTTCCGGCCTAACAATGTAAACTATCCATAAAAAATCTCTATTTTGCCTAACAGATAACATGCGCATTAAATGTTTTTAGACTATTAGAGTAGTAGCAAGACCAAGTACATTGTTACTAGAATACTACTAAAGTTGATATGGCGATTAGATCAAAACAATCTAATTTGAAGAACTTCAAACACAATAACTCAAATTAAAAACAATAGCATTCAATAATCCTCTATCTTACTTACCTGCAATGGTGAAAGCGCAGAAAGATAACCATCAAAAGCAGAAGTAGAAGGCCAAACATCAGCAACAGAAGCAGAATCTTTATGAGATCTAAAAACAAGTCTTTTATAAGACTGAATATAAAGAAAAAGCAATAAATCATAAACATTAACACCAAAAGAAGAAATCTCCTTGGGATTCGCATTAACAATTGGATCAGAAGAATCAAATGGAAGAATTGAAGCAATTGTATCAATAATAAGATCAGAATATTCAATTGATAGTTGAAGAATTTCTGAAATTGATTGTGAATCAATTCTTTCAAGAGAATTAGATCGTGAAATTAAAATTTGTTTTAGAGATAATAAAGTTGTAATTCCATCTGAGAATATTATTTTTGAAATTGAAAGTAAACCATATTCAAATGGTTCACGACGAGCTCGAAGAAAGATTTGTTGATCTTTTAAGACTACTTTTGAAGTTTCGATTTCTCCTTCTTCTTCCATTTCTCTCTCTCTCTCTCTCTCTGGTATTTTATGTGATGTGAAGAAGACGAGCAGGAAAAAAGTTCTGTTATGTTTCCATTTGTAGCTAAAAGTAGCTAACTGAACCAACCGGGTTTGGGTGCGAAATGAGTTCAAACCCAAAAGCCCAATCCAAGTTCATTTTGCAAAATGGTTTTAATTTTGTATGGATCACACTGTTAAAAGTCTCTTTAAACTGAATCAGTTCTTTTATTTTTATCACATACAATTTGTCCATTTTTTTATAAAAAAAATATAAAAATACATTTTGTCCATTCTTTGTAAAAAGATAAAAACACACAATTAGTGCATTTGATCTATTTAAATGAATGATTAAAATAGCACTGAGATCTAATAATTGACAAAAGTTTGTAGTTTTTTTTTAACAATGAAGGAAAACTAAGGTTATTGTGATCCCAACTTTCTTGATCTCATTTCTGTGAATTCGTCTTCCAATACTAGAGTCACTTTTGATTTTGATCCAAATATTCCTTAAGCCCTTGTTAGCCCCTAGGAATATTTTCTTTTCAATTTCATCCAACATCTCAAAATTACAAGCAATATGACTTCGGAGAACTCAAAATTAAATTTAACCATCAACATTTTTCCCTATCTTAAAACCATAATAATAATAGGTGCCAATACCAGGCCCCATATATAGTGAACATGCATACATAAGGCATTTTGAAATGGCGAAGTCATGAAATGACATGATGATAATAATGTACTGTATGCAAGTAATCCCATTTGTTATGGGCTTGGATTGTATATGAACTTCATACCTGGGTTGGGCAGTTGGGCTTCATAATCAGCCTATCCACAAATTAATCACAAGTTAAGAAAAGAAAGTTTTAGTTAATAAATGACGACTCACAATAATCACATGGATAAGAATCTGAATAAGAATGTAGTAGGAGAAAAAGTATCAACATACACTGACACACACGTGTCAAATCCGACCACAGTCAATCCCATCGTGGGAAACAGGTGCCAATGTGCCATGCTTGCTGCTTCTCTCTACTACTGTTCTCAATGTTGTTGTTGTGTTTGTTGTGTTTGTTGTGTTGTTCTCTCACTTCTCACTTCTCACTTTTCTCAATAAACGTCAAACCAAAGAAAGAAAAAAAAAATTACAAGAGAGAGAAAAAACAAGAAAAGTAAAGTTAATTAAAAGCAAAAGCACCTACTCACACCTACCAGAACCAAACAAGACATAATTGGTTCTTCTAGGTTCTCTTCTTGCTTTTCTCTTTCTCTACTCACAGATTCTGGATCTCTTCATAATCTTCTTCTCTTCACCTTTTTCATCTTCAAGAAAGAAACAACTTCAACAATAACTTTGAAGGTATGTAATACTAATCTTTCAAACTTGTTTGTTTTCATTACTTATTACTATTGTTCAGTGTTTACTTTAATTTTCTTAGATCTCACTCTTTGTTTTACAAGTTGTTAGTTTAGATCTTTAAGTTGTATTATGTTTGTTGTTTGTAACTATGTTTTTATACTTTTATTTATAGGTCATGTTGTTATCAAGTTCTTCATCTTATGATCTGACCGTTGGATTTACTGAAGATCTATATATGGATTCTCTTTAATAACTTTGCTACTTGCAAGTTTGAAAAGTTTCGAGTTTTTAGGGGAAATAAACTTGCAGCTTTTTTTCGGAATATTTGGAATCTGGATTTTGTTTGGTATTTCCGAAATTCTAGGGTTTTGGGGAAATTTTGAAATTTAAACGGTTTGATAACGTAACGTTTGGAAGGTTTCTGTAAACTTTAGGAAAAAATGCAGAGGCCTCATCCACCTGAAGATTTTTCCTTGAAGGAAACCTCCCCTCACCTTGGTGGGGGAGGGATTAGTGGTGACAAGTTAACGAGTACTTATGATCTTGTTGAGCAAATGCAATATTTATATATTCGTGTTGTTAAAGCAAAAGATTTGCCGGCGAAAGATGTTACAGGAAGTTGTGACCCTTATGTGGAAGTGAAACTTGGAAATTATAAAGGAACTACTCGACATTTTGAGAAGAAGACTAATCCGGAATGGAATCAGGTTTTTGCATTTTCAAAAGAAAGGATTCAGTCATCATTTATTGAGGTTGTGGTGAAAGATAAGGATTTAGTGAAAGATGATTTTATTGGTCGGATTATGTTTGACTTGAATGAGATTCCTAAGCGTGTTCCACCAGATAGTCCTTTAGCACCGCAGTGGTATAGATTGGAAGATCGAAAAGGGGATAAGATTAAAGGAGAACTCATGTTGGCAGTTTGGATGGGAACACAAGCTGATGAGGCTTTTCCTGAAGCATGGCACTCAGATGCTGCGGCAGTTAGCAGTGATGGTGTGTCAAACATTCGCTCCAAGGTTTATCTCTCCCCCAAGCTCTGGTATGTTAGAGTCAATGTGATTGAAGCTCAAGATTTGATACCGACTGACAAGGGAAGATACCCAGAAGTGTATGTTAAAGCCATACATGGGAACCAGGCTTTGAGGACAAGAATATCTCAGAGCAGGAGCATCAACCCAATGTGGAACGAGGACTTAATGTTTGTAGCTGCAGAGCCGTTTGAGGAGCACTTGGTTTTGAGTGTTGAAGATAGAGTCGCACCAAACAAGGATGAAGTCTTGGGGAGGTGTGTGATTCCCCTGCAGAATATGAATAGAAGGCTAGACCACAAAGCGGTCAATACTAGGTGGTTCAACCTAGAGAAGCATATAGTTGTAGACGGGGAGAAGAAAAAAGACACTAAATTTGCTAGTAGGATACATTTGAGAATCTGTCTGGATGGTGGATATCATGTACTTGACGAATCAACACACTACAGCAGTGATCTTAGGCCAACAGCCAAGCAGTTGTGGAGGTCAAGCATTGGGGTTTTGGAATTGGGGGTTTTGAGTGCTCAAGGGTTGATGCCGATGAAGACGAAAGATGGGCGGGGGACAACAGATGCATATTGTGTAGCTAAATATGGGCAGAAGTGGGTCAGGACGAGGACAATAATTGATAGCTTTGCGCCAAAATGGAACGAACAATACACTTGGGAGGTGTACGATCCGTGTACTGTCATTACCATTGGGGTGTTTGATAACTGCCATCTACATGGTGCAGATAAGAATGGAGGTTCAAAGGATGCAAGGATAGGAAAGGTGAGGATTCGGTTGTCGACACTGGAAACTGATAGGGTTTATACACATTCGTATCCGCTTCTGGTGTTACATTCTTCAGGGGTGAAGAAGATGGGTGAAATACAGTTAGCTGTGCGCTTTACTTGCTCCTCTTTGATTAATATGTTGCATATATATTCTCACCCACTGTTGCCTAAAATGCACTACCTTCATCCTTTGTCTGTAACTCAACTTGATAGCTTGAGGCATCAAGCCACTCAGATTGTCTCAATGAGGCTAAGCAGGGCTGAACCACCATTGAGGAAAGAGGTTGTAGAATACATGTTAGATGTGGATTCTCATATGTGGAGTATGAGGAGGAGCAAAGCAAATTTTTTCAGGATCATGGGAGTCCTGAGTGGTATGATTGCTGTTTGCAAGTGGTTCGATCAGATATGCCATTGGAAAAACCCTCTTACAACAGTTTTGATTCATGTTCTGTTTTTAATACTTGTGCTGTATCCAGAGCTGATATTGCCGACAATATTTCTTTACCTTTTCTTGATTGGAGTTTGGTATTATCGGTGGAGGCCAAGGCACCCTCCCCACATGGATACTCAGCTGTCCCATGCTGATAAAGTACATCCAGATGAATTGGATGAAGAGTTTGATACCTTTCCTACCTCTCGTCCATCTGATATAGTGAGGATGAGATACGATCGTCTCAGGAGTGTTGCAGGAAGGATACAAACAGTGGTAGGTGACTTAGCTACACAAGGGGAGAGGTTGCAGTCTCTTTTGAGCTGGCGTGATCCTAGGGCTACTGCTCTGTTTGTAATCTTCTGTTTGATTACTGCTATTGTCCTGTATGTTACACCATTCCAAGTTGTGGCACTTCTAACTGGATTTTATGTGTTGAGGCATCCAAGGTTCCGCCACAAACTCCCTTCGGTTCCACTAAATTTCTTCAGGAGGCTGCCAGCAAGAACAGACAGCATGTTGTAGGCAGATAGTCTAGAGAAGGTTCATCCGGGGATTTCTATGAGCACAAAATAGCCTCTGTAATCTAATACCAAGATCTCTTTACTCCCCCTGCAAAAATACTGCTGTGCAAACATTACAAAAGAGGGCGGAGCTTGTTTTATTCTCTCATGTTTTTATTTTACCATCTATTGGTGGCTGATGTTGGGTCCTGCTGTTCAGATCTGCCTGCACAGGTAGAAATTCTCAATCCATCGTATCTCTTTATTTTGGAAATTTCTCTTCTAAAGTTTGGTTCCTACCATCAATTATGTTTAATTAATGTAAGGTAATTTCTTGGATTTTTCTGTTTGCCTGTGTCTGCGACCTTATCTTTATTTAATTATACTAGTAAATAGATTACTTGTGATTGTAATTTGATGAAGAGTGGGAACTTGGATGTCCGTCTTGTGAAACAGAATGTGTTTACAGATCAAAAGACCTTTAAGCAGTCCTAGTTGCAAATGCTTGCGAATTGAAATAAGATCATTATCAAACTGTAAGTAGTAGGAAAGTTTTCCTATCGTATGTTGTTTGAACTAAAATATATACTGTAAGATTTTGTGTTTCCTCTTTTTTTTGCTGATCAGTGATCGCATTCACCCTAAAGAAAGAAAAAAAAAAGAGTTTACAATTTAAATCAATTGGTTAAGCAGACGAGACTTGGTCTTGGAAGTTGAAATTGGTAACTTCACAAGTAAGAGTTTCGATCACATAGAATTTGTACAGCCTTACTGTATTTCAGAGAATGGTTCTGGTGTTTGTCAATGAGGATATTTTTTCCTTTCACAAGCATGGAATGGCCAATATGTATTTTTAGATCAAATCCTGTTGATTGTCTAGGTAGAAGCTGGTCTTATTGGAGAAGTGAGGACCATTCAATTCTCATCTATTTTCAATGTCCTTTGCCATATGTGTTGTTGCATGTTATTATAATTTCAACTACTTATGTCTATTCATTTAGTGATGTATGGTTGGTTTTATGTTGGCATCACTCGTAGTCTTCTTTTTAAAGGAAGTTGTACTTGTTGTGAAAGGAAGATGGTTGTGACTTGTATCATGTAAATAGTTTTTCCTGACAATTGAATGTGAATATTTTCTTCATTTATATATCTGTGTATTTTAAGTTGTAACTAATTTATTTAGTGACAGATCTCCATGACATAATTTTGCCTAAAAGTTGATGAAATTTTTTTACGACATCTTATTGGAATTTATTTATTTTTTCTTGAACAAACAATAGTAAGAATTGCAGTTGAATCATGTTTGCATAAACAATGTATAGTGTGTGAAGCTTACCACCGTAGAGAACAATCTTAGCTCCCTTGCTGAGCCTGAATGCTAAGCCAATAGTTACAACATTACTAGGGGTAAGAAACAAAAAAGGACTAGTGGTTCTGAATTGTTTCTTGCTAGTTGCCTTGGTATAAGGGAAAATGCAGATTGTTATTCTTGGTGTATTTGATAAGTCTACCTATGGTTATTCTTCTTTTTGATAACCATTCTTGATGAAGCTGGAAAGTGCATTACATATGATGTTTATTTAAATAGGTATGTAAGACTTCCAATTATTTGTTAAGAAAGAATATTGGCTCAGGGAATGAACATGGGACATATTTATGTTTGAAAACAATTGTCACACAGGCACAGCCATTACTTTTTGTGTTGTCTTGTCGTACTTTATATTTTATTCTACTTGCCAGATTATAATAGGCTTTCCTTGCGTGATTCCATCTTATTATACCATTGTGGCCATGGTTGGTGATCTACATAAGTAGGTGGCCTTTAGTTGATGAAAACTAGATTTGAACTTGAAGATAGGAGAAGGATCTCAGGCAAAGAGATCACATCCTAACAAACATTAGGCAAGGTTTTGAACTAGATATCTTCTGCTTTCCAGCTGAACTTGTGGAATCCCCGTCTTCTCAAAATTAATCAGATTACATCAAGTAGAAGTCTGTCGTACAAATGTATAATGGGGAATTGGGATGATGTCTTATTGTTGAACTTTTGAACTATGATACAAATGGCATCAATTCCACACATTTGCTTTTAAGTTATTGTGAGATGATTAACTAGAAAATGTATATGGTTGGTATATAAGTCTCCACCAAATAAATGCCATCCATTTCAGACCTGCACCATGGTCCTATTCATCAAAATGTTAGGAATGCCATCCATTTCATACTGCACCATGGTCCTATGCATCAAAATGTTAGGAATGCAAAGGTTATTCTTTGTATGGACCATATCATATAGTACATAGAAAATTCTGTATATCATGAAGTACATAAAAAAATTGTTGTGAAAATTACAGTGTTCAAGGCAATTTAATATAATAGGGGTATCATACATTTGAGAAAGAAGGTTTATGATTTATACAAAATCGATTGGCATGGCATTATGCCAATCAAGACCCTCCTCCCAAATCGGGTCGCACTAGGTGGAAGTTATTATAGCTATCTATATACACACACGTATGATGACATGCTATTCTCATAAGCAATGAAGGAAACAATGAGCTCAATTTGAGCCTCTAGCTTACCTATAGATGGGTAGAGCGTGGCAAGACACTAAAGAAAATTTGAGCCTCGACACTGGTCAATGTGTCATCCGGCTAGGTTGGCACCCTCAGAGAAATCAATTTGTGTATGAAGTATGATCGATAACAGCCTGTGTGTGGATCTGTCATGATAAGTAATGGAGGTGTAGAGTGCTCTATATCATAGATAACTTGACGCGACTAGTGTGACCCAGAATACACATTTTTCATGCTGTAAGCAATCCCAATGGGAGGGCATTTGAGAAGGCGCTAGTATGAAATGCCCTAATTCCTTTCCCAATGGAACGGTGGGTCAAATATTCAAAGGTGGTTAGAAGTTCCAATGGTACTTAAGAGGGGAATAGAGTGCCATCCAAAATGCCATGTTAATAGCATAAGACGGAACACAATGTTCCGGTTCAACACTTTTTCGGAACTCACAATTCCGTCTTATACACTTTATCTCATATGGAACTTGAAGTTCCGTCTTATACACTTAAAAAAAAAAAACGGAATAAGTTATGTCTTATATTTAGTAAAATATCAGAACTCAAAGTTCCGTCTTATAAGCCATTTAATTTTCCTAACCTGACATTTTCAAAATTTTCCATTGGCACCACTTCGCAGGGAGTTTTGACTACCATGGATAGAGAGTGATTTTGAAAGTGGTTTTGCTTATGTGGCACCTACGTGGAGGGCACCAAACTGCCCTCCCATTGGGATTGCTCTTAGAAATGTTCATCCAGATGTGCTGATGTGCCCTCAAGTCTGTCCCAGATTGCCTAGGACACTCCAGTAGACTTGATTTCATATAGGACTTTATAGGAGGATCCCCACATCTATGGCATATCGAGCCTAGCCAAGGATGAAGGATCCAATAATACCTAAACACAAGCCAACAGCAAGCAAACACAGTGACAGCTTCAAACTGCCTTGATGTACATTTTATCCATGTACATTTTATCGTCTCAATGCATTGTTGTGGAATTGATGTTTCACCTATGCTGGATTGCTGGACCATCAGAGTTTTGCTTTCTTTTTATCTGTTTGCACGCGCGTTGCATGTTGCTTATTTTTTATGTAAGTGCAACAAAAAAAAGTAGGGCTATGATAGAGAGAGAAAACCAAACCCAATAAGGCAAAAAGGCAATAAGGCCAGAGTTTAGACAACAGAGAGAGAGACTATTCTACACTTCTACAGTTCTACTTCTACACCTCTCTCTCATCACACTTTTGAGTTTGGGTCTTTTTGCATTCTCAATCTTCTTCTTCTTTCTCTAAAAAACACAAAGAAAACCATCTTCTCTTCTCATCTTATCTCAACCATCCATCAATGAGGATCAGGAAACGATGGTCTACTACATCATCATCACTTCTGCCATCATCACAACATCTTTCATCTTCCTCTTCAACTCTCCAACCACCACCACCACCAGGTCCACCAGCACATGAAGAATTGCACCACCAACACCAAAAATATCCACTTTGTGATCCACCGAATCAATCTCTCTCAAAACAAGACTCTACTAAACCTCGTTCAGATCTACAACTCATTATTGTAAAAGGAACCAATGGTTGGATTTGGTCCAACGGCGCAGGAGGAGAGAAAAGAGATGATTGCATGCACCCCATTTCTTCTACTCAAGCTTTTCAGGTTCTAAACTTCTAAGCTTGATCAGTTCACACACCCATACTTGTGATCGAACTAGTTATTAAATGTTCATGTCTACATTTTGCTCATTCAATTGCAAAATTGCACCCACATTATTGATATAATTTAATCATCAATTGGTCCACTCATGGTCTTAATATCTTGTTCTTATGCTTTAGGACTCAATACTCATTGGTAAAGGAGCATCATCATCGTGTGTCGAGGAGGGTAAGGTATCTGTCGCAACAACGATTCATAAGAGGTACTAATAATAAGCTTCATACATTTCCTCCCTAGGGCTTGATTACATTGATCCCCATAATGTTATTAGAAGAAATGAGACATGGGTTTCATGGCTCTTTGTATGTATTATTTCTAATGTTGTTATTATGGATGTGGTTAGAAATGAGAAGATTTCTGGTGCAAATGCATGTGATGGAATGTCGGTTGTATCACCATTTTTGTCACATCAAGGTATGTATGCATTTATATATGTTCCTGGTGGCAGAAAATTGTTATCTTGTTTGGGTTTACAATTTGGTAATATATGTTTGTTGTTGATTATCGTTTTTTTCGACATGGTGAGTAAGGTGGGAAGTGGTGCAATGGAGTGAGAAGACAAATTAATAACAAGAGAACATACATTCACCTGGAAGATGAAGATCAAGTAGTACAGCATGAGAATGGGTTGGAGAATAATAGTAATGAGAAAATAAAGAAGCAGAGAAAGAAAGTAGATAAAGTTAGTGCAATGATGGCAGGTTCAAGGTGCAGTCGTGTTAATGGAAGAGGATGGAGATGTTGCCAAGAAACTCTTGTGGGTTACTCTCTATGTGAACATCACTTGGGTAAAGGAAGGCTGAGAAACAAAACTAAAACTGAAAAACAAGGCACTACATCATTATCTTCATCCACATTATTCCCAAATGAGATGCCAATAACGATAACAAAGGAGTCGAACAAGATTGGAATAGTGAAGGCTCGATCGATTAGAAGTCTACTT
The DNA here is from genome assembly GCA_023053565.1 of Aquilegia eximia. Lineage (NCBI taxonomy): Eukaryota > Viridiplantae > Streptophyta > Magnoliopsida > Ranunculales > Ranunculaceae > Aquilegia > Aquilegia eximia. The sequence goes on from JALIGU010000028.1 coordinate 90,111, forward strand.
CGCCAAACTCAAACTCACCATGCACCAATTATACTACCAGTATTAGACTCTATCATCACCTTGTGAGTCTTTACATGGGTATATATGATATACTGTTTGATATCTTTATTTTGTCGATATAACCATATTAGAGTTGATGTTTTTGTGATTGATTTTCTTAAAAAATCATGTAAGTTGAAAGCTTGAGTTGATGAATGATGATGGAATTGGATTTGGAATAAAAAATTTTAAGCAATTTTCTATACAGTAACAGTGGAGTGAGCTACCTTCTCCATTTTTTTGGGACAGGTGAAAATGGTCTTGTTTGGTCTTTTAGATAGAAGTGGATATCCACGTGCAATGCACGCGTTTCGTAATAGGAAGGTGATGTATTGGTGCAACCCTGAATCCCTGAATCCCAGCCAGTGAGAAGAAAAATGTATAAATTTGCTGGCAATATTTCTGCATTTTCTTATAGCTTAGGATAAATATTGTAACACTGTAGTGGCAGCAAGTTTGCGCAAAATATCTATGTTTTCTGGTTCATATTGGCATGTTTAGTATGCCACCATGTGTTGTGAAGTTTGTGATGGATCATGGTTTACATTTGGAATATAGTACATACCCACGTTATGGTAAATGGCTATAGCTAATTAGAAGTAACATTAAACAATGAGAGCAACATTCAGCATTATGGAGATAAACCATAAAGGAAACAATGAGGACATATGCATCTCTGCATCAGGTACCAGTCATCTATGTACAAAAGAGATATACATATTTGGTGACAATTATTATGTGTAAAACATTGCTGTATAACACATGTTAGAGAAGAAAAGTATTCTTGGTAGGTAATAATATAGATATGAATAGAAGAAACAAGCACATGGATGGCATTTGTATGGTTGCCCACAAGGCCACAACTGATATAAAATCCAAAGGTAGGACATGTTTTATACTTTCATTTAGCTGCTAATTTACATGAAAGTCATGCAGATAATTGCAAAGACTCCCAACACTCGGAGACTAAAACATAGCCGTATGCCCGTATTTGATATGAAAAGTTAGGTAAGGCAGGCCCTCTTAAGTCCTAAGGGTGAGCCATATAATCATACAGCTCATACTTGTATATAATGATGAATTTGATCATTTATCATTAAAAACAATTTTATGATCTGGAGTCTGGACCATAAGATTCAAGTGTACAGTGCCAAAAAAAAAGTATTGATCACGAATCAAATTTAACAAAAAGGAAGGGAAACAAAACTTTATTCTCAGTATAGTACTACTTGTTTTTATACCATAAAAATGGTACGCTTTATCCCCAAAACTAGAAAAGGTACATAATTTCACACTTCCAAAATCAGGGTGGAGGTGGATACAGGCTTTAATTCATCTTCTTAGAGCATGTAAAAGCAGTTGAAAATGTAAACCAGCCTCTTAATATAGGTTACAACAGATGGAGAAAACTGCACTCAAGACAGACCAAGAACCTTCCCGGTAGTAGTGTCTACGTCAATGTCAAAGAAGCATGGCCTTGTTGGAAGCCCAGGCATTGTACTCATGGTCCCCACTAGGGGATAAATGAACCCAGCTCCAATGCTAGCCCTGATATCCCTGATTGGTAACACAAATCCACTTGGAGCCCCTTTCTTAGAAGGGATGTCAGAGAATGAATACTGGGTTTTTGCCATGCAGATAGGTAGAGAAGAAAATCCTTGCTTGGTGTACATCTCTATTTGTTTCTCAGCCTAGACGGAAAAAAAAGACCTTGTCAAAAGGATGACCTAACCGCATAGATTCTTTTTATCAATAAAATAGTTTTTCTCAAAAAAAAAAAAAAAAAAAACGAATTGTGTGCACCCTTTTTTGGTCTGTGAAGCATATCATAGTCATTACTTGGAAACATCACAACATAAGTTGAATGATTTACCTGCTCCGAGTATTCCACACCACTTGCGCCATAGGACCTGGCTATAGCTTCTATTTTCTCTTTGATGCTGATGTCCAGAGGATATAAAAATTTCAATGGCTCTGTAACATTTTCACATGCTTTCTGAACAGCAATACCAAGGTCAACCTGCAAAATATATGGATCATATATGAATGTGAAATTGGCCATATCTACCTTAAGCTTGAGGTTGCAGAAGGGAAGTCCATGATGGAAAAGTTACTAGTCAAATACCTCCTAAGAATGATCAACATAATGTAGAAAATATTGTTTCGTTTTAATTTATTAGATTTTTCTTTTTTATTCTGTCTATAAAAGAAATTGATGTGTCCAAAACTGTCAGTGCACAAGTGTTGATGAAGAGGATTCTACTAACCGCTCCCTTTCCACCATGGGCGTGATGAGTACAAACAACAGCATCAAATGCACCAGCAGCCAACGCAGCAGATTTAACTGCATTCAACTCTGCTTCAGAATCTGTTGAGAACATATTCACGGCGACCACCACATTCACCCCATAAGCCCTTGTGTTGGAAATATGCCTCGCCAGGTTTACACAACCAGCTTCAACCAGAGCTACATTTTCACTTGTGTAGGCCTGATCAAGAGGCTTCCCTGCCACCACTTCAGGTCCTCCACCATGCATCTTCAAAGCCCTTATCGTTGCCACAATAACAGCACATTGAGGGTTTAATCCACTATAGCGGCATTTAATATTCATGAACTTTTCTGTGCCTATATCTGCACCAAAGCCAGCCTCTGTAACTACAAAACCGCCAGGACCCACCAGCTTCAGTGCAATCTTATCAGCAACAATGGACGAATTCCCGTGAGCAATATTAGCAAAGGGGCCTGCATGAACAAGGACAGGTGTTCCTTCAAGAGTCTGCATCAGTGTAGGATTAATGGCATCCTTCATTAGCACAGTTAAAGCACCTCCAACACCAAGATCGTCCGCGGTAATCGGATTACCAGCCTTGCTGTTACCTATTACCATATTTCCAAGCCTTTCTCTCATGTCAGAAAGAGAAGTTGTGAGGGCCAACACTGCCATAATCTCACTAGCAACTGAGATGTCAAAGCCTGTTTCTCTTACCATTCCCTTTTCATCGGGACCTTGCCCAATGGTAATCTTCCTCAAAAAGCGATCATTGACGTCCATCACTCTCCTCCAGGTGATTGTCTCTGGATCAATGTCAAGCCTAACAAACTTTGTGACTTCCTCAGGAGTAAACTCCTCAGGGTTGGTTTTGGAGATTCCAAGTTTTTTTAGGCGCTTAAACATGACATCAGCGACACTCCTCTTCCCTTTTTTTAATGGGCACAACCGGTTTAACAAAGCCTTGTCGGACTGAGATGCTTCGTGGAAAATACGGGTATCAATAGCAGCGGCTAGGAGGTTGTTTGCAGCTGTGATTGCATGAATATCACCAGTTAGATGCAAATTGAATTCATCCATCGGGATCACTTGACTGTATCCACCACCTGCAGCACCCCCTTTGATTCCAAAAGTTGGTCCTTGAGATGGTTGGCGAAGGCAGGTGACAACCTACAAGTACAAGTGCAGACATAATAACTGGTAGATAATATAGCAACAGAAGACCATTTCAATAGACAACAAGAACAATACTTATAATATATGCAAGGTGTAAGCTCAGGATAATTGCACCGTTGGAAAATGCACGAGTATAATACCGTTGCCGAAAGGTCCTTAAAAATGTTTTAAGTAACTTGTCTTCGATATGTAGGCAAGCATAAGCTAAAAAAAACTCTCATTTAATGGGACCGATACAATTGAAAAGGCCCACAAGAAATTGTTTGAGAACATACTTCAGTTGTTTTGATTAAGCATATAAGGTCAATCTTTTTTTGGTAATCGTATAAGGCCTTAGTCACTAACAAGTTATTTAGATGGTAGAGAAAGAAGTTTATTTTGATCAAACCCTCAGTTTATGGAATTAGGGCAAAAGAAAGTCATCCATATATATTCATTTCACATCAAATATGTCATATGACACGTTAGTTCTATAATATGTATTGGCTGCATATTTTGCTTCATTGGCTCCTCTGTTTTCGAAAGCTGGTATTGGTACTTACTATAGACTGATTCTAAATGTGAGCAGTACATGCTATATAGTCACACAGTGTTCTTGAGAAAAGAAATTCTTAGACCTGGGCACCTGGCTATATAATATTTGGTTGCATAAGCTTGTGATATAAAGGACTGAAAAATGAGTTCTAAATTGGTGCAGATATTGCAATGCTCTCATCTGACAGTGTTCTATCAAGTTCATTTGTCTCTTACTCTCGTCCTTCACCATCTATTCGTAAATATTTAAAGCTCCAAAATAGAAAACATGAAAGAAATTTCTTCTCTTCTTTGCCTACTCCAAACCAAGGTTGCTAGATTTTGGTGAAAAATAGATCAAATAAATTTAAAACGCAGCTTATTACAATCAATATGCATTCTTAGCTTGGAAACCAATGTCGCCGATCAAAAACAAAAGAAAAAAAAATCTATTCCATATGTAGTAACTTCTCTAGAAAACTTCAACACAATTGGATATCACTAAAAGCTTACATTTGACAAAACAACTTCAAACCATACAAAAAAAGAACTACCTTCTTGTCAAGATAAGCACCCAAAGCTTGACAAAGACCAACAACAGTAGTAGATTTGCCTTCTCCAAGTGGGGTTGGAGTAATTCCTCCAACAACAACATAATAACCATTTTCACGGCTTTCAAGCTCTTCAATCACAGATAACAAAACCTGAAAAACAAAGCACCATTATCAATCAATCAATCAATCTAAACAAAAGGGGTATAGTATAAAGTAATAATTTACCTTTGCTTTGTATTTTCCATAAAGATCATAGTGATTTGAGCTAAGATTGAGTTCTTTAGCAATTTCAGAAATATGAAAAGGTTCAACAGAGTTGGCAATATCAATATCTGCTGGAACTGGAGTAACAACTTCCAATTTCCTCAATGTTTTCGAAGATGATAAACTCATTGCTATGTTAATAGGTTTTCTTCTGTTTTTCAATCTGTTGTTGTCGTCGTCGGTCAAGCTGTTTTCAAGATTGAAAATGGTGTAAAAGAAAATTGAGAGCTTTTGTAGGATAAAATAGAGGAGGAGATTTATTTTAATTAATTGGATTTTGTGCCATCAATTATTTCGGAACACGTGGCAAAATCATCCTTTTAAAATTCCCCACTAAATCTTAAAAATGATTAATTATCTATCTATAGTTAATTCGATTGCAAGTTACAACTAAGTACCATTCACAAATACTGTAAAATACTTTTTTTTTATTAATAAAATTTGTTTTAATTAAAAAAAAAAAAAAAAAACTTGCAGCACAGTCTTGTATAATTTCTTAAATTTTTATCAATAAAGTTTATTTTAAATTTAAAAAAGATATATAAACACATTTGCTACATTGGAAAGGAGGATTTTTTTTTTCATAAAGACATGATTTTCACTCCCATTTCTAAAATAGGTCGAATAATACTCAAAAATCATCCGAAAAAAAATACAATTATTTAAATACATAAGATAAAAATACTGTCAGTCAAATTAAGTTTAGTACATTAGTTGAAAATTTGAATTAAGTTTAGAAAAAAAAAGCCCTAATTAATCTAATATATAAGAACAAAATTAAATCCTAATCTTATTTACATAAAAATTGAATTAATTGTAAGTTTAGAGTTAATTTTCTGGGTTTAAAAACTTAAATAATGTAGTGTTTATAGTTTCATACCTTAGTAGAGGAGATTGGAAGGAGGTCCGAGAAGAAGGAAGCAAAGTGGAGATGCCAATGACAGAAGTCATCATTCTTTCTTTAATTATTTTCTAAGTTTATTTTTTTGATATTTAATCTCCAGTAATCCTGTTTGACAAAAAAGGACTTGCTCGGTATTTCTTTGTATTTGCCAACTGGACATAAATAAATTTAATAAAGATTCTTTAATAAATCTAAAATTCTAATTTTCCCGAAATTCTAGGGTTGCCCACGGTTAATTGGGCGGGCTTGGGCCGGGATTTGATCCAAGGTGGAGATTGTTAAGTGTGTGGATCAAATAGTCCCACGTCCGAGTCATAACAGATTTTTAAAGGGTTTAAAAGTAATGGTCTGGTATCCACTATTGTCGAGGCCTTTTGGTAAGTGAAACCCATAGAGAAAAACCCCACCCCCATACCATGGATATGGCCTTTAGCCTAGTGCCCTAGTGGTGACTAAGGTGGGGACAATATCGACGGAATAGTGATGGACCATGGGCCCAACAATATACACACATTTCAATCTCCAACAAATGAAAGAATATATTAATTAACAAATGAAAGAATATATTAATTTGATTTTACATAAGTACACACACAGAGAATTTTATATGTGTAGCTTACTTGTATGTGGGTGTGTACATCCAATCACAAAATGCCATGTGGCAATAATAATATAACCTAGTATGGGTTTAGTTAACCCTAGTGGGCTTGATCAGTTTTTCAACCACTTTATAGACACGTGGCATCATATGATTGGGTGTACACACCCACATAGAAGTTGGCTACACATATAAAATTTTTTGGTACACACAACACAAAAAAAATACATGAATGATCATGATTGGCGGCTCATGAATTTTTCATCATCAGTAGTAGTAGTATATGGCTCATATGATGAAGTCCTTGTAGGTCTAGGAGATCTAGGAGAAGGTTCACCACCAAGTGGTAAATCAGAAATTGCAGCCATAATTCGACGAACACTAACAGAACGCGCAGTCTTGAAGCTAACAGATCTCATATTAATATTATTGCTGAAAACATTAGAAGAACTTGTAAGGATGAAGTATACAAGAGCTTGAACTAGCAAGAACATCCCTACTTTCATCAACATATCACCTAAACCACTTTCCAGCATCATTTTTCTTGATATATAGAAAACTTGATCGATCAATGAACAACAATAGCTAAGATCACAGCTTGCCCCGGCCCTTTGAATAATACAATACAATCTCTCTCAAATTGAAGATGATGATGATTGATGAAGAAGAAACCTGGTTATAGAATAATTGTTTGAATACAAGTGATAGAAAATGTTTGTTTGTTTATATAGGAGATAAGCCGCCTATTTGACTTAGACCACAAGATGATTTCTAGAGAGTTGAGTTGTTATAGTTGAATTGTGGAAGTTACATGGAAGTCTTTTTGCCTATCTTCTGGTTTCTAAAGCAACAATATAATGAGTCATCACATGCATGTATCATATGGGTTTGTCTCATTAAAATATTTAAAGTATCCTTATCCTTTACCTTACCACTTTCCGGCATACTTGATTGTGCAAATTGGCTACCATTTGAATACAACTTCGTCAGAAATGATATCATTGTCAAGAAACAAAGGTCATACTATAGTGTGTTTAATATCAGTAGCAGCTAGTTAGATTGTTTACAATCAGATAAATGCTTTTTCAACTGTTACATTATATTTGGATTTTGGTTTTGGAGTATTAGCTTATAAATTCTACTAGAAGTGCATGGACCATAGAATGTAGGCATCAATGAAGACTGCACATTTTGCATGCATTATTGCCTTATTGGTTGCTTTTACTTGCACAACGCAGCAACTTATGTCCAGTTCAAAAATGTGACTTGTACGATTTCTATTGCCAAATACTCACAGCTGCAGGATTACAGAGTTCTGTAGTATCACTATCAAGCAAAAAAATTTGTATGTGTAGCCAACTTGTATGTGGGTGTGTACACCCAATCATATGATGCCACGTGTCTATAAAATGGTTGAAAAACTGATCAAGCCCACTAGGGTTAACTAAACCCATACTAGGTTATATTATTATTGCCACATGACATTTTGTGATTGGGTGTACACACCCACATACAAGTAAGCTACACATATAAAATTCTCTGACTATCAAGATATAACATTCATGCAATTGCAATCTTAATCTCAGCATATGCCGTTATTTTAGGAACGAAAATCAAAATTTAAAACTATACTTGGTATTAATTTATTTATACCTACGTTTACATTGAACTAATAAAGAAAACGAATATATAATTGGGAAATTTTGAATAAACCCCCCATTTGTCCAAGTTTGGATTTTACCCCATCTCCGTCAGCTCCCATCCAAGTTAACGTTTATTTGCATTTTTTTTCTTCTTAAAATACCCCTCATTCCTTCTTTAGACTTAACCCCTCCAAAAGAATGAGGAAAGGGTATTTTTGGAATAAAAAAAATATAAATATGTGTTAACTTGGACGGAGCTGATGGAAGGAGGTAAAGTCCAAACTTGGACAAAGGGGGGGTATTCAAAACGTGGATAAAATACTTTTTTATCTCTCCTCTGAGTTCAAATGTAAGGGGGGTTATCTAATTTTTTCTATATAATTTGCGCAAATATTTTCGGAAAAAAAAAAATTGACTTAAATCCTAATCTTAGATTTCCTATCAAAAACAAAATGTATATAATGTGAAACAAATGAGATTTTAGACTTAACCCCCCTTTTTATTAGGGGTGGGCACGGTCCGATCCGGTCCTAAAATGTAATAGGACCGGGACCAAACCGACTTGAAAGTATCGGTTCGGTTTCGGTTCCATGGACCGAAATTATTTGAATGTAACCGGACCGAACCGGACCAAATACAATCGGTCCGGTTTCGGTCCGAAACTCGGTCCTGGGCTTTTTTATTGGGCCTTTAGTCCACTACAATTTAGATGATTTTTCTTAAGTTTTGGGCTTTAAACAAAATAAGACATACACCAAATCAAGTACTAAATAGGAAAAAAGTCCAAAACCAATGAACCAACCATGGATCCACCGTAGGTTTCCTAATTCCTATGTCTAGTTTAGTAATTTACTAATAAAAAAAATGTTTTTTTATTTATTTCGGTTCGGTTCGGTTCTCTCGGTTCTATAAAAACAAGAACCGAGACCGGACCAATAGCTATATAGTTCGGTTCGGTTTCGGTCCGGTTTTGACCGGTTTTTAGTCAACTCTGTTTTGACTCGGTTTTCGGTTTTTCGGTTTTTTTGCCCACCCCTACTTTTTATGGTCACGATTTGAGTAACCCCCCCTCCCCCATTTGTCCAAGTTTGGACTTTACCCCCTCTCTGCCTGTTTCTGTCAAATTTAACGTCAATTTTGTTTGTAACTTCCCAAAATATCCTCGATTGCTGCTTTAGACTTAACCCCCTAAAAATATGAGAGAGGGGTATTTTAGGAAGAAAAAATAAAAATAGACGTTAAATTTGACAGAAGTAGACGGAGAGGGGGTAAAGTCCAAACTTGGACAAATAGAGGGATTTACTCAAAACGTGACCATAAAAGAGGGGGGGGGGGGGGGGGGGGGGGGGGGGGGGGGGGTGTTTAAGTCTAAAAACCCCGAAACAAATTGATCAGAGTACCTTTACAACATTTAAAGTGTTTAGAAAATATCCAACTAGAGTTTGGGCCATTTCTATTTAAATTCATGAAGATGAAGAAGAAACGGCCAACCAAACAGTTGAGAGTTTGAGACTACAGGTGACAAAGTCTAAACAGACTTTACAGTATCATGAAGATGAAGAAGAAGAAAACTCAACTGTTTAAACGGTCAACCAAACAGAAAAAACCCTCAAAACCCAATACTGAAGTCTCAATGATTTTGAATTCTGATTCTACCAAACTCATTCAATCCCAAAAAATTCCAATTAACATTTCTTTCAAAAATTATAATATCTTGACACAATCTTTCTTTCAAATTGATGCTTTAGATCTTGCGCCGCGCCTTTTGGGGAAGTTTTTACGTAGAGATGATGTTGTTCTTCAGATCACTGAGGTAATTTTTGGTTCCAATATGATTGGTTAATTTGTTATTGATTTTTTATTTTACATATTAAAACCAAACTATTTGACTTTTACATTAATTGTTTGGAATTATATTTATATATATTTAGGTTGAAGCCTATAGGCCTAATGATACTGCATGTCATGGTCGCTTCGGCATTACACCAAGAACTGCCCCAGTTGTAAGTCTTAAATCCCAATTCAACATTTTTGGGATTTTTGTTTTTCATTCATGTAATGATATCGTGTTGTTGAAAATCGAAATGTAATGGATTTTGTAATTTTGATTAGTTTGGACCTGGAGGGCATGCTTATGTCTACTTATGTTATGGTCTACATACAATGTTGAATATTGTTGCTGACAAACAAGGGGTGGGTGCTGCAGTGTTAGTACGTGCCTGTGCTCCTGTCTCGGGTAATGTATTTACTCATGTTTTCACACACAAAACATTAGTACATATCTTGATGTGATTTGCATAACAAAAAACGAAATATCAAGACATTTTGTGAATTTGCAGTTTTAGGATTTATATTTGGTAGCAAGTTAGCAACCAAGGTGTGTCACTTATGAAAGGTTGTTTCTTTGATTACATCATGTCAAATTGTAGGTCTAGAGACTATTCAACAACGTCGCGGCCAAATGACAGAGAAACCAGTCCTCCTTGCCGGGCCTGGGAAGGTAAGATATGTGTTCTGTTGTATAAGTTACGAAATGTGACAAAGGATTGCATTGATTCTTGTAGTCATTGTTTTTAAGATTCTAGTATATAGTGATAAAACATGTTGCGTGTCATTGGTAACTGAAAGATGTTTATGTGTTAAGTTTAGGTAAGGCAATGTTGTAAGGCGACGGTGTTTAAATGATATGGCTTCTATTGCTATAAATGGAAGTCCCGTGAATGAGAGACAGATTCCTGACCTCTTCTACAATGATGCATCAGTATTTTGTCTCTCTTGATTCATGTTCCTCTTGCTTTACATCTTTAGAGTTTAAGTCTCTTCTCAACCACTGGTCTGGTAATCATGATAGGACCATGCCATCACCTTTATTAGTTGCCTTCTTTTTCTCTATATCAACTGAAAACCTTATCCATACAAGGATCAATTTTTTGTTTTACCTTTATGATATTCTTTTATTTCCCGAAGGATCAATGCTTGTCATTATATTGTTTTAGGACTGCCCCAGTGACATGATCTTCACTGGATGGCTTTCGATTGTCCAATATATTGTCATTAACTCAAAACATTAGAAATGGTTTCTCTCCTTGATAAGTAATTTTCAGTTCTATTAATATAGATTGCTTGGTCCAACTTCCTTACGCTTTCCTTGTCTCCTGGATATCCTTGCTAGGTTGGTCAAGCACTTGGGATTTCAACAGAATGGTCTAATCACCCTCTTTATACTCCTGGTAAGCTTGCATTTTGAACTTTGACTGAATTACCATTTTTTTTCTTCTGAAAATCCTGTTGTGATTGGAATGTTTGTGAGCTTTGTCAGGTGGTTTAGAAGTGCTGGATGGACCTGAACCAGATAAGATATTGGTTGGTCCACGTGTTGGCATTGAATATGCATCACCCGAGGATGTAAGTGCACTGTGGAGGTTTGCTATTGATGGTAGTCCGTGGATAAGTGCTCCAAAAAACACTCTCCGACCACGGTAATATGACTTGAAATCTAAGTGGACTACGCATTGCAACTTTGGCAACAAAGGGGTTACATAAGAGAAAAAGAGCTGTGGAACGTACATTTTGTATAGGGGTGGATGTTTTATTAAAATATTATGTTGTATATCTCTATCTTTTCTGCAACTTTAGTTTTGTATAAGGACAAAAGTAAGGTTCTACTCAAAACAGAATGTAGTTGTCATCGCAAAAAGTATTTTGTTGGAAATTATTTTGTTGAAGCCTAGTTAGAGTATTCCATAAAAAGTATTTTTATCGTACATCCACTTGGTGTTCTACAAGCGAAGAAAGTAGCAATGTTTGTGAGTTTGATCCTGTTATTAAAGACTTATAATGAGTACATAAGGGTACTAACTTAACTGGGTGGCTTTTAAGGCTGTGGATGTGATCGAACAGGCACAACCTTGTGGTTGAAGGAGAGGTTAATTTCCTGTTGTGAATCTTTTGGTGATGGTGGGGACTGTTAGTAATAAAGTGTGATCATATGGCAATGCAGCCACAGCAGAAGAAGGAGAATGCCGAGGCATCTGTGCAGCACTCAGGGCAGCTCTATCGCCAGGACTCAACCAGCATGTAAGAGACTTAGTGCTGGAAACTGACAGTAAGAATGCAGCTTCTTACCTGTCAGGAAACGACATCAACCTTTCTTGGTCAGCTAGTATTTTATTGGATCAAGCATAGAGACTATGTTTACAGTTTAATTCAGTTTCTTTTCTTTTCTGTAATAGATCTGGGAATGCATGTGCTCATCTACTAGCCTCCAAGGCAGATAGGAGCAACAACAATCCTTGCATCTTTTATTTTCCACCAGTCTGGATACCAGCTGAAGAAAGATCTGCTCTTTTGTAATATTGGAAACAGTTAATTCTATCAATCTATCTACTGATTATTTAAAAAAAAAAATAAAAAAATGACAATTTACAAGCTTTTCGGCGTCCTGTTTCATACTTTTGTAATATACAGTTTGAATTCCATGTATATGTATTCTTTTGACTAATATGGGAATCGAATAAATTATTAGTCCTGCGCGGAAACATGTAATCTCCTTCTAGGACCTCACTCCCCTTTATCTGAAAATAATTTTGTTGATCGTAAACTCTGGATTCTTCAATTAGTAGGTAACACTTGTTTGATTCTACTATTGCTTGACGAAATTGACTATCGATAGTTTTTCATACGATCTTTTAGAAAATCATAGATGAATTGTTTAAATTGAAGGAAATTTAGACTTAACCCCCCAGATAATGGATCTCTTTTGATTAAACCCCCATATATATATGAAAAGTTTGACTTTGCACCCCACCGTTTGCTTCCGTCAAGTTTTTCATCCAAACTATATTTTTATTTTCCTAAATGCCCCTCATTTTCTAATATATGGGGGTTTTAACTAATAAAAGAACAAGGGGCATTTGAGGAAGTAAGAATATAATTTGGATGGAAAACTGGACGGTGGGGTGCAAAGTCAAACTTTTCATATATGTGGGGGTTTAATCAAAAGAGGTCCATTATCTGGGGGGTTAAGTCTAAATTTCCCTTAAATTGATCATTAGAAACTGATAGAGGTATTTGGACCGTAGAAATAGTTATCACAAGGTCAAGATAATAGAGATTAGGAAGTTTAGTGAAAAGCAGGGGTATTGAACCTTTAATTTGTGTCTACCTAAATCAATTATAAGCTCTATAATGCCCTTGCTCCCACAGTATTTGTTCATATATCTTAAATTGGTGGTCTTTCTTTAATTTGTTCACAATGTTTCTACTACTGATCTGTCATTTCATTGTTATTTTTCGTTTATATATTGTTTTTACTTGTTACTGCTTAAACCTTAAAGGTTGTATTCTTGAACAAATATCAAAGATTTTGTTACTGGATTAGTGCTCAATAATCTTCTTCTAAATGCCACAATTTTGAACACAACTCACCTATAACAGGTTCCTAAATGCCACAATTTTGAACACAACTCACCTATAACAGGTTCATATATGATACAAGAAATTGCCTAGTAAGTATTTATACCCACCAGTATATCAAGGTTCAAAAACTCGAAAACTCGGCTCGCTCGAAATTTTATTGGGTCGGGTTAACTTGAAAACTCGGGAGTCAACTCGGCGGATCATTATATACGTAATTGAAATAAAATAGTGTTTACAGACAAAATTGTCTACTTCAACAATGTTTTAACACTGATTGAAAGGATATACTTGGGGCATCGAGTCATGGATTGCTGATAGTTATATGTTTTTCAAATGTAATTACTATTTGGGAAATTTTGACTTAACCCCCTCCCCCCTTTGTCCACGTTTTGAATAAAACCCCCCATTTGTCCAAGTTTGGACTTTACCTCCCTTCCGTCAGTTTCCATCCAAGTTAACACCTATTTGGATTTTTTCTTTCTAAAATACCCCTCACTTTTTTCTTAGATTTAACCCCTCTAAAAGAACAAGGGAGGGACATTTTAAGAAGAAAAAATGTAAATAAGTGTTAACTTGGACGGGAGTTGACGGAGAGAGGGTAAAGTCAAAACTTGGACAAATAGGGGGGTTTATTCAAAACGTGGACAAAATAGGGGGGTTAAGTCTAATTTTCCCTTACTATTTTACCCAAATTCATGTTAAATTAACCACCAAATTCCTAAATTATGCAATCTGACTCGGCCCAACTCGGTTCAACTCGGCCGAGTTACTCGCTCAACTAATAGCTGGGTAATATCAACGAGTCTACCCAAAGTTCAATAAAGTCGAGTCAACTCGGGCGAGTTTCGAGTCGACTCAACGAGTTTTTAACTCCGCAATATATTGCTACATGCACGCTTTTCTTTTAGCCACTTAACAAATAACAACTGTGCACGACGTAAGATAAGAGTACTTAACTTTATAACCTTGATAAGATTGCAATATCATTCATTTTTCGGTTATTTTGTATTTGGTCCCTCTAGAAGATGGGTAATTAGTATGTAGTCCAACTTTTATCGTTTATTAGTATATGGTCATTTTTCTGTCACTTGACTGTCAGTCAACCCAGTTGACCATAGTCAACACATCCATATTTTTTTAATGACCAGATTACCCTTTCATGTGACTAGCACGTGACTTAAAACTCGAAAACTAAAAAATTAGTTTGTTTGTAGACATGCAAAATTAGTTTATGATCCTCATTTCTCATATTTCGTTTCAAATATAGTCCTTGTAACCAGCAATGAATATAACCATGGAAGTTATCTTACCGGATTGAAGTTGAGCACGTAACCACCACCCATGGAATCTCTAGATGTTTATTTAAATCAATGCTCTTCACTTGATTGTCATCTTCACCTGTAAACACAAGAGAATAAACTTTTGGAGGTTCCATGAGTAGTGGTTACATATTCAAATTCACTCCAACTAAGGTAAAATAATTTCCATGCCTTCCACTACTGTTTACATGGACTATATTTAAAACGAAATATGAGAAAGAGAGACTATAAACTAATTTTGCATGTCTACAAACAACTAATTTTTGGTTTTTGAGTTTTAAGTTCTGTCACGTGCTAGTCACGTGAAAGGGTAGTCTAGTCATTAAAAAAATATGGATGCTTTAACTCTGATCAACTGGGTTGACTGACAGTCAAATAACGAAAAAATGATCATTTACTAATAAACGATAAAGATTGGACCAAATGCTAATTACCCATCTTCTAGAGAGACCAAATACAAAATACCCCTTCATTTTTCTTCTCTTTGAATTACTGCAAACTTAAAAAGTTGTAAAGTAACATTATGAAAGTAATTCTCACAAGTCAAAGGCTCAAAGCTCGGTGGTCAGACCATGGTGTACCTCAGCTTAAACAGAGCGCTTAAATAACAAACCGGCCCATCCTGCTAGTTGAGATGCCCGTTTGCTTTCTAATACAGTAAAACCTCGATAAGATAATACCCGATAAATTAATTATATCTTTTAAATAATATTTTTTGTTGGTCCCAACTTGGGCATAGGTTGCTAAATTTATTAGATATAGAAAATCCTTGAACGCCAAACTAATAGATATAAATTAATAATTTCTTGATGCACATATATTTTATGTTGTTTTAAGATAAGAGTCAAATGTTGTTTGTTTCTTCTAGAAAATGAAGTCGTATCTCTAAATTTGTAGTGAATAGATTTGGTGTTATACTCTCGTACTACAAGAAGAAATTATTCAATGTCATTATCGCTTTTATTGTTACAAAGCTGGTTTTATCGTAGAACTATCATCTTCAGCTTCATGATCTTGATTTTCCAATGACACTATTAATAATCTCTTCATTTGTTGGCATTTTTGAAGTTGTGTCATTTTTGTCTAGGTAGTTTATATAGTTAATTACATAAATTCAGGGGCGTAGCCAGGGGGTGTAAGGGTACGCACGTGCGTACCCTGAACTTTTAAAAAAAAATCGAGTATATATATGTATTGTTCACTAACTGCAACTATGTTTTAGTAAGAAAATATATATAGCTAAATTTGATTGGTAATTCTATCCAAAATATTAGCTATGAATAAGATTTTCTACTGATTTTGTGATAAATATCCCTAAAAATCTGTAATATAGATCTGATTATCTCAGTATATCTTACTTTCCGATTACAACTAAACTCTTCCCAAATATGTGCTAAGAATATCCTATATCCTATCAAATAATAAAATCCTTAGCATGGAGAAAAAGAGAAATAGAAATGGAGATAATAATTTCTAGAAATTTAATTTAGAGCTCGTTCTAAGTCTTGAATTTCACTTCTTCTTTTAATTTTTTATTATATTTTTATTTTAATAATTATTCAAAATATTCATTAAGTAGTAGTCTTCAATTTGTTAAAGCTCTCACTCTTATTCCTTCAATTTGTTAAGATGCATATCTTCACAATTGTCTATTAAGAGTTGATTTGCATGATTGAAGAAAATTTTGATGTAAATATGTAATTAGAAGAAGTATTTTGTAAATTATAATTCTCTGAATGTTGTCATTTTTATTTTGGTGGAAATCGTGTATACATTTTTTATTGATAAAGCTTTTGGGTGGTGAAAAATTTACATATTCCTTTGGTGCGCACCCTCACCAAAAATCCTGGCTACGCCACTGCATAAATTAACAGTTTATTAATATCTTATTTAATTAATAATTTTTTCTGGTCCCAAGGCTATTAATTTATCGATGTTTTACTATAATGTCTTTTAAATCGCTCATGTGTTGTAAGTTATTTCCTTGACCGATGCTTCTTCCTATTGTTAGACTTAGCAGGAGCTTTCGTGAAGTTATCACTGCTAAAACCCCAACTATTTAAGTCAGTACTATTTTTATTTACTTGTAAGTTCAATAGAGGTATTTAGCAAAAAAAGAAAGTTTAGTAGAGATGGAAATGATACTACCATATACTCGTGCATTTTTCAACATATTATACTCGTGCATTTTCCAACGGTGTAATAATCCTGAGCTTACACCTTGCATATATTGTAAGTATTGTTCTTGTTGTCTATTGAAATGGTCTTCTGTTGCTATATTATCTACCAGTTATTATGTCTGCACTTGTACTTGTAGGTTGTCACCTGCCTTCGCCAACCATCTCAAGGACCAACTTTTGGAATCAAAGGGGGTGCTGCAGGTGGTGGATACAGTCAAGTGATCTCGATGGATGAATTCAATTTGCATCTAACTGGTGATATTCATGCAATCACAGCTGCAAACAACCTCCTAGCCGCTGCTATTGATACCCGTATTTTCCACGAAGCATCTCAGTCCGACAAGGCTTTGTTAAACCGGTTGTGCCCATTAAAAAAAGGGAAGAGGAGTGTCGCTGATGTCATGTTTAAGCGCCTAAAAAAACTTGGAATCTCCAAAACCAACCCTGACGAGTTTACTCCTGAGGAAGTCACAAAGTTTGTTAGGCTTGACATTGATCCAGAGACAATCACCTGGAGGAGAGTGATGGACGTCAATGATCGCTTTTTGAGGAAGATTACCATTGGGCAAGGTCCCGATGAAAAGGGAATGGTAAGAGAAACAGGCTTTGACATCTCAGTTGCTAGTGAGATTATGGCAGTGTTGGCCCTCACAACTTCTCTTTCTGACATGAGAGAAAGGCTTGGAAATATGGTAATAGGTAACAACAAGGCTCGTAATCCGATTACAACGGACGATCTTGGTGTTGGAGGTGCTTTAACTGTGCTAATGAAGGATGCCATTAATCCTACACTGATGCAGACTCTTGAAGATCTAACCGAAGCTCTGATACCACTTGTTGTGCTCAGCGAAAACGTAATACACAACTAACGATGATTGAACTAGTGTATGAAATAAAATAAAACGACAAAATCAAACAAGCAACCATACAAAACACAAGATATACGTGGTTCGGCAATATGCCTACGTCCACGGGGAGAAAGGATGATGTTTTTCTTATAGAGACAATTGTACAAGCCCTCACGAAGAAACCGAAGTCTTCTTCCTCACAAAAGTTCTCAAACTCTCTAATGGCTTCTCACAATCTCTCTCTCTCATCTAGCTTAGGTTTTTTTCTCTTCTAATTGGCTTTATAACATAGCCTTACAATAGAACACGAAATGGGCTTAAACATGGGCCATATGGCAGAAAGCAATGAGGACGTACGTGCATACGAACGTCCGTACGTACGTCCTACCGTCTGGGAGTAGTCTGTGATGCAGAACGTATGTACGCCCTAACTACGTACGTACGTTCCTGAACAAACTACTTCTGAACGTACGTGCATACGAACGTCCGTACGTACGTTCGTGAACAGCTGGAAGTTGTCTGTGATGCAAGACGTACGTACGCCCTAACTACGTACGTACGTTCCTGAACCAAAAACTTTCCTCTCCTCTCTGCATCCAAAAAAAAACGACCAAATTACTCACTTTGACAACGAACTTTGAAGTTGGTTGCAAAACTGACAACCAACTACAAATTTGACAATGAACTTCGAGTCAACTTTCTTGACTAACATTGAAAAAGTCTCCGGTAGTTTTCTCCATTGAACTGTGTGACGTGGAAGAATATGTATGACGTGGCTTGCCATTTAATGACACGTAAGTAAATAATAAAAACAGAAAAAGCAATAACGGTTAAGTCCATGCGTGCTTTGCACGTGAGAAAAAATAATAACGGTTAACCCTTGTTTAAACATCTTCTTCTTCCTTTGTCTATTTTACACCATTAATCAATGTTTAATTTAGACCAATAACATTAAATTAACCTAATTCACAAAACCCCCTAATTTAAAAACCCTAATTTTTGAAAATCCCCAAATTAAAAAACCCTAATTTTTTAAAAATGCCCAAATTAAAAAACCCCAATTTTTGAAAATCCCAAAATTGCAGAAATAAATCAATTTCAAAGCTTTTAAACAAACAAACTACCAATATTATATGATTGCAAACAAACAAAGATAAAACCCTAGTTTATTGAAAACCTAGATTAGAAAACTTACAAACTTTCTTCAAAATGTCATACGGCCCCACCATGTTCTTCACTATTTCGACAAGAATTGAAGCTTTAACAGTAGAAACATACCCTATTTGGACCACTTTGTTGGTAGGAAGAGAAGAGATTTTGAGTGGAGTTGACGGAAAGCGACCACAGTGAAAGTGATTTTTGTAAAGAAAGAAAGATTAAATTAGTTTTGATTTTATTGAATTAGTTTTGATTGTTGTCTGAAAGAGATTTTATTGTAATCAACTTTTTAATTAATCACGTGCCTACCATGAGCTTCTTATCGTGCCAACGTGGCAATAGTTAGTGACACCGTGTAGCAGTCAACGCCACGTGTTCAAATATTTTACACGTCAGTAAGTACGCCAACGAAATTTACCGGATTCCGTTCCCAATGTTAGTTAAGAAAGCTAACTCAAACTTCATTGTTAACTTTGTAGTTGGTTATCAGTTTTGCAACCAACTTCAAAGTTCGTTGTCAAAGTGAGTAATTTGGTCAAAAAAAAACCCAACAATCTTCACATAATCACATCCATCCAAGAGGAAAAGCAGAAAATTCTCACAAAATAAAGAGATCTTTTCAAAGCAAAACTAGGGCATATTTTTTTTAAGGTTGTGGAATTTACATGGGGGTATATGAAAAAATTCTAATTATTCGAAAGTATTAACAATTTGTTGCTTTATATTATATGCAGATACGAGCCACATTTGATAAAGAATGCAAAATCTGCATAAGGCCATTCACAGTATGCAGGTGGAAACCTGGACAGAGCTCAAGGTATAAACAAACGGAGATTTGTCAGACATGCAGCAATCTTAAAAATGTCTGCCAAGTATGCCTCTTGGATCTTGCATATATATGGGTTGCCAGTTCAAGTTCGTGACACAGGAATGGCTAGCGGTTCTAAAGAGTTCATGCCTAGAAGTGATGTAAATAGGGAGTACCTCATAAATGAGCATGAACGGAGAAGTGAATTTGGCGTAGAGTATGATTCATCGTTTGGGAAGGCACACCCTAACGACACCATGTTGAAACTTCAAAGGACAGCCCCGTACTACAAACGAAACAGTGCACATGTTTGTAGTTTCTATGTTAGAGGTGTATGCAAAAGAGGATCCGAATGCCCTTATCGGCATGAAATGCCCATCACTGGGGAAGTATCTAAGCAAAACATAGAGGATCGTTACTTTGGGAATAATGATCCAGTTGCATTAAAGCTTTTGAACAGGGCAAGTGAAATGCCATCTCTGATTCCTACTGAAGATGAGAACATTAAGACCTTGTATGTTACAGGGATTAGAGATAAAATAACTGAACAAGACTTGAGGGATCTCTTCAATGCTTATGGTGAGGTCGAGTCTGTAAAGATGGTGCGCACTCAGAGGTTCAGCTGCGTTTGTTACATACTCAACTAGAGCAGGTGCTGAGAAGGCAGCTGAAGAGCTCACAAATAAACTCGTCATAAAAGGTCGGAGGCTGAAGCTATCATGGAAGAAGTAGAGAATGGCAAATAGGCCGAGCACTTTGAATTTGTAACAGCAGAATCAACATCCACAACTGTCAGGTACTCAGGAATTGAACAGCAGCTACCCATGAACTATTACAACAATTCTTCCCTGATTCAAAACACCTCTTATCCATCTACGGATCCTCAAAGGATGGGCACTATTCCCCTGACAGCAGCTTGGGTGCGAGCCGCGTCTCCCCAAAACTTACCATTTACTAAATATTAAAGCTGTGTATGTTTTGATGTTCACGTTTATGTCATTGGCTCATAGTCAAATTAGATAACATGGTTCACTACTACTTAAAAGGCAAACCTGCGAATGAGCACGTGGCTTAATGGTAGCACCCCTCTCACAAAGTGGAGAGGTTGTGGTTTCAAAACAAATCAACAGCTGATTGTTGATATAAGTTTCCACGCGTAATTTAAAAGGGGTAGGGGTCCCCTCAACTTTGCTTGCCAATCAAAAAAAAAAGAAAAAGGCAAACCTCCATGGCAGAAGGTTGATGGAACTTCCCGTGATTTACTCCAACATGAGGACAACTACAGCTTAAGTTAACCTAAATTGATAAAACAAGGTTCCCTGAACCTTCAGAAAAAAGAAAAAAGAAAAAAAAAAAAAAAAAAAAAAAAGGTTCCCTGAACGTTCCCAGATTTACTTCAATCAAAATGCCTAAAATAATTTTGTCCCTAAAGTGAAAGTCACCTACGATGTAGCAAAACCCTTCTCCTTTGTCTTCTCTTTTCTTTTTAGTTTGTGACCATTTATTTTAAATAATGCCCATATGAAAAGTAGAAGCAAGATTTCTAATTTGTGTACGTCAGGAATAGGCAAAACATTTATGGCTGAAAAATGCTACCAAGTAATGTATTTTGAAACAAAAATGAAACGTTACGCGGTTGCTACACATACATTGCACTTTTTCTATTATCACCTGCTGCTTTCAAACAATTAACACAACAGTCATTTCAGGTGTTTCAATTAACCATATCAGAAAATTCACGACCAAATTTATCCACCAATCTAAAATCTTCTTCATAGAGAAAGCCAAGAAAAACAAATGAGAGGGATTTCGAATTTTGATATTAAATAGGATGAATTTCGATATTAAATAGGACGTTTACACGTGTGGTGTTGCGTGTGTCTTTCGAGTCCGGTTTGGTGCCAAATCTAAATTTTTCTTCTAAAACAATAAGAAGAGTAACCGTTCTCCTCTTCTTCCTTGTTCCTCTAGTCTGTTTTATTTCGCTTAAGAGCAATCCCAAAGGGAGGGGAGAAAATTGCCCTCCACATAGGTGCCACGTAAGATAAACCATCTTTGAAATCACCTTTTGAATATCCCCACTAAAGCTATGCCAATGAAAAAATTTAGCAATGTTAGTTTTCACAAGTAAATGGCCTTAAAAGACGGAACTCTGAGTTCCGATTTTAAATTTTACGGAAATCTAAGTTCCGTTTTAAAACCCTTTTTTTTTTTTTTCACACAAATAGGGTTTTTTTTTTAAAACCCAACCCATATGTATACTATTAGACAGAATTGTAGGTTCCGGTAAAATTGAAGTTGGTATTAGAATATTAGACGGAACTACATGTTCCGCCATAGTTGGGTTTATAAGACGGAACTTAAGTTTCCAAAACATAAAAAGTAAATAAGACGGAATTGGTAGTTCCGAAAAGTGCTTTAAACGGAATATTGTATTCCGTCTTATTCTATTACCATGTCATTTGGGATGGCACTTTCTCCCCCCTCTGAAATGACATTGGAGTTTCTACTGGCCGTTGAATATTTGACCCACATTCTCATTGGCAGAGGTTTTTTGGCTTGAAGGGCATTTAGTACCTTCCCAAATGACCCTCCCATTGGGATTGCTCTAAGAATTGCTAAGCATAATGTGTTCATTTGTTTTGTGCTCGTTTGGTAGAATATGTGAAGCAAGATATGTGTTTAATTTAAGAAAAAAAAATTATTTTTATTAAGTATAGCTAGAAGCCTAGAACTGTAGAATGTGAAACATAGATAATGTTTTATTTAGGACTTTTGGACTTCGAGTGTACTGATATGCCATTGCGGGGTATAGTCTGCGGGTTTGAATGTTGGTGGGATTAAAAATACAATAACTGAGCAAGACTTGAGGGATCATTTCAATGCTTATGGTGAGGTTGAGTCTGTAAGGATGGTGCTCCAACATTCATTTGCGTTTGTTACCTACTTAACTAGAGCAGGTGCTGACAAGGTAGCTGAAGAGCTCACACACAAACTCGTCATAAAAAGGTCTGAGGCTGAAGCTATTATGGACGAAGTCGAAGTCGAGAATGGAAAAAAGCAGAGCACTCTGTATATGCAAGTGGAATCAACATCTACAACTGTCAGGCACTCAGGAACAACAAGTGTCAACAACTACCCGGCCATGATCGAATAGTTACAACATTCCTCCCCTGATTCAAAACACCTATTACCCACCATTGGATCCTCAAAGGATGCTGGGTGATATTGTTTCAGTTACAGAGGGACAGGGAATGCCCCTGGAAGCAGCTTGGGTGCGAATAGGAATGGTTCAGTGAGACAGCAGCAAATATCCTTACTGTATAAAAGAAATAAAGAAACGAAGGAACCCAACAGGCTGGGTGTGTCGGGTGGGGATCTATTATGTCTAGCACAGCTTAAGCCAGTTTGTAACTTCATTTCAATTCAGTTTTGTGAGTCTCAGCTTGTAACTTCATTTCAATTTTGGAGAGGCATCCTAGAAAACATGTCTCAGCAGAGAAATTCATTAAAAAACAAAAAAAGGTGATTTAACTGCCCAAGGGAAGAGTACAAAACTACAAATATTGAAAAAAATCGTGAAACACCAGTTCAAAATTTCTGCGAGAAGAGTAAATGATCAAAGAATCTGTAAAGTTTCAATCAAAACTGTTTGTAAAGTACCTATGAAAATCAGCCGCACTTACACTAAAAGAGGCTCATATCATCCAGAAGACCAGAACTGATTGGTCCTGGAATTAAAAATAAATAAAATGAATAATATTGCTATAAGCCCATGCTATCTGCAATCACAAGAACTTAGCCAACCACGGTAGTTCAGGACTGTCTTTCAGGGCAAAAGCCACATCATCACTGCATGTAAAAACAACGGGTCATAAAATGAAAATGTTCTGTGCTAATTCTAATACCTGAATCACTAGTGCCTTCTCTGAAATTTATATAAGTGATGCTTTGTTATCCCACATTAGGAGAAAAAAAAAAAAATAGATTCCTGAATGTGTGAAATTCACTTAATTGAATTTATGGACTACTTTAAATGATCAAAAGGGCTCTTGTAAGAATAATATGTTTATATGTTGCCTATCAAAATATGTTAATATGTTCAAGTTGATCAAACAACCTAGAAATCAGATTACAGTTTAGCTAATTGGTGCTGAAAACTAACCTTGGAAAATTGAGCTGTAACTTTTGCAACCTATGCTTGGCTCCTGCTTCACAAATAATGATTCTGCATTCACCAAGCTTACACCTGCAGAAGTAGCAATGAATGTGACTATTCCAATTTATTTGCTTGACCTGAATTGGACAATACATTATCAAGTAGCTAAATCTCATTTTACATTTCACAAAGTTCTGATCACCCCACAAAATGTCAAACAATTCTGCTTACCCCACTTTCAAGAGTGTGTCCCATCCAGGGAAAGCTTCTCCATTGCTTGCACAGAGCCGAGATAGAGTAATTGCTAACTGCAAACAAAATTCGAAATTGAACGATAAAAGGTTTACTAGGAGATAATAATGCCAATAACCACAATAAAATCCTATTATTCATATGCAACTAGAAACTGTATGAGAGAGGTAAAGAAGCTAACCTTTTCGAAGGTAGTTTCACCCATGCCAGTCCTATAAAGTTCATGAACCATAGCTGTTAGAAAGATTTTACTTAGTCTTGAGCAACGTTTCATGACCTGTGAGAAGAAAATGATCATAAACCTTTGTAAGAAAGTATGCCCTATTGTTAGCAACTATGGAAGAGCTAAACAACATTCAAATAAAGACAATTGACTAAACGTGTACACAATCAGATTTTAACCTGATTTTTGACAGTGTATTGTACTCGTTTTTGTTTCTTTTAGTAGTCACTAATTCCTAAACCCATTAAAACCATGAAATATGAATGCACACAAACAAAAACGAGAAGCAGCATGCAAAGAAGAATTCCACAGGAGATGCTTTATAATATAGAACATCAAATATCTTACCTGAATATGAGGCGCTTGAAACATTTCTTGTATAGCTGCTTCCACGTCAGCCATGCTAACAAGGAGTTTCCCTGCAATATAGAGGACACACATTCACCGAGTAAGAAGTGCACGAAGACTACATTTCCAAATAAAAGTCCAAGTAGGAAAAAAAAATTATTGTGATGACAAGGGTCTTCTTAAACTTGACCCAGCTTGAGGAATTAGTCTCATGTTTTTTGCATTTTTTAATGTCACTCGCCAAAATAAAGGTTATTAACCAAACTTCACTTGTTTCTATGACAGGTCCTAAGCTATGGGAAATTCAAATGTATTAAAATATGAAATTGAGTCCATTTACTCAACAAAATCAACCTTTGACTCACAAAGCAAACATACCAAATGCATTTAGATTTTTATATATTGACCACATAAGCATTTTTTACTGAAATTATTAAGCACTATGTCAAACACGTTATCTTTTTGCCTACCAAAAACAAATGTCCTTAATGCAGAGAAAAAAATCAAGTAGTGAAGTGGAAGGGGCAAATAATTCTCCAGGTGTGACCAAAACTTTCAGATGCAACCACAAAGACACAATATCAATTCAAGCATGAATGTAAAAAAGCTAAAACCCAAACCAGACAACAGATCCATGAGTATGTTTAGAAAAGGCAATTGCTCTAGCTCTCAGTTTCCACTTTTGCATGTGAAAAGTTATTAGTGTACCTGCTGATGCATATTCTGGAATTGATGACAATTTCTTTAGTCGATAATCGGCAACTTCTGCTGCACGCCTACATATTTCCAGAGCACGGCGTGCGTCTCCTGATATAGCTGCCACCTGAAGAGTAATAATAAGAATGTTACTGTAAATTTATTGTCAGATCATGCACATCATGTATACTTTCTAAAGACAAATAAAGGATGTTGAATAAACAATTAAACACCATGACAAAGAAACAGGCAATAAAGGACTCACCTTTCTTGAAGCGAATTCTACAGCTTGTTTTTCGAAAGCATCAATGCCTTTAAGACGACTTGATATAATTTCTTGAAGTTGTTGATAATTGTAATGGCCAAAACATAGCCGTTGTATCCCCATACGGCTTGAAATTCGGGGAAGCAACTTTTCTGGAAGGTCCATAGTATTCGCAATTCCTGCAATATGTTTTATCAGAAAGCTGTAATATATGAACCACAAGTAATTGAAAAGATGACAACGGATCAGAGTAACTGCAGTGAACATAAAATGTACCTATTACAACCAGTTTAGAATGCGGCTTAGTAGGCCAGTCCAGAATGTTGTATAAAACCTGCAATTTTGAGAAGTTTAACATTGCAAGGCTTCTGAGGATCTAAGAGAAAAAAAAAACAACTAAAACAAAGCTAACGCCAGCTAATTTGTACACGATGCAGAGCAACAGATTACCGATTGGTTCCTCGTTACAAGAAGATCAAGCTCATCAATGAGTAAAACACAAGGCTGGTTGTCCTCCTTTCCAAGCTTATTATCATCGGAAAACCTCTCATTCAGTAATTGGAGAGCCTTTCTCCAACCAACTCGGTGTCCACTTATTGCTTCATATATAACCTGCATGATCCCCACCGTGCTTAATTCTTGAAAGGATAGCACAAAATAAATTTGATAATACATTTTTTTTATTAAATGGAAATGTTAACACTAATAACTACATTAGCGCTCCTCTACCTTATATATATTCTCAGGGGAACCCAATCTTAGACCATTAATTTCAATGAAACAGTATGGTTTTATACTCCCTGCATCAACTTCAGACCTTAGATTCCTCATCACTGATAGCACACTCATGGTCTGCAATAGAAATCAGATAGGATGCAAATCAGTAAAACATTCAAATTCTGGTCGGATGCACAAGCGTTGATTATTTTGAAGGGAAAAAACAACCAGAATAAAATAATTTTTATATTAAGCTTTAGATAATCAAAGCAATGATCAATTTGGCAACAATATTAAGCAAAGAGATGCAGCTAAAAGTGTTGACTCCAACCTTGCCAGTTCCAGGAACGCCATGGATGTAGAGGCAGCGCCCTAGACATTGGTCATCACAGATAGCACCTTTGATAAAAGAAGCTATATCATCCATTTCTCTGAAATATAAACAGAAGCTCATTATGAGACTTACATGCGCCAAAAGAGCAACATCAAAAATCTAACACCTGGAACATACTTATTCCTGCAAGGAAGATGTTTAGGTAGAGTAGCCAACAACAATGTCGCTTGTGCCTTTTCGAGCACAGTTTGCTTTCGGCATCTCACGTGGTCCGGGATTTTCTTTGTCCCTATCTTTTGGAGGCCATAGATTTGCCCCTTCCTTGAGTTCTGCATGTAAAGCCTAGGTAGTAAGTATAAACATTTGGTTGCCATCTAAATACAAACCAAAAGCATACTGTAATGAGTAATGACAATAGATTGATGAACGCACTGCAGCCAACTGATGAGTAGGAAGTTGCCCATTAACTGGTCCCTTCTGGTTCTCTTCTTCAAGGTCCAAGTCTTCGTCCGTGTCAGAGCTTAAATCCTTATGACACTCCCATTCTTCATCACTATCAGAGTCCTTATCATCCTAACATATTAGAGACTATCAGTACAATATCTTTCATAATGTAAATTCTAGAACACTGTAAAAAACGATATACAGAGAAGATTTTAAGTGCTGAGAAAGAATTCAAGCAAAGACGCATTGAAAAAAATCAAAACCTAAGGATCTCTGAAACAATAATACTTGCTCTAAAGACAGTATCCTCAAAAGTCAAAACAATCCAGATACTAAGATTTATGGCTCAGTCCCCAACCCTTCTAGTCCTCCCAGCTACAAACACTGATTGCCTACCATAAGTATTTAACATTTGTTCTCAGTATCAAAGTGCAGGTATACTACAAAGCAAAATATATTATGAATTGTAACTATAAAACAACAGTTTAGGTACCACTTTCAAAGAAACAATATGCACAAAAAGTAGATTGCGCGAATATATCCAAATAGAAAGATCTCACAGGTCAGTTCATATGAGTATCTTAGCTTTTTGCCCTAAAGAAAAAATACTTGGGAGACCAATAAGTTTCATATTAAAGACAGACAGGTCTGACAGTTACATGAGTAAGAAGAGAGCCGGCTAATAAGGGTGGTTTTTTCCTGTTGGAGAGCTATTGCTCTTGCATAGATACTTAGCTTTCAATTCTTCTCCTACTTTGTCAGAGTACACTGTTTCTGTTCTGTTCTTTCTCTTTAATAAATACACCCTACAACATTTTTTATGCCAAGGTAATGAACCTTCAGAATCAAACATGGCTTGTTAGCTTGCCATACACATTCCTCCCATTCCCAGGACCACCTTATATACAAACCCATAGATTCACACACAATCAGATAAAAAAATGTACATTGGGCCACCAGTTTGTAATTATAATTTTTTGGGATTTTAAATGATTGATCATTTTTTTAATATTTGTTGGAAAAAATCATTCAAAACTTTATCATTCATGAATAACAATCTTTGTACGATAGTGCTATATATGTGCATTATGTAAACTACCAATGTGACAATTCACGGTGATCCTAGGAATAGCCGGCCGGTGTGTAGATTGGTTGCTTTGTACAGTATTAGTTTGTGTGAGTGTGCCATTGATTCGTACTTAAAACTGATTGATAAAAATCCTTTGTTGCACTATAAAACCAATCATGCAACAGCATTTTCAGATGACAAGCCATATGAGCATTGTTCAGAAAAAAAAAATAACCTAGGGGAGAAGTGAGTTGTTATATATATATCAAGGATGCGCAAAAACGTAGGGGAGAACGTATATAAGAACTCAAAATTAATGGGCGACTAAACAATTGATTGACATGTAAATTTGCATCTACAATTTTATATTTCTATAATCTAATTACTATTCCCTTCTAAAGATTTGCAGAGTTGCAGCAACTTTCTTATAGTTTATAAGTCTAATCGATATTGATTCACTATTTGACAGTGAAAGCAGGAAGAGGAAATAGTCAATATCGTAAAAGTGGATCTCCATAAACAGTAAACACTACTTGCCCAAGTGTATATAAATCACAATAATCAAAGCATAGAAACATAGATTAAGACAAAATATAAGCAGATAAATTTAAAGAGACTCGAGAGAAAGAGTATGTAAGAACAAACCCTGGCATTTAAAAAATATTATATGAAATTATGAAATAACACCTAGTTTTTAAGATATACCTCTTTTTCGTTATCAATCTCTGCAAGACGCTTGAAACTGTGCCAATGGACATCATATTCATACTCGCACAAAAAGACATCATCTCCCTCATTTGTGGCTTTAGAAAATTCTTTGGGGTTCATAACAGAACAATGCCTCAGGACAGATTCCATCTGCAATTAGAGCATACAAGGAGTGAGTAAAGACAGAATTTGCAAATTTGGAATTCTGTACTGAAATAGGATAACAAACAATAAGAACCATAGAAAAGGTAGTTTGCTCGCTAAAAAGTGTTAATGATGTAATGCATGGTTCAAAAATCAAATATATCACGACAAATTTATAAACATTCATCAATAATACAGATGTATAGCAATTTCGTCGTCTTAAACCAATCATTTTACGTCAATAAGGACAAGTTATGAATTATGATAAACTGACATTTACCCGTACTGTTGGATTGAACCTTGGGAAGAAATTTATCTAAACCATCTGTTGCCAAAATTGAACTAAATACTGCAATGAACCTTTTAACATTCAATTTATCTTTTAGTCCTACACCATCATGCCTCGAGAACATTCCTTTTGACAAAAATCCTAAAACATAGAACAATACCATTACTTACCTCCACATCAGCAAAATCATTTGTGCGATAAAGCTCCCTTCGCAGATTATGTGGCTGCCTTCCAGCTGCAGTCTCCTCAGGAATGATATACCATCGACCTCTAAACCAGTAAGTACCATTTGGTTCTTTCCACAAACTGTCAAAACCCATTAAACAATATATCACAATTCAATTAAATAAATTAAAAAATCTAACATTAAAAAAAAAAAAAAAATGGTTCGATACCTTTCGATACGCACAGCCCACAAATCGCTTGAAAGAAGCTTCTCCTTTGCTGTTCTAATCAATTTTTTTCCTGGTGGCATTGGGAGCTCAACCTTTTTCCCTAATTTTCTCTCTTGACAAAACCCACAAATCCAATCTCCTTCTGGAACTTGTTTTAATGGAGGTTTTAAACATTTTAAATGAAATCCACCTAAACAATCATCACATTCAATCATAATAGTTTTTCCAACATTAAAACATATTCTACATTCTTCTACCTCGGGATCTTCATTATCTGAACTTGAATCTTCTCTTCTTTTAACATAAACATCATCTCCTACTTCAAATTCTCCTCCATCATAAACCACTTTCTTATAATAAACCCTCTTCACATCTTTAGATCGCTTTCTTCTCTTTATTTCTGAAACATCTGGTGAAATCGGTGTAGATATCGGAGATGTTTCAATTGAAGAAGCTTTTCGGCGGCGGCAACTCGGGTTTTTAACCGATTTAGGGGTTTTTGTAACAGCATCTTCAATGATAAATTTATCTTGAATCGGTGCTTTTGGTGGCGTTTCGGGATTGAGATTTGAAGCAATTCGGCGAGAAGATCGACGAACGGGAGTTGGGGTTTCGGGAGCGAAGAAGAAAGAAAGAACTGAAGATGGTGAAGGTTTCGGAGTAAGATTAGATGAACGTTTCGGTTTCGGAGTAGATTGTAGCGGTTTTTTTGGAGTTTCGGCCATTGACATTTTTTTACACAAGGTGAGCTCAAGTGGCTGTGTTGAGAAATGAGTTGGTTTTCTAGACCTAAACTCACCTTTTGGCGGGATAATTTCCCTCCCGTTGTAGTTTGTTGTATATATGGTTGTAGCAAAATGTTGATGTACCATCCTGCTAAAGTTTACACTTGTCTGAGAGAATAATAAATGATTGATCGTAAGAAAGCCCATGTTATGCAGTGCCCTAATTTGATAAAGCCCATGGACTCTAGCCTCGAATCTGAGTCCCAATTGGCCCAGAAACAGATTTAATTACCACTTACAAGTTTGCCAGTTTCTGAAATGATCTGACAAAAATCTTGATAAATTGATTCAACAAATATAATTTTTATTTTAAATTTTTTGGGGTAAAATATTTTATTTTTGTTCTTGTCCACAGTCCACCTATTCTCGCATAATAGCCAGTGCTTCGGCAAACCCTCAGAATATGAAGACGCGAGTTGAGCATAACAACACATAGTACTGCCCAAATGCTATCATAAGATGGTAATGGTCTACACCATTTAGACCTCCTATACAAATTGAGTACAACAAAAGATTTCATTGTGTAAATACAACAAAACTAAGATGGGCTTTATTGCTTGATATTCCCAACACATTACTTGTGCAAATGCAGATGCATTGTCAATCTCGTGCTATTAGAAATCTGAATGATATATACAAATTAAACTTGAATGGGTTACAGGAGTACGACACAGAGGACATTCTGGTTTTTCGTTGCACCACTCCATAATGCAGTTCCTGAAAGTGTAGCATGTGGCATTAAATGAGAACAAAACTAATAATAAGACATAAACATCACGAATTACGCTAGTGTCATAGCTCAGAAAGGTAATTTTGAAGGGGCAGGATATACCAGCAGAAGACATGACCACAAGTTGTAGCTGTTGGATGCTGCCGTGTACTAAGACAAAGTGTACATTTGCTGATACCACCAACTCCTTGTGCCTGATACCAAAATAGAGCAGTTGCATGAATGTTCTGTTTACAGGTATGCATCATGCATGCTTCCTAGACTCGACCATTAGAAAAACAAGTAGAAAGCAGAAGATAACAATAATGAGTAGGACTGAAAGTAATACGTACCTCGGAAAGACTTGTTTGATCAGAGGCCCAGTTCCCTCTGTCAAGACTAGTATTGGTAGTAATCAGATTACCTTCCTCGTTCAAAACAGGCAATCCTCGTGCTGCACACAACAAATGTATGAGAGCAAATGACTTAAAGAAAGTGTGCCAATAGCCTTCATTCTGCTCCAATTGCAATTTTGCAAACAAGAAAAGAATTTGGGTTTGAAAACTATCAAAAAGCAAGGCGTCTAGACTCTGGGCTGTCAAAATGAAACAGGACTTGCATGCTAATAAAAGAGGTTTTTGTATCAACCCACTGTTAATTTTGTTTTCTTTCCCAGAATCAGGAAAACCAGTTATTTCTGCTAAAACCGTTGCATTACATCCATCATAGAGATTTTCAGAGCTGAACCGCTCTGCTCCAGCTCATCTAAATGTAATGTCAAGAGATAGACCTCATTATACCTCTATTCTATGTTTGTAGCGTAGAATCTTATTGGGATTTCCTTCAATATGAAAATTTACATCATTACAAATGACATAATTTGCATACAAGTTAATTTATCACCAAAGACTCTTTAGTCTTTACACAACATCAGCACTTGTATTTTCATCTATACTTCTGGACTGAATCCATGGTTAAATGAATGATGAGAGCAAATGATTAAAAAGAGAGATGCAAACAGCCTTCATTACTGCTCCAATTGCAATTTACCAAACAGAGAAGCAATTTGATATTCAAAACAATCAAATGAAAGGGGTCTAGGACTCTGAGCTTGCCAAAATGAAATATGAATTGCAGGCTAAAAAAAGATTTTTTGTATCAACAAAAAAACATTAATTTTGTTTTCTTTTCCAGAATCAGGAATACCAAATATTTCTGCCAAAACGTTGTATTCCATCTATCACAGATTTTCGAAACAGAAATAATGACAACCCCGTTACTCTCACTCCTCTCTACTCCAGCTCATCTAAATGTAATTGATGTCAAAAGATGGACCTTATTATTACTCTACTCTATGATTGTAGCGTAGAGTCACATTGGGATTTGTATCCTTCGATAAGAGAATTTATCATTATAGAAGACACAATTTGCATATACAAGTTTACTTCTGGACTCTTTTTACAGCATCAGCACTTCTATTTTCATCTATACTTCTGGACTGCATCCATAGTTAAATGTTCAATGCTTTTTAAAGCCAAAGGTTAATTGAAAACCCCAAATAGATGTAACAAGGGAGCATATTGAAAGCGGAGTTGAGGAATTTTCACATATAGGCATAAAACATTGATTTTTCTTCTCTATTGCAGTCAATCTTTGTAAATGATTGAGTGAAGAAAAAGATTTCTCCTGGCTAGTGCAGCATTGAGATAAAGCAATGTTTGTGTAATTACTTGCAGTTGTATATGATGAAACCCATTGTTGTACAAAAACAAAAACCAAATAGGCTTGAATAGGATTAGGGCTTTTCTTTTGTGCACATGCAATGACACCCGTACACTTTGATAAAACCTGTTTTGGTTCTTCTACTTCTAGGAGCATAGGATTTGGGCTATGGTTCTTATTAGTTAGGCTTTGTGTTGGATTTGTTAAAGGGTCTTTGTTTAGGCCCATAGTTGTAAAAGTCCTAAAGGATATCAATTTGACACCTACTTGTAGTGAGGTAAGGCCCAGTCCCCCTCAGAGGTCTTTTTTTTTGCAAATTTAATGACAGGTAGGGGTCCAGCCAAACCCCACCCCTAATCTGAGGTGTTTTCCAAAAAAAAAAAAAAAAAAAAAAGACACACGGACACTTGCAACTACAAACTCTAACATCACCAAGAAGCCATGCTCCCAGGCTTAGCATGTACAAGTGTTAAAAGAGAAATCAATATGCAAACATAGTTGAGGAACGAGTTAAAGATTTAGGACCTCTTGATGCCTGGTGGGATCCAAGCGATGACTGATGAACTGAACTTGCAATGGATGATAAATTGCTGCGTCTCAAACCTTCAGCGGTGATGATGCATAATTGGATTAAAAGGAAAACTCCCAGTAATTGACATCTGTGCCAAAAGCAAATTCTAGGAGTCAATATATACTCGTCTATAAACTCCAGAATGGCCTATATAATACCATTTCAATCATTAGTCTTCTAAACGCACCTACAAAAACTTGCAACTACAAAGCATCCAATAACATGCAGGGAATTCATCCACAAATTGCAACAGCGACAGAAAGTGTTTTGGACGATGAAGTGTTTTCTCAAAAGCTTCTAACAAGAGGATGAGGTAGGTTTGGACCATCTTTCTCTTGTGATTAATTGGCATTATTGAACCATTAACTGATTACGGGATCCCATTAGCAAAGATAAAATAAGGTTTCGAATGTGCATTTGTTTTCCCTTTTTGATAAAGATTTAAATAAGGAACACGGTAACTGCTCCAGGTTTCAGACACAAACTATCACAGATATACAAGCAAGACATACATATCATGCTGAAACATGTCAAACAAATCACCCAACCAAACTAAAAATTTTAAAGCTCAAAAAGTGTACCAGATTAAGATAATAGGGTGTGAATTTTGAACAATGCAACATCAGTCAAAAAGTGTATAGTAAGTGTCAGTGTGCCTGGTTGTGTCCAGGATCCGTATCAACAACACTGTACCTGGGCCGTTGATTCAAAGGCTTTCCGATGAACATATAGCGAATACCTGCAGCTCGTTTTGATATATGATAATATAGACCTGAAATACACAAAACATAAGATTGTTACTCTAAAAGATTGAGGATTTAAACAGGTAATGGCCAACACATTGGTATAAAATGTAAGAATATTCCACAACGATATGACTCTGGCCTTCTCCTAGATGCGTTTAAAATAGTTCCTTGGGTCATTACTCCTACCACTTTCTCACCCTTTCCTCCAACTTGCAGACACATAAGCACAAACAGAGCTTAAACACCAAAAACTCTACCTCGCAAGTACAACAAGTGCATATAACACATCTTTGACGGATAAAAAATGCTTAAAATAAGGCCAAAAATAATAAGAATTATTATGTAATAAATCCATGTCATCGAGATTGAAGTACATATGAGGGATTCGGAATATTGGAGTGAGGGCTCACCTTCAAAGTAAAAAAACATGAGGTTGGTACGAAGAACTAATTGCAACATCTCACGAGCATAAGGAAGAATCTATACAGAAAAAACCAAGATAAATTAGCAAAGAGTTGAAACAATCATAATAATCAGTCTCTGTTCATAGAAGATGACATGAGAGTAATTCAACTGTGCCAAAATACTTGGTCACTAATATTTTTAATTTGTGCCAGAAATGAGAGAGTGCAATAAGTCACATACATTTGGCCATTTTTGCACTGCAAGCAACCACATTCGGTAGAATTTCTGCTTCAACCTAGTAAAAACTGAGAATGATCCACTTGATGGAGGCGAAGATAACCTCCCAGTACTAACTAAAGATTGAACTTGGTTTTCTCCATCAGTATCGTCA
The DNA here is from genome assembly GCA_023053565.1 of Aquilegia eximia. Lineage (NCBI taxonomy): Eukaryota > Viridiplantae > Streptophyta > Magnoliopsida > Ranunculales > Ranunculaceae > Aquilegia > Aquilegia eximia. Next base: position 125,175 of record JALIGU010000028.1, read on the forward strand.
CCATAGATCTTACTGGAGTGTGAATCAGAAAGCATGATACCACGTGCAGCCACTCAAGAACTGAGAAAATAAATACATTAAATTTCTTCCCACCACAATCCCCACCAATAAGTAATAACCAGTTAAGTTGAGCAGCCAAGTGGACATAAGAAGCAAATCCAACAATGTAACTAATATGAAGATAAAGACGTGCTTTGTGGTGTCCAAATATACTAAATTGCTAATTTCACACCATATTATAAGCCTAATTAAATTAATCAGAATGTGGGTGAGCTCTCTGGCATGCTAGCTTGCCAGTCACTAGAGACCCTGTATCATAATACCCAACAGACTGCCTGAGCTCATGATAAGTATCATTTAAATATGGAGTCCAGATAAAGTGATGCCCATAGGAAACTCATTCACACTCTCAAATGTAAGAATGCAACAGACATATAAGCAAATTAACCTGATTCTTTCTGCAATATAAAGAACAGCAATTTGGTATACAATGAAGAGAGCACGTCTTGCTGGTGTAGGAGGAAGCCCATATGTACCGGCAACCTACAAAAACAAATCCAAACGTCACTCAAAGTTGAAGTGCTGGAATGATCCATTCCATACAGAAAATCTTCAATTATGCTTTCATTCGTTCAATCAAAATGAATATTAACAGTGTAGATGAAATAGAAAAATGCATAGGTGTCGAAAAGCTAACAGAAGCAGAAGTTTGGTATACAATATAGAAGCTTGGAAAATAAGGAAAATTATGGTAATGACCTACTGCGAAACATTTCTGCTATAGTGGTATTCATGATTACTGAAATAAGACATGCATGGCATAAAAGTAAAGATTGTGGACCTGAGTAATATCACAATATTCTTCTCCGAGTGTTTGCTGCCCTGACCCTGTTGTTATTACGTAATAAAGCATCTGAACCAATAATTTTGTCTGCACAACAAAAGAGCAGAATCAACAGATAGAGAATCAATACTTGCATACACGAAGTTATTAACTACCACAAATAAGTTTCAATGAGGGATGGTGTAACATATAGGCTGTGCTTGGTAAAGAGCTTAAGAGTGAATATCGACAAAATTTATCGACTTTCAGGGAGGGTGGTCGTGCCTTTGTATATATGATATATCCCATTGAAATCATCGCTTAAAATAGAAGACAAATTCAACAAAACCTTCCCAGCTAAGTAGAATGGAACTACTGTAGTGTATTTGGTAGTGGGATTATCAATCACGACAGTACCAATAAATAGTTCTGTGAAATAGGCTAGATATTCACCATGTAATGAAACAGTTCGAATACATACTAACCTCACTCTGGTGAGTAACAGCAACTCTTGTACCTGAAAACAAAGCAAATTTCATTTAGAACTCAATTTTCCAACTTATTTTAATAATAAAAAAAAAATTGCAATAGAGCACAAATTCCAGCTCAATCTCTATTCCTAGCATTGCAACTGTAAATCAAATTCAAGTAATTTTCAATAAAAAAAATTAATTTCTCTATAGCTCAAATTCCATCTAAATTACACAACTTATCAACATTTTAAAACTACAAACAAAGGTGGTGCTTATGACTTCTGAGGGAAGAAGAAGAAGATTACAAACCAAATAAATGTCGAAAGGCGTCACGACAAGCTTCAGAGACGTAAGAGGCATATTGGTCATCTTTCTCAGCAGCTCTCATAACCTCTGGTTGTGCAGCTAATGGAAATCGTCTTCCCTCCGCCGGTGACGAGGCGGAGGTGGTGGTGGTGGTGGTGGATCCAACCTCTCCATGACCAGAACCTCCCTCCATGGCTACCTAGCTAGAACAGAAGTACAGAACTACTCTTCTTTGTTTCAACTTTTTTCTAAACTAAACTAAAATGGCCCAATAAGGTATTATAGCCCATGGTTAAAGTCCATATATAGGTTAAGCTTTCATTGCCTAATACCCAAGCCCACTAATTCTCCATTTTTTTATTATTTTTTTTATCAAAATAATGCTAAGAAATCTACACTACTATTATAAACCTAAATAAAATTCAAGGGTAAGGTGCTGTATGTTTTTCATTAAGTCGGTCTGAACGACTGAACTTAATGATGGTTTTTTGGTAAATTTATATAATACTTTTTTTGTAATTTAACATATTTTAATTTATGGGCTGAATTTTTATACGAGCAAAAGGTCCAATAATTAAAATAATAATTAAATTAACAAAATATAATAAAAAATTTTAAAAATATTTATTTCATAAAATTTAATAAATTAATATAATTTATAATATTTAATAAAATTAATAACTTAAAACTTGGTAATCCAACACCGATTAATTAAAATTAAACGGTGTGTAGCACTGGCTAAGGCACTTGTTTTATTAATATGCCATTAATTCTCCATTTTCTAACCTTGCTTATAACTTGAAGTTCTGGTGGAGCAAGGCAACATCTATTTTTATTTTTATTTTATTTTCAATGATTTTCCTAAAAAATAAATTGAACAAAATTGTATGTATGCATGATGGAGGATGTATCAAAAATGGATCTGTCAGCAAGTCTACAACTCTAGCTGCACTTCCAAACCAAATTACGTGGAGCTTAATTTTTTTTTTTTTTTTTTGATAATATATACAGTAAATAAAAATAAGCTTGAAACCTTCAAAAACATAAATTATTAAATTAAATAAATTTGAAAAAAAAAAAGGAATTAACTCATAAATATAATACCGTACTGGGTACCATGTCAGCATCAAAAAAAGAGGCAAGGTTGGGACTTAGGAGACCTTCAGGTTTCAGCTGGTGCAGTATTCATTCATTTTACAAGAATAATAATCTATAGTCTCTATGATTTGAACCACTTCCGATTTCAGATAGGTTGTCTCCTCAGATTAAGTCACCAACCAAAACTACTCTTGAGTGACAAAATATTTATTTTATCAAACATTGACATTGTTGATATTACTTTACTTAATATAAGCTATAATACAATTGTTTAGGAGGTCATTTTCATGCATTCAAAAGTTCCAAACATTGACAATATTGTCTTCAACAGATCTCAAACAACAACAACAACTACTCCATAAGCTAAGAAAATGCAGAATATTGCATTGTGTGTCCCTGATGATGATAGCGCACGATCGCAATTAATATAAAGTTAGACCTAGTGTAGGGGTACTACATACTCCGACCAATCAAAAGCAGCCACGTGGCACAGTCACCAATCTGTCAGGTCGCCACAATCTCAACTCGCTAGCAGCTCGACTAAAGCGACCAGACTACACAACGACCAGCGACCTGCTATTCACACGTGCTACTATTCAATGCACAGAATATTCTCTTCAGTTACAGAGTTAATTCACAGGGATGATCCTCGCGCGTTACACATTTAATCATCATTATGATGGCGGAGAATCTGCAAGATCCACGATCCACGCCCTTCCATCTTCTATATAAACAGAACTACGATGGCTTGATCTCGAAGTTCAATTCCCCCGAGCTAGAGTACGTAGGCAATCTCGATCTCAACGAGGTGCAACCACCCCAATCTCCAATATCCCCATTTGGTCAAGTCTCCATAACGACCTGACCCTGTTGATGCATTAATCTAGAAATAGGTTAATACATTTGGCGCCGACTGCAAGGAATTCGATATAATCGAAAACCCAAAACCCTCCCACCCTTAAATCAAAAATCACTCGATCAAATGTCCAATCAGGAAGTCACCATCCAAGATCTGCAGGCACAAATTACACGTCTGTAGGAAGAAAATGAGCGTTTAAAAGCCGCTCAAACCAACCCCCAGCAAGGGGAAAATAGCGGACTTGGAGTCATCCCTGTTGATGATTCCAACCAAAAGTTCGAGCAACTCAGCCAGCAGCTGGCGGAGTTCAAAGCATCTCAGGCTCTCCTTCACCGGTCCAAGAGCCACACTGCAGAGCAACTTGCTGTGCAGTCCCTTCAACAATTCCAGGAGTCTCCTTTCTCTAACGAGATCCTGGAACATGATTTGCTGAACAAGCTGAATGCCCCCAAGTTCGACCAGTACGCAGGAGTCGGAGATCCAACCGACCATGTCAAGGGATTCCGAAAGTCCCTTCCTCTGATCAAGGAGGATCATCTTTTGTGTTTGCTGTTTCAGTCCAGCCTCACCGGACCAGCTCTCGACTGGTTTCATCGATTGAAGCCAGGATCCATCAGCTCGTTTGCGGAGCTCGAAAAACAATTCGTCATCTTCTACATCCACAATAAGAAGCGCCCGATTACCATTGACTCCATCTTCAAAGTCAAGCAGAAGGATGGTGAGTCACTTAGCGTTTTCTTTTCACGTTTTAAGTCTGAGTTACATTCCATTCAGGACTTTGCAAAGGAGCATGAGACCTTTGCAACTATTGCTTTCTCTCACGGACTGATCCAAGGGTCCGACCTGCACAAGTCTCTGGCAATGAAGAGACCTTCATCACTTGACGAGCTCTACTTAAAGGTAGATCGTTACATTAAGCTAGAAGAAGCCCTCACGGGGAGGGAGAAGAATCATGTAGTCAGCAACATTGAGGCTGGCTCAAGCAAACGACCTCGATCAGAAGGAAAGAGGTTCAAAGCTAAATCGCTGCCTACCGAGCAGCGAGAGTATCACCGGTTTACGCGACCAGCCGGTTATATCTTCGAAAGGATCAAGCACAACCATTGGTGCAAAATTCCTGCCTTCACACAGCTGGAGGATACATCTGGTCGCCCGTACTGCAAAGTCCATAAAGTACGGTGTCATCAGACTGATGACTGTCGCGTCCTGAAGCGCGCACTTCAAACCTGGGCCGATGAGAAAAGGCTCAACAACTGGATCCTCGGAAGGAATGAGGAGTCCACAGGCAAGAGAATGAGGAAGGAATCCAGAACCCCTCCTCCTTCACCAAAGCGGGGTCAGAGCAAGGCCAGAGCGGCCTCCGCAAGCCCAGCACGCAGCAGAGGGCGTAGCCTCTCCCAGCGCTTAGGTCCAACAGGCGACCTACGCGATCATATAAACAAGAAGGTCGCAAACAAGGTTGACAGCGACAGCGACTCGGACAGTCATGTGGTCTACATGATTGACGAATCTCATCACACCCCTGTCTCTAGGGACAAAAAGAGACGAGTAGAACATCTCCATCATGTCTACTCTATCAGTGGCCGAGCAGCTCGCTTCAACATCCCTGCCCGGCAAGAAACTGACATCACCTTCACCGAAGACGATCTCAACAAGGTCGTTACTCCACACAACGACGCACTGGTCGTTGAACTCAGGATAGCAGATTATACCATCAAGAGGGTATTCATTGACCCTGGAGCTTCATGTAACATTCTCATGTACCGAACCTTCAAGGACATGAGGCTGCCCGATTCAGTGCTCATCCCAGACTTCACACCGATCCTTGGCTTCAATAGTTCAAGGGAAGACCCTAAGGGGGAGATCCTTCTGCCCGTCACTGTAGGCAGAAGGGAAGATAAGGTCGTTGTAACCAGCAAGTTCAGCGTCCTGAATATCGCAAGCAAGTACAATGCGATTCTGGGTCGAAAGTGGATCCATGCTATGAGAGGAGTGCCGTCAACTTACCATCAGGTATTCCGCTATCCCGGCCCTTATGGGATAATGGAACTCCGCGGCAATCAGAACACCGCACAAGAATGCCACGGTGTTATTGAAGCTGTCCCATCATCAAAGCCATCCACCTCTGGAGTTAAGGATGGTGATGACAAAGGAAAAAGCCTAGTCCCAACAGAGGCTCAGGAGGGCAACAAATCAAAGAGCCCATCCAAGGAAAAAGCTGAACCTGCTAAATAGCAATTACAGAAGGAGCAAGTGAGCTCCCCCAAGCTGAGTCTCGGAAGCACCGATCCAGGCGTCCGAGTTAACATTGGGTCAGATGAGGACCCAAGGTATGTCTATGTAGGTTCAGAAATGGAAGAAGATAAGTTCGCTCATTTTGTAAATTTTCTTTCAATAAATAAAGATGTTTTTGCTTGGTCGTATATCGATATGCCCGGAATAGATCCATCAATTGCATGCCATAGGCTACGGGTCAATCCCAATTATCGACCTGTGAAGCAGAAACCAAGGAGACTCGCTCCCAAGTTTCACGAAGCCGTCAATGAAGAGATCAATAGACTCAAACAGGTCGGCTTCATCAGAGAAGTCGATACCCCAGACTGGCTAGCCAACATAGTCCCAGTCCTAAAGAAGAATGGGAAAACAAGGGTCTGCATCGACTTCACGAGCTTGAATAAAGCTTGTCCTAAAGATTCATTCCCACTGCCACGAATCGATAGGCTAGTTGATCAGACATGCGGTTTTGAGCTACTGTCATTCATGGACGCATACTCAGGGTATAATCAGATCCCAATGTACGAGCCTGATCAAGAAAAGACCTCTTTTACAACTGAGCAAGGTATTTTCTGTTACAAAGTCATGCCATTCGGGCTACGGAATGCAGGAGCGACCTACCAAAGATTGGTCACCAAAATGTTCGACGACCTCCTAGGTCGAACAATGGAGGTCTACATTGATGACATGCTAGTAAAGAGCGACAAAGAACGAGATCATTTGTACAACCTCGACCAGGCATTCCAAAGATTGAGGCAATACAGAATGCGTCTTAATCCAGAAAAATGTCTGTTCGGGGTCGCATCAGGAAAATTCCTAGGCTACCTGGTCACCAGACGAGGCATCGAAGCAAATCCAGATCAGATCAGAGCCCTGATCGACATGCCAAGTCCAAAAACAAAGAAACAAATCCAGAAGCTCAACGGCATGGTTTCAGCTCTGAACAGATTCATCTCCAGAGCATCAGACAAGTGTAGACCAATGCTTCATATCTTAAAGAAGGGGGCTACATATGAGTGGACGGAAGAGTGCGAGAAAGCCTTCGATGATCTCAAGGCATATCTGTCTACTCCACCAGTTCTTACCAGACCAATAGATGGTGATGTACTTGGCGTTTACCTCGCAATATCAGATTTTGCGATAAGCGCAGTACTTTTCAAAGAAGACAATCAAGTGGAACGTCCTATCTACTTCACAAGCAAAGTCTTACAGCAGGCTGAAATAAGGTACACACCTCTGGAGAAGTTAGCATTAGCATTACTTTACGCTGCATGCAAATTCAAACCTTATTTCCAAGCACACACTGTAAAAGTAATCACCGATCAGCCATTACGCCACATACTAGAAAAGAAAAACAAAACAGGTCGTATGGCTCGATGGGCAGCCGAGCTGGGTGATTACACTTTCGAGTTCGTTTCAAGACAGGCCGTCAAGGGTCAGGTCGTTGCAGAATTTTTGGTAGACTATCCAGCAGAAGATGTCAATTGGGAACCTGAACCCGAAACAAGGCAAGTCCAAGACAACCCCCCAGACACTTGGCAGCTGTATGTAGATGGTTCCCATAACTCCAATGGAAGTGGAATAGGTAGTGTGTTAATCTCTCCTGAAGGCTCACAGCTCGAAAGGGCAACTCGTCTGGACTTTTCGACCTCAAACAACGAGGCCGAATACGAAGCACTCATACAGGGCCTAAAAATGGCCATCGACTTGCAAGCAGTTCGTCTCAAGGTGTACAGCGATTCACAGCTGGTAGTCAATCAGATTACCAGTAATTACCAGATCAATGGGGTCAACCTCATCAGGTATGCTAGCAAAGCAAAGGAGCTCATCAGCAAGCTCAGCTATTTCACAATCGAGCATATACCTAGAGACGACAACAGACATGCTGATTCACTCGCGTTTCTAGCATCTAAGATCGAGTCAGACAGACCGAGGGCCCTAACTATAGCAATCAACTCACAGCCCGCATATCTCCTCAAGGAAGAGGATATTCATCAAATCTCCGATCTACTAGAAACAACTCAAGACGACATCAAGGGGACTTGGATGGAGCCATTCATGGTTTATCTGCAAACTGGTGTCCTACCACTCGACAAAAAGGAAGCCAGTCGATTGCTGCATAAAGTAACAATGTACAAAATCCATGAAGGCAAACTTTTCAGGAAATCAGCAACTGGATTGTTATTACGATGCTTGATCCCGAAGCAAGGTCAAATGATATTTCAAGAAATCCATGAAGGCGAATGTGGAAACCATTCCGGCGGGCGTACCTTAGCCCATAAAGCAATCTCTCAAGGATACTTCTGGCCAAGAATGAAAGAAGATGCAAAGAAATTTGTTTTGAAGTGCAAAGAATGCCAGCGGTTTGCTGATAAGCAACACCAGCATCCAAACGATCTCATCAACATCACTGCCCCATGGCCATTCCACATGTGGGGGCTTGACATCATGGGCCCCCTCATCAAGGAAAAGAAGTCTGAGAAGAGGTTCGTTCTAGTAGCCGTAGACTATTTCACTAAATGGGTGGAAGCTGTTGCCTTAACCAACGTAACACAGGCAGATGTCCAGAGATTTATGTGGGAAAACATCATCACAAGGTTCGGGCTACCCAAACGAATAGTCACTGACAATGGCACCCAGTTCGTTGGGAAGAATATCAAAAAATTCTACGACCTCTGGAAAATCGAGCATTCAAGGGCAACTCCCAGATACCCACAAGCCAACGGCCAGGTCGAAGCTGCAAATCGACAAATTCTTACCAATTTGAAGAAGAAGCTCGAAAACCAGCATGATCAATGGCCACAACAGTTGGAGAACATCTTATGGGCTTACAGAACAACTCCTCGCACATCCACAGGAATGTCACCATTCAGTCTTTGCTATGGAGTAGAGGCCGTTATTCCCACTGAGTTAACATATGGAACGACCAAATCTCTTCTGGTCGACACAGAGCTCAACAATCAGATCTGGTCGTTTCGAGTCGACCTCCTCGAAGAGCGACGTAACCACGCCACTATAAAGCTCGAGCAATACCAACAGAGACTAAAGCGAGCTTATAACAAAGGCGTGCGACCAAGAACTTTCCAACCAGGGGAACTAGTCCTAAGAAGAATGTTCAGTAACAAAAGAAAGGACACTATCGGCAAACTCAACGCCAATTGGGAAGGTCCTTACATTATCACAAAAGTCCAGAGCAACGGTTCTTATCGTCTTCAGACACCAGAAGGGGAGATCGTTAAGAACCCGTGGAATGCTTTCCATTTAAAGAAATTTTATCAGTGAAATGTAAGCATCCATTCATTGCATTTCAATCTATAAATTCAATTTTGCCTTCATCTCTGCTCAAACATGAATGGCTACTAAAGGTCCAATCCCTCGACCTACAAATTATCAATAATCTAGTCCCTTTGATAATTCCAAAATTTGTTAAGTTAAATCACTAGCAACTTAACTTGGTGCATTGGTCTTTCTCTTCCCACGACCCAAGCACAATTATGTTAAATGCGACCTCAACCCCCGATCAGGTCGAACAAATGTCACACATTGTTTGCAAGTCCACTCAAGCAGACAAAACGACATAATCAACAATGCAAGGTAAATAGTTGAATTAACTTTTACTTTATGAGATTTTAACAATTACAGGTACAACCAAAATAGAATCAAGGCATACAAGAGGAACTGTTTCAGTGCGTCCTGCTTGCAGCCATTCATCTCGTCTACCTGCCTTCTGAACGAGCTACCAGGACTTCCTGGAAACTAGCTCGCAAAAAGGAATCCATACAAAACTCATCAAACTAAAAGCTGATTACTAACACCAAATACAAAAGACAAGAAGTTCTCCAGTCAAGCTCTCAAAGATTACAAGGGGGGCTCTCATGAATAAGCTATGGAAGACATACTGCAAGAACAAGGAGTGCAAGAAGCAAACCTTGCACAAGGTCACCCAATACAAGAAAGGAAAACCAAGGTTACCCAATATAAGAAGGGGAAAACAAGGTTACCCAATACAAGAAGGGGAAACCAAGCCAAGCTCATTACTGCACAGACTGGTCGCCTGAAGCATCAACTTCAAGGGCTCCAGCGACCTGGTCACTAGGGCCCATCGAGGTGTCCTGAGCTGGTGCCGAAGTCTCTTCAACACCACCTCGCGTCTCCTCTCCTTCGGGCGATCCCGTCATAGCTTTGACCAGTTGCTCGCAGTAGGCCTTCCACGCTGCTTCATTCTCCTGACAAACCCTCTGCCAGTACTCAACAGCAGATTGGGAAGCAGCCTCACGTTCCCTCAACTGTTCCTTCAAAGCTGCGACCTGGGCATCCCTGTCCTTGACCTTACACTCAGCAACGGCAGCAATGTTCCTCGCCTGCTCGAGCTTCTCATTGAGAGACTTCAACTCAATTTCAGCTTGAGCACCAATCTCAGCAACCAGACGCACCTCCTGGAAGCTGGCATTGAGCTGCAACCACCAAACGAAATTTAGCACAAATACCAAAGCATAATCAAAACAAATGCGACTTACAATCAAACTCACCAAAGAAAGTGCCCCGTTTATCTTTGAACAGGTCACCAGCAGAGGCTGCGACTTCACCATTCGGGCATCAGCATCCAGGACGATACCCTCATTCACAGCCCGGGCAACACAAGGGTCATCAATAGCACTGTCGTTGTCGTACACGACATGCTTCTCTCCTTGCCCGTCCAAGTAATCGAACGGCCCAGGGCGGAATTCAGAAAGAATACCTTTGCCTTTCTGCGAAGGCCGAACAGCAGTCTTCCTGGACATCACAGACAATCCAGGAGACGTCGCAACCATTGAAGAAACAGGAGTTGGCATAGCTGGGAAATCCATCAGCTTAAGGTTCCCTGAGAAGGACCTCTTCTTCCCAGCCAATGCACCAACCTTAGGAAGTGAGGGGGGTGGACCTGAGACTGGAGGGCTCGCCACGACTCCAGCCTGGCGAGAGCTACCTACAGCCCGCTCCTTCTCAGCAGGCAGCTCCCTCTCCACAGATCGTTCCTGCACCACAGGTCGATCCTGCACCACAGATCGTTCCTGCACTGCAGGTCGATCCTTCTCAACAGGTCGCTCCTTCTCCGACCTCCGAGGAGCACCTACAGAACGCTCTCTTTCAGCTTGCTTCGAGCTACCACTTGCTCGATCACCTTCACCAGCTCGCGAACTACCACCAGTCCGACCACCACTCGCTTTGTGAACAGCAGACATGAATGTTTTCTTCAAAGCTTTCCTCCTCTTGAGCTCGTCCCAAACAGTTTTTGGACCACCTTTAGGAATAAAATGCTCCTTTAGGTGAGGCAGAAGCGAAATCTTCCGCTTGTCGGCCAACTTACCGAAGCAGTTCAGAGCAGATTGCAGATCGTTTCTTCTGATCAAATGATCGTCCCGGATTGCTGCAATAAAAAACACAAAGACATCAAGTTCAAAAACAGGAAGACGAATCAACAATCATAAAACTACAGACAACTGACTTACGAGCGTCATTCCTAATCGTATGACGCAACTGGATATCCCCTTCAACAATTGGCCCAGTGAAAAGCATGGGATCTTTCCACCATGGCTCGCTACTCACTGGATAAATCAAAGGCAAACGGTCTGGCCTAACCTGCATGTTACAGCCAGAAAGTTCAACCTTCGAGGACCGTTTGAAGCAAAAGTGGTTCAATACATCCTCCACTGAAATGTGCCACCTGTGCAACTTGTTGAGGTCGTCAATTACCCTCATGTTACGCCAGAAATTACCATTCATCTGACAGGGGGCTCGCCTAATGGCATTCAACAGGTCGACAACCAATTCAGACAACGGCAACCTCAACCCAGCACGGAATTGGTTCAATGTCAATACAGTAGATGAAGGATTATTAGGTCGGTAGTCAGGAGAAAGTAAGCGGTCCCCAAGAAACCTTATCTCTAAATTCCTAATCGACCTAAATTGGTAATGCCTCCTAACAGCAAAATGCCTATGTACATAATTCATATTCACAATCCTACACATTCTACCATTGTCATCTTCAACCATCTCATCATCAGAAGAATCTGGACCATGAGAACCACTACTCTGGGGGCTATCTACATCCTCATCGGGAACGGGAGACGGAGGGTCAGAACGAGTACTCTCAGACTCATACTCTTCAATTCCACCATCACTCAAGTGGTCATTTTGACAATCACTACCCTCAGACATTACTCTCAAGCAACACAGAAGACAACAGACGAAGAAAAAGAAAGAAAATAAAAAATCAGAGAAAAGAAAAGAGAACAAACCTCGCGAGCTCTCAAAGTTCTTCAGTTCGCAAGGCAAAAGCGGCAGCAATTCAAATAAAGGCAAGATGAGTAAACCTACATCAACATAACTACAGTTTATATACTATAGCTCGAGAATTCCTAGCCATCGATTCAAAACAAACGAACGGCTGAGATCGACAAACGGATCCATATGCAGTACAGTCATCCTCCACTCACAAAACGGTTCGCATCCACCGTTGGATTCATCCACGTGCAAGACAGATAGCAAATCAGGCAGTACGTGCTTCAGTTGCCATAATCACACATCTAACTGCTCGAGGAAACTCCTCCACTTCCCCATAACAGCGCCATGATTACCACAGACAGCGCTGCATGACTGCCACGTCAGCAACTTCAAAAAACAAACTACAAATCAGCATCGATAAGAGTAATTAGTCTTTTCAGCCCGACTCCCATAGTCGACCTAAAAAGAGGGGGCTTATGTAGGGGTACTACATACTCCGACCAATCAAAAGCAGCCACGTGGCACAGTCACCAATCTGTCAGGTCGCCACAATCTCAACTCGCTAGCAGCTCGACTAAAGCGACCAGACTACACAACGACCAGCGACCTGCTATTCACACGTGCTACTATTCAATGCACAGAATATTCTCTTCAGTTACAGAGTTAATTCACAGGGATGATCCTCGCGCGTTACACATTTAATCATCATTATGATGGCGGAGAATCTGCAAGATCCACGATCCACGCCCTTCCATCTTCTATATAAACAGAACTACGATGGCTTGATCTCGAAGTTCAATTCCCCCGAGCTAGAGTACGTAGGCAATCTCGATCTCAACGAGGTGCAGCCACCCCAATCTCCAATATCCCCATTTGGTCAAGTCTCCATAACGACCTGACCCTGTTGATGCATTAATCTAGAAATAGGTTAATACACCTAGAATGTGTACTGCTTCTGAATTCTGATGCAAGGCCAGGCAAGTGATCATTAATAAAATAATCAGCCGGATTCGAAGAGGGAAGTTAATTGCCACAGGATTAATCTGATAACAGGGATTATTAGGTTTGGAACTTGGTGATATCCTAGTACATCCAGTTTAACCATATATACATAATCGAAAAGGTCGTTATTAGTCTATCAAGTGTCATTCATGTATGTCTATTGTAGAGATTCACCTTTCAACTGATATAGCTAGCTGCCTAGCTCTAGCTAAGTATTGGCAAGCAAAGGGTTAGCTAATATTCAAGTCTAAAGACAGACGTGATGGAGATGGAGAATGCGGTGGTACTCAGCTCAGAGTGCACTCCTCGATATGAAAAATACACAATACTATAAATTTATGTAACTAATAAAATATACGAGCATCATTTAAGTTTAGACTTTTAACATCAGACCTGGTTTGACATATAAAGGCTGGCTTGGTCTTAGTATCCAGAGCCCTTATTTTTTTATTTTCTTTTTTGATAATGTATGTATTGAGCTATCGAGCTTTTTTTTTTTTTTTTTTTTTCTAGAAAGGGTAATTAATTGATAAGAAAAAAGGTTACTAGGGGTAGTAGAGGACCATTAGTACAGAGGAGCTATTGAAATCGAAAATAGGTTACAAAAGGCCATTCCATGTTTTTTAAGAAAGATGGTCTTGAATTCCACCAAAGAGTAGCTCCATTGTTAAGTGAAGAGCCTTGCTGAGCACAACTGTCAGCACTGAAGTTGAATAATTGCATTCTCTCCAAGTGTGTGTGATAGAGAGCCAAACCGTTCCCATTTTCTTCTGGCACTCCAATGAACTTTGTCATCTCTCTCAAAAGCTTGAACAGCAGCCATATATTGAGTCACTTTGAATCCAAAGATTGGTCCATCCTTTCTCACTGCAGATTGATAGAGACGTACCCAAAGGCCAAAGCTCAGTTAGCAATAAAAATATTTTCCGGCCAACTGGTCGCAAATACATTTAATGTGTCTGAAAACCCACAGAAATACATGTACTGTATATCTATATGATATGGACCATCACTTAAATCAATGAATGAATAATCCCCACACCACAGTCGATGTCACAGTGAGTGGAAGTCCCAAGCTTTCGAGTAGATTTTTTTTTTTTTTTTTTATTATAGGTTTTGAGTACAAACATCAAATTATATCCTCCTCGATCATCATGTCATTTCTCAATTGTCTCGTTAAGAAGCTCAGTTAAGCAGTGAATAGTGATATAGACATGCATATGCTGATGTATAGGCATGAACACAAGCTAGGCAGCCTCGTATGACAAGAATGGATGAATCCAATCCATGATGTGATGAAGTCCCAAGATCAGTGTATCAATATAAACATCAAAATAAAAAACTTGCGAATGAGCCTGTGCCATGTGGCTCAATGGTAGCACCCCTCTCACAAAGTGGAGAGATCGTGGGTTCGAAACACACCAACAGCTGATTGTTGGTATAAGTTTCTACAAAAAAACATAAAAAACTTGAATCATTGTCATTTGTCCAGCACATGTAATGCCTCTAACTTATAAGCTCAGTACTGAAGTGAAAGCATTGAAGATGATATTTTCATTTTTCGACTAGTCAAAAACATATTAATGATGTCGAAAACAAATGGATACATGCATGAATGAATGTGTGTGTGGGCAGTCACCAGTCACCAATGATATATGTTTTCCACAAAAATCTAACAATCTCCATAGTCCATACTGATGAAAGTTAAGACCCAAAAGACAAGATATTTATTCTTGAGTGCATATCATCATTCGTTTCTAAACACTTCAGAAAGTTTTACATGTTTAGCCAGATAAAATGTTCATTTTGGTCATTGTACTTTACACATTTTTGCAGTTTGATCATAAAAGTTATTTCAGTTTGGTCATAAAACTTACATTTCATTATCAGTTCAGTCACAAGTTAAATAGTCGTTAAGAGCAACTATGTTGACCAAACTGACTTAACTGATAACGGAATGTAACTTTCATGACCAAACTGACAGAAAAAAAATGTTGTGACCAAACTGCAAAAACGTGCAAAAGTAAGATGACGAAAATGAACATTTTATCTGTTTAGCCATAATAACATTTGTAAAACTAAACAGTTTAATCTAGTGCATCTTTGATGTGGAAACAACTTTGTAGTATGCGCAACATACTGTCGCAAGGGTTGAGATGGAATATTGCAACCGGAGAGAAGGTTAAAATATGGAATGATAACTGGATTGAAGGACTTAATGGGGATGACATGCTAGCTGGTATGAATGAGAATGTTTCTATAGAAATTACTAGCTTAACGAAGGTATCACAATTGATTACTACAAATGGCTCGACTGGCGCTAGAAGTTGGAATTATGATCTCATAAGTCAGATTTGGAATTTAAACATCACCAGAAAGATTTGTGCTACACATTTATCATCTTCTTCTTCATGTGATAAACTTGTTTGGATTTGGCATAAGTCAGGCAGCTATACAGTGAAAAGTGCGTATCAAGGATGGTGGAAAAATTGTTATGTTTCTCAAAGTATGAATAATGATAGAAGAAAGGTTTTTAAACACTCTTGGAGACTGGAGCTTCCATACAAAGTTAAATTCTTTGTATGGCAATGCTTGAAAGGTGTCGCTCCTTCCATGGACTTTTTGGCATCTCACCATATCCAAGTTGATGGTTTTTGTGCGCTTTGCAATTCACATGTGGAAACTCAGCATCATTTATTTTTGAAATGTGCTTTTGCAAGGGCGATTTGGTTTGCTGTTGATCTTCACTTCACAATTGAACAGACTGCATTGCTCTCTGATAATTTCTCTGAGTGTGTTCACGCTCTGATTGGTATGGCTTTGAATTCAAATAACCTCAATGTTAATGGTTCAAAAATTGGTGTTGTTCTTTGGTTCATATGGCTTGCAAGAAATGAAGCGGTGTTTAATAGTACGAAAGTTAACCCTCTGGTTTGTGCTACGAAGGTCAAGAAGATGCACCAGTTAATGGATGGTGAGAATAATAAACAAGTTGATGCAGCAAGAAATACAGTCATACACCTATCATGGATCCCACCACCTGCTTCATGGGTAAAACTTAATTCTGATGGCTCTTCTTATGGAAATCCAGGACCAGCTGGGGCAGGCTCTATTGTTAGAGATGAGTTCGGTAATTGTTTGTTTGCACAATCATGTCCTATTCTCCATGCAACAAATAATTATGCTGAATTCCTAGCAATGCTTCAAGGTCTTAAAGTGCTTCAGAAGCTTAACTTCACCAAAGTGCAAATTGAAACTGATTCTCAACTGCTTCATGGGGCAACAATTAAAAAAATTGTTGGTGTTCATTGGGAGTTGCAAGACATTTTGGATGATATTCTTAATATCATTCAATCATTTTCGGAGGTGGAAATAGTATGGAACTACAGGGAATCCAACGGCTGTGCAGACACATTAGCTAAATTGGGATCACAGATGGCTGCCAATGAAGACTGGTGTAGGACACAAACAACAACTAGAGTCAACTGGCCTATGGAGTTAATAGATGCTTTAGATGTTAATAGTTCGGGATGGTGGCATAATGTACCTTCTTTTCTGTCTGATAGTTTTGTAAAAGATCTGAGAGGCGTCACAACCTCTAGAGCTATAAATAAATAAATTTAGCCTTCTACAAAAAAAAAAAACAGTTTAACAAAAACAAACTCTTGTTACGTCTTTGGTGTCCCCTTTTTAGCATAAGCAAGCAAGCCAACTCTTATACACGTCATTTTCAATTCTTCATCAATCATCATTATCATACTAATAATTTAATTTAATTTAATTTAATCAAAACCCCCCAAATTTATTACTGTTTAAAAATCACAAGATTAATATTGATTTCAAAGAGAGAGAGAGGAGGCAGAGCAAGAGAAAGAGTATCTCTTCAACAACTATCTATTTCTTTCATATATAAATAAACAAAACGAAACTGAGATCACAGAGAGAGAAAGAGAAAGAGAGTTAGTTTTGGTAAGATGGAGGAAGACTTGAAGAGGCCATTGTTGGAAGAAAAGAAAGAGGTGGTGGTTTATATGAATGGGAGGAATTCAGTAAATAATCTTAGAGGTGATTTTGTTTCTAAATTGCCTCAAAAAGTTAAATCTGGATTTGATCCTGAAAACCCCTTTTCAATTGATCTCTCTAAAACCCATGGATTGATTGAAGGTATATTTCTTCTATTCTTCTTCTCTGCTTTTATTAAAAAGCTTTGCTTTTTTTTTTTTTTTTTTTTTTAACTATACAGTTAAAATGGGATTCTTCATGATTCTTCATGATTCCTTGCTTTTTGTTCTTTTATACAAAAGCATCACTTTTCTAGTTTTTGTTTTCTGAATTGGGTCCATTAAAAACTTTAGAAGAAGTGTTAGTAGCAACTTAAAGTTTTTTTTTTCATTTGATTGGAAATGCTAATGAGCAACTGTTTATTATAGAGTTGTAGACATATCACTCCAATAAAAGACAACCTTGGGGAATCAAATAATGTTATGGAAGAGAACAAAACCTTGTTGTTTGATACAATTTTTTTTTTTTTTTTTTTTTTTTCTCTCGATAATTTAACTTCTAAGGTAGGCTTTTTCCTTAATTCCTTGAAAAGGGAATGAAGTGATACTCTTATGCTGTGATAATCTGGATGTAATACGGAATTGGTGTTTATAGATATAGATAAAAATAGACTGAAGTCGTATTGTTTGTTTGATTGTATTGGAAGTTTTCGGCAGTATCAATTTTATATACTCTTATGTTTAATTTAGAAAACACACGCTCTTTTCAGGGGAAAAGGAATACTATGAAAGACAATTTGCTACACTGAAATCTTTTGAAGAGGTAGACGCTCTAGTCAAAATTTACGGGGATGGTGAGGAGCAAGAACTTGATCAACAAACACAGCTTGAACGTGCTGCAGAAATAACCCAACTTGAAAATGAAGAACAAGCCCAACATGAACGAGCCATGCAAATCTCTAATTATGCAAATGTTCTTTTGCTAGCATTCAAGGTAATTTAATACCACTTTTGTTGTATCCTAAACTTACAATTTTTAACTTATCATTGGATTGAATCATCAGCCAAAAGCCGAAAATGTGTCACCCACTGACCTCATGAATTTTGTTATTGGCTACAGATCTATGCTACTGTAAAGAGTGGATCCTTAGCCATTGCTGCTTCAACATTAGATTCTTTACTAGATCTCATGGCTGGTGGCATTCTTTGGTTCACTCATTTGTCAATGAAAAATATAAATATCTACAAATATCCTATTGGGAAGCTGCGGGTTCAGCCAGTTGGTATCATTATCTTTGCTGCTGTTATGGCTACTCTAGGTATGTACTCGTGTCCCTAATGTTTGCTGTACTAGAATTTGGATATAACCAAATTGTCTTGCAAAAAAATTTAACTTTAAATAGATGCTCCTACTGTATGTTGTTAAGGTGGATTATATCTTTGTCATTGTATGCATTAAAGTTTTCACCAAATTTCAAATCTATCAACTACTATTGAATGTTGACGTATAGATAACTGTTGGAAGTTATTGTACTAGTAGTGACTTGTCTAACACACTTCTTTCATTATATATACAAGTTATGTCTCACATTGAGATATATAGCTTTCCACCCTAATATTCAACTTCTAGTATAATTCATCTTTTATACTTCTAGTTGGTATCACAGCCAAGTGAGGTCATGGTTTTCGGCCACCGGCGACACTAACTCAGGTGCCGGTGGCCAGAGCTCCGGCAAAGTCTTTTTGTCAAATTTGTGTCTTTGTTTCTGCTGTTTTTTTTTTCTGCGCCTTGTGCTATTGTTTTTTTTTTCCCTGAGTACTGTTCATCAAGTACTGTTCACGTCGACTGTTCATTAGCACCGTTCACCGGAATCACTGTTCACCCGGAGTACTGTTCACAGTTCACTGTTTATTGGGGTTTTGTGTGCGTTGTTGATGTCATACGCGACTTGTCCAGCGCTTTCTAGGGCCTTGTATGCGTTGTTGCCGTAGTGCGCCGCTCTTGTTCAGCCTTTTCGTGGGCCTTGTTTGCGTTGTTGATGTCATGCGCCATTCTTGGGCTTTTTCTGCACTGCCACCACTACCTCCGGTGTCTTTCTTAGTTGAGCAGCTGGTAATCCCTGCTCCTTTATTGTCTCTGCAGCTGGACATCCCTGCAGACGGTTCTTCTCACAGCTGGTCATCCCTGCCATTGAACATCTTGCCCGATGTCGTTCTCATGATACTTTGTGGGGGATGTGAGAGAACTTTTTTTTTTTTTTTTTGTATTTCAAGCTGAAATTCAGAGTCTGAATGTTCAGCTTGAGGGGGAGTGTTGGAAGTTATTGTACTAGTAGTGACTTGTCTAACACACTTCTTTCATTATATATACAAGTTATGTCTCACATTGAGATATATAGCTTTCTTCCCTAATATTCAACTTCTAGTATAATTCATCTTTTATACTTCTAGTATAACAAATCAAAACTTTCTCCAATAACCCCCAATTAAAGTAAAATGTGGATATTCTTTGTTTTAGAGCTGACCAAGGATGGGAAGCAGTCTAGTCAAAACCAAGAGAAGTGTTATTTTCATCATTTGTTCTGACAATTGTCTATTTGAAGTATTTGAAGATAGGAGATTACATTTAGAGTAGATTAACGCAGTCACCATCTATAGAAGCAGAACAATTTTTTT
The DNA here is from genome assembly GCA_023053565.1 of Aquilegia eximia. Lineage (NCBI taxonomy): Eukaryota > Viridiplantae > Streptophyta > Magnoliopsida > Ranunculales > Ranunculaceae > Aquilegia > Aquilegia eximia. The sequence continues at coordinate 144,951 of JALIGU010000028.1, forward strand.
TGCTTGAAACCTTGCTACTTTTATCATTTGTTCCGACAATATGAAGTTTTAAAAGCCTGAAAGAATATCTAGTTATAATTATAATTATGATACCTTAACAATGTTGCAGGCATGGTTAGGATTTCAGGTGTTAATCCAAGCTGTTTATATAGGATTTCAGGTTTTAATCCAAGCTGTCGAACAATTGATCAAGGACGATCCTTCTGCAAAGATGAACGTAGAGCAGTTGATCTGGTTATATGCCATTATGTTGTCTGCCACTGCAGTAAAGCTCTGTCTTTGGTTATACTGCCGAACTTCTGGAAACAAGATTGTCCGTGCCTACTCAGAGGTTGTATCTATTATTTGCATTTGTTCACCTTTAACTACATCAGCTGTATTAAAATCTTTTGCTTAAGGTTAATATACTCCAATGATTTTTTCCAGGATCACTATTTTGATGTGGTAACAAACGTAGTAGGATTAGTTGCTGCTGTGCTTGGTGATAAATTTTACTGGTGGATTGACCCCGTTGGAGCCATTGTCCTTGCTGTTTATACAATTTTAAATTGGTCTGGAACTGTTTTGGAAAATGCAGGTACTTGTTTTTCTCATAAGTTGTATCTTGGTCAAGAAGGCTAGCAAATCAATCACAAAATGCTTATTAAACTGTAATATAACTTCCCTTATATAAAATATGCTTATAGTACTTTAGACTTTCTCCCCTGGTTTATTATATTTACAATTTGGCCACTTTAAGGACATGCCAACTAAAGTAAACATTACTATTTTCCATCTTTTACTCTATAATGCTTTTCACAAAAATATATAAGAAATCGTCCAAAAAAACTGAAATTTCCACAAAGTAAACTTCAGAAGTTTCCAAGCCAAAAGCCTATATTTCATAAAACCATTTGACACTAACCAAAGTCATACAAAGTGGTACTCTCATGCTCATTTAAATATATCACGTTTTTATTTCTTGCCTTTAAGTGAGCTACTAGTTCTGATCAATATGAAATTTCATCAGAATCGGATCTCTGTTTATGAAATATTTGTTTATTTCCATATTCCTCTTTGCTATCCCAAGACTGACCTCTTTTACATGCAGTTTCACTGGTGGGACAATCAGCCCCTCCCGAAGTCTTGCAGAAATTAACATACCTTGTCATAAATCACCATCCCCAAATCAAGCGTGTTGATACAGTACGGGCCTACACCTTTGGTGTTCTCTATTTTGTGGAGGTTCGTGAATTAAAGCTTCATTGATTACTATAGAAGCATGTTAAGTTGTTTTCTTTAGAAGCGACAATGGTCTGGTTGTTATCCCAAGTTCCCAACCTAATGTCCTACCACAAAATTTGTGGGTCATTTTAATCTTCTTTTTTTTCCTTCCGTATTTCACTCTAATTGATGTAAAGAAATTAATTTGATCTTACTGAAACAGGTTGACATTGAACTACCAGAGGATTTACCCTTGAAAGAAGCTCATGCAATTGGTGAGTCTTTGCAGATAAAAATCGAAGAACTTCCAGAAGTTGAACGTGCATTTGTTCATCTTGACTTTGAATGTGATCATAAGCCAGAGCATTCTGTTCTTAGTAGGCTACCCAACTCTCCGTCATAATTTGGACTAGCCAGAAGGTGTTCAAACAATATGTTTCCAATTTAGAGAACAAATGAGTTGTGAAGCTATAAATATTTCAGGTGAGCTTGTGAGGAGAAACAATATGTTTCCAATTTAGAGGACAAATGAGTTGTAAAGCTAGAAATATTTCAGGTGAGCTTGTGAGGAGGAAACGTCAAGGATTTGAGTAATCCAAAAAATTAATTTGAGTTTTCATTTTCATTAATTCTCAATACATTTAGAGTCCATCACAAATTTAGCAGATTCTTTGCGGCAACTTATGTACATGGAAGTCCACAAAAAGTGCACCTCACTATATACAAATCTACATACTGCTCTGTAGGGTTATGACTACAATTACAAGCTTCTTGCAGCACTTTGAAGTAACCCTCCCTAGTAAAAGGTGGTGTACTCACATCCGTGTTTGTGGTCCACACTCATAGGCTTGAGATACTGTTGTATCTCCAGACACTGTTGTAGGTATAATAAAGCAATATGCATGAACATGTAGATCAAGGAAGAAGTCTGAATAAAGATATCACTGATCAGCCATTTTGTTTTCTTAATGCTTTGAACAGTTCCAAGCATCTAGCTTTCAACTGATGCCAATGTCAATTTTGTTGATGTAATATCTTGCTGATAATAATAGAATCCATTGTGTAAATTTTGCCTTGAACAAGGAATGCAAATTTTCAAAATTGTAATATTTTCTTCTACATTCACAATCAAATTAACCAAAATTTTCTTATATTTTTTATGACTAGGATACAATTATAGTACAACAGAGGATGTGAAATGAGGAAGTAATTACTCTCACTGTCCCACACATTCATCAACAAAAGAATACTATAAGCTTATGAACCTGGTAACAGCCGGCCGTTGTACATCTTATCGAGCAATTGCTTAGCATCAGGCCTTCGTAATAAACCTTTGTTATTGGGTAAACCAGTTCCAAGGCAAACTGGACACACAAGTTTCCCTCGACCTGTATCAGAGAAGAGACTAGAGATCTCAGCGAATAACCTTCACATCATGATTCATGTAGCAGTGCTTAACATTATCTAAAGATTTAACATCATCATGCACATACCTCTATTCCAAAAGTTATTTAGAAGGAAAGATGCCTATAACTCTAGAAAGGAAAATGACATACCGTAACAATTTGGGCACTCAGTAAACTCATAAACATCTTTTGCTCGTTTTCGATTGAGAGCTTTCCATTTTCCTGTGCCACCACACATGTCACCTGAATAGAGAGCAAACAAACATGTTATGAAGTAACTTACGGTTAATGCTAAATCTTACGGTATGTCATACAGTATTTGAAATTTACTTGCTTAGTCGCAATGCTATGGATATATCGAAAGCATTAGATAATTTGATTTTCTATGAAAGAGATAATACTACATTAAACTCAAAACCTACATTTTCCCAAAATCCTAAAGAGATGAAGTAGTTCAATATGATTGAGTGAACCAGTGTAATAAATTGGAAAAGAGAAACAAATTCCCAATCTCTACACAAGGAAGTTGCAGAGTTACCTAATAGATTATGTTATGTAATTCAAGCAAAAACAATGAGAATGTGTACATGAATATGTAGTAGGCTTTATAGGCTTACAGATTATGGCACCACTACCACCACAATTTCGACATCCATTTCTTTCTACTCCTTCCAGAGCTGTTGCTTTGGATACAAAACCTGAACTGCCAGTAGTACTTATCAAAGCCACTGAACCTAAACATGTAAGACACCAACGACGGGAAACAGGTACTTGAGCTCCCTGTAATAAGAAAGCAACATTTACATGAAGCAATATTGAATGTGGACAGATTATACTTCCAAGGAAGACAAAGATGGTAGTGGCAGAGAACAATAATATGCAGACTTCATTGAATAGTACACATGCGAAACAAAATGCTGAAATTAAAGAGATGTTGGAAATTCAAAACCAACCTTCATCTGTAATGATTGTTTTTGGGAATCATCTTGAGTACAACTCTCTTCTTCCAAACTGGATCGGACATGAAACCCAACCGACTTTGAGTTGACTGTTAAGTACAAATGCAAAAAGTAGGTGAGAACATGTGGTAGCCAGACAAAGCTCCTAATCATACATTGTATTACAATAGTGAGTCTTCTAATTATCGCAAAATTCGTACCCTTCACTAATAAAGGATACAGTTACATGTGCTTCATAGAAATGGAAATTTTCATTAGTTCGGCATATATACGACTAGAAACTCATATATTACAACATGGAACTATCCATCATGCATTTATGCCAATTCTACAGAAATGGCATGTATGAACTGAAGCATGAAACCAATTATCTTCTCTCTTTGTGTGATATGTTGTTTGAGCAATTGAGAAGATTAGACTCCACATAGGCAAAATTTTCAGGAATATATAATGGGTGGTAATACAGCAAAATTGGTAGAGAATTGAGAATACTTTTATTCTTTTGCTTTGTAATTCATTTGAAAAGAACAAAGAAAACAAAGAAGAAAACCAAGACTTACAGTTACTTGTGGCTCTTTTTGTACTAGTAGTGAGAGTGAGGTTGCAAGATATGGATGAAGAAGAAGCCAGAGAAGAGAGATGATGAGAAGCCATTCTCACTCTCTCTCTCTCTCTCTCTCTCTCTCTCTCTCTCAACTTTATCTTCAACTTTAGAGAACATTCATATGTGATGGAGATGATGATTCTGTTGGCAAGTTTTGGGTCCCAACTCCCAACAATGCTATCGTGGAACACATTTCACTCACTAGACACTGAGAGTTGCTTTCAGTTGCAGCGTGCAACCCCATTCAAAGTGTTTACCTGCATGCCTCATGCCTGCACTAATCTAATCTCTTTGACTGCATTTCAACCAACCCAAAACATCACAACATTCATTCAATCTTGTGAGACTCCATTAATATACAGCATGTGTTCAACAATATAATGTGGATTTACTTTTACTTTTTGGTTTGCTCCATACACTAGAGAAGAAGATAATAATAGGACCGCACGCACGCACGCAACAAAAAATTTACTGACAAGTTTGGAATGGCTTAAAACTAGGACACTGAATACCAACAAGTACTATATATACATTAGGATCAACACGAAAACTCCAGGAAAATGAGTTGGTTAACTAATGCCTACTGAATTATCTGAACACATCAAGAGGCAATAATCCAAAATAAAATACATGGTACATATAACATTATATCATTACATGGGAGAACGCTTCTTCATCACTAAATTACTCTGGTCTAACCAACTCTTCATTGACAATATACAAATAAACATGTGATAAATATAAATAAAGGGGCAAAGCCCGCCTTTGATTTTCTTTTAGCATATACAGCCAGCTTACAATTGCTTGACTGCAGATCAATGGCCTCAACCACTCACACAAACTGATGATGAGAAATTGGTTTACCAAACTCAAGAAACGGTGCGTCCATAACAAACTGAAGCAAGATAAAGATTCTTTGCCCATTTCTCCTGCAACATTGAAATCTTCATCAGCAAAATATAGTGAACATAGACATACATTTTTTTTATTGCTTAATTTTTTCACAGAATATGAAAGTACATAACATCAGCATGAATTTTACATCCCAAATGGGAACTTAAGGTTGCAATCTTATTAGTACATGGAAAATTCACAAAGTTATTATCAACTTTGAATGTAAAGAATTCGATCTTCAAAGGGGCCTCAGCAAATTTCAGCACATTTTCTCTCATTAACATAAGACCAGTTTAGATCAGGTGATTTACCTTAACATGGGTACTTGGAAATGCGGATGTACGCAAGGTCTCCTGAGTTTCATCACCAGGTTTCCGCTTAGGTACACTCAAGATAAGAGCAGATTGATCATAAGTAGCAGCTGTGGATGTTATACGGTAACCATTATCCCAACGCTTATGGATTCCTTCGCTTGGATAAAGAAAATCGAGTTCAACAACCTGCAGAAATCAATGATGTAAGACTACCTACCAATACTAACAAAAAAAGAGTTCTAAAACATAATAATCCTATATGTTGTGTTGCAGAATAAGGAAAATAAGACAAAGCAGAAATAAATATTTTTTGGTGGCCCAGCAGCAAGGTATAAAGCCAGATGCTATTTTTTTCATTTTTGTTTTTTTAATATATCATCATAATGGGAAGTGGAAGTCAACCTGATCACTAAAGCCTGCATTTCGAGACATAACAACACCCCACCGGCTTCCAGCTGTGGCCATTGAAGTCACGTGAAATCCTTCCCTCCATTTCTTGTTAATCCACTTGAATGGAAAAGAGTCACTGACTTTGTAAGATTGTTGTGTGTATTGGGTGCCTGAAGATATTTCAAACGAGTTGAAACTTAGGAAAAGACAATGCCGATAACAAACAACAAATAGGTAGTGTGCTCTGTATAAGCTTTTGTAAACTTATACAAGACTATTCCTAATGTAGATTACAATTAGCCCCTTCCCATATATGAAACATTCAATAAAATTAAGAACTGTGTTTCAAACTGGAAAGGAACGATAAAACATGAACACTTTCTGACACCAACCAGAGCGCTACGGTTTACTTGTTTATTTTAAGAAAGAGAAACAATCATTCTATTCATAAATGGAATAGGTATATAAGCAAAGTACAGCAAGACCGGGTATGAGCTATCCCTGGACAAAGCAATACAAACTACACACAAAGCCTAGCATACACATAACCATGGGGAAACCAAACAATCACCCAGACACCCAGTCTCTAACAGAACTGATTCCCAGGAGAACTAAAATGAAACACGAGGCCACAGTTTATATTTCTCCTGAAGCATATTTTCGTCTCAAGCAAAAACAAAATATGCACCATATGTTTTTTTCTGGTTCCCAATCATTTCCTTTTTACAAATTTACAATTATATTGGACATCATTAATATCTGTTACATTACTTGAAAGAAAAAAAAATGTGTTGCATTATTATCATGGATTAGTTAAAATGGGGACACCTAGCATAGAATATAGATATATATATATATATATAAATAGGAAACCAAAGTTTGAAGAATTACCTTTAGACATCACTACAAGAGAGCTTCCAGTGTTAGATCCAGCAATAGAACTGATGTAATAGTTCTTCTCCCATTGCTCCATAATCCATTCCTAAGAAATTTGCATAATGAACGGTGTTAACTATTTACATTAGATTGAATCCTAAGATAAAATTGAAGTCTAACATAGTTGGATGAATTAATTAAAATAGTTGGTTGAACAACAATTGACTCAAGCAAGACATGTCCTTAATTTAAGGCACTGAGGAATTCGTCTCATATAAGCGTCAGTCCAAAATCTCTCTCATTTATAACTAACTCAAGATCAAAATTAGAAATTTTCCTTATGAATCTTATACCTTATGAAGGAAGTGTGGCGACAACTCATAAACTTGAGATGTGAAATTGGTGCCAGCATCCATAATAAGAGCCCAAAGGTTGGAACAAGATGCCACACAACTTATGAGCAAACCATCTTCATTTCCCCTCTCCACATGTTGTGCCAATCTTCCATCAGCTACGTTATAGTGGTACCTAAGTAAAATATAAGGGAACTTTAACAGACAAATCAAAACAAGAAGATACATTTACAAGAAAACTTATGGACTTATAGTCTTCCAACTGGGGGAAAAAAATCAAAAACCATAGTCAAATGTTATGGACAATAGAGCAACCAATAACCTCTGCAATGTGGATAGAGAAATATATATACAAGAATAACTTTTACCTCCTAAATGGTTTCATAGTACAATTTCTATTTGCCGATAACAGATATATTGATAGGTTGGTGGAAAGGGAGGAAAAAGATAGCTACTAATATACTACTTAATAACATTTTTACCAGTTCATTGATCCATTGGTCCCTAGTAGTAGTTAATTTCTATCGTGGGTGCATAGGTCCACATGGTATTAAACTAATGATAATAATAGCCTCAATGGTGTATCCTAATATGCAGATCCTATTGAAAGGATGAGCATGGCATGAGAAATGCCAAGACCCTACGAAAAGCAAAGAAATGACAAGAATATCTGTACCTCTGTTTCATCGGTAATCTGGCATTATAAACTGATATCCACTGGGTAGCAGGGACCCCTAGTCGGATCTTTTTCTTAGCTTGTCCATCATCTTCTTCCTCAACTGTCAACCTACCCCGTTTTTGGCCAACTTGATAGATAATCTGGCAAATTTTTATGTAAGTATTGACTGCAATTCAGGGTAAGGAAAAACAAATTGGGAACTACAAACATAATATAATTATAAACCTACCTTCTGAGCACCATCAGTATTAATCGGTCTTATAGCTGGATTTGGTCCTATCAGAGTCTCAAATAGAGATACCAGCTTGGAGTAGTTGGGCTCCTCATCAAACTTCATGTTGACCACAATCTCAAGAAATTGCTTAAAAGGCGGAGGGCAAAAGCAACACAGCAAATCAGGAGCAGTCGCCATCTTTTTCTTGCAAACAAGGAACGATTTGTTGTCACCCTGGCAGAAAAAAAAAAGGTTGTAAATTTAATTGCAATTTTTATTACTAACAAATTTATCCTTGATGATTACCCCACCCCTCCTTCAAACACAAACAGACATACAACTGTTTGCCAATATTATAAATACCTGGTACCCCTGCCAGGGTAACCTGCCCCGATGAAGAAATATGAGTGTATATGCAAGAGACTCTAGATCATCTCGTCTACTGGCTGTTCTTCCCAAGTGAGCATGGACACTAGCATATCGCACGGTTCCTCTACAACAATTGAATAAAGATGGTTAAATAAGAAATTCTAATCCGTTAATCAATCACCTCACAAAAATGCCTATTACCTGAACACATCAGGGCGCTGATCGTATTCAACATGTTGGCCAGTGGCACCATCTCTCCATTTTGTTGCTGTCAGATCATTCACACCCAATAAAAATCAAGCACATAAATAGAAATGTTAAAAGAATCCAGGAATACACACACACACACACACACACATTTCCCCACCTAATCCAAGGTCAACCAGGAACAACTTCTTTTCTTGTGCAGTACCCGGTTGACCGAGTAGAAAATTTTCCGGCTTTACATCTCCATGGACGTACCTAGTTTTCAAGTTTCAACAGATATAGTGTGAGCATCAAGCCATCAGTTTCAAGGGATAACAATATTAAAACAATAACATCAACCGCAACAGTAAAATGAAACATTCGATCGTAAACAAATACCAAAAATGAATCAAATAGTTGTGAATTTGTGATTTAAAAGCAGTTACCCTCTTGAGTGCATCTTCTCCAGGATTGATATAGACTCAACTGCAATACAAGCCACCATTTCTGACGACATCCTGCAAAACCACAGAACCAACCAATCTCAGAGGAAAAACAGCAAAGAACAAACAAAGGGAAGTTACGATTTGAATTTTGCTAAAAGAAAAGAAGGGAAACGAAACAGCAGAAAAGGTCTATTCCAGAATTATTATACAAATCTCTTTTCCATATAAGAATGAAAATTGCCAGAATAATTTCCAGGTCTGTGAGAAATCTCAGAATTGGAGACTAGTATGAAATGCCATATACCTGAACCTTACAAGAACAACTAAACTTAATTTTGATGTGAATAATTGCAATGCTAAAGCCATTCACTCATTGGGGGTATGCCAGGATTCAAGAACATGAAATTACAATATCTGTAACTTATCCTAATGGATACAATAGAATTCATCACAAAATTATAGGCACAACAAATCTGTAACAGTTGAGTTTGGAGTTTGAGGATTTGGGTTTTCGAATACTCTTCATACTTTGTGTTCCTTGTATTTTTATTTTGAACTGAAGGCCAAAGTGGTTTGACTTAACAACCTTTCCCAAAAAAGGAACAAATTTTCTCAGCATTGAGATGCTGCTTTTACCCTCGGTAGGCCTAAGAGCAGCACAGTTCCCTCTGTCATGAACTTGTTTGCTTCCTTCCCATGGGAATGAACTGTGGCCTATTGTGCATGATCTATCAGAGATATCGATGTGAATCTCGCAACGCGGCAATTTCTAGGAAGCTTAAGTGTTAGTGGAGACACATGTTTAAGGATGTAGTCAGCGACAATCCACAGGAAGAAAGATTGAAATGTGAAGGCATCATATTTGACAACTTACCCAACCCAAGGGCTTCCTAGACTCGGAATGGGGTTTCTATTATCGTATTTCAGTTTTATTGCTACACGTTGTCATGTTATAAGGATTGTTTGTGCATCCAGCAGTTTCTGTAGTACTACTAGTAACATTATAGAAAAGGCAATTAGCAACATTAGCAGCAATTAGCAACATAAAAAGGCAAGCCAGCACAACAGCAGAAAAAAATAATAATAATAATAAGAGAATAAAAACAAATGAAATGGTTCTTACGCTTGGCCAGAGGAGTTCCATGCATCCCATAAACTAGGCCCTAGCATGTCCATAACCTGCATATATGTAAAAATAAAATATGGTCATATGTAATATATTCCAACCACCAATTAAGTACTATTCTTGAAGGGAGTGCAACATGTATAAATCAGTGTACTGACAATCATACATGGAGCCATGGTAAACTTGAACATAAAATTAAGGACTGGCTATTTTGGTATGGTACGCATTTCATCATAGAGATCATCCTAAAAGAACATGTTTCACATTGTTCAAAGATGGTGGCAGAGTGTAATTTGCGACGCTTGAAATCAAATGAGTTGGTCTTTTGTAAGGATTATATTAATAATGGCAGCATTAGCTTCCCATAAATTACCCATATTAATTCATAGTGCAGCTTCATTAATGGGGTTGTGAGTAAATATAGTGTGTTTCATGCACAGGTATGTAAGTGTGCACTGAGAGCAATGGAGAAAAATGCAACAATCTGATATTTCAAAACATACCATTACATAGTAGTCACCCTGCCTGCCTTTATAATGCACTTTGGGCACCCCATGACTGCCACCAAGAGTGCTACTCAGAAAAAAAAATAGCAAAGTTAGAAAAAATTTAGAGAAGATATTAAGTGATCATTGCACATAAATTCCCATTATACATACTTGTAAACTTGCCACTCGTATGGAGGCCCATAGTTACAGCCCTTGCTACTTCTATGCTCAAATTTCAAGGCCACCTGTTACAACATGCAAAAATCAATGAGAACTACGTATGCAAAAATAATTTTCAACAGTTAAAACTTATCTTGGAAGACTAAATTATTTGGATTCTAAATAAACTGTGAAGGGGAAGATCACCTCCATAGCCCCTGCACCTGTCGCTCTCTCATTTCCACCTGAAGCACGGCGACCAACAAATACTTGGCCAAAACCGCCCTTACCCAACTTCCTCTCAACCTTGTAGACCGGTGATCCTCCTACTTGAACCTGTAAAAAAAGGTAAGAGTTTAAAGACGTCATAAATGAAGCCATAAAGTCTCAGAACGATATTGCTTACTTCTAATTTTCAGACATAATGCCATAATGTACCTTCCTCTTCAGAACACAATATCTAATCAAATTCGTTTGCAGATTCCAATATGTATTTCAATATATAACATGTTATTAAGATTCTTCTACAAAAAGGGTTTACGTAATGTTAACCACTGCAAAATAAAGGAAGTTAAGGATTTAAGAGAAGCAACTGAGTAGAAGCATTGCAAAGAAATTTTTGACTTCATTTTTTGTGATTTATGCCTCGAGTGTTTCCAGTCACCAAATTATGGATGTCAAATAGAATGAAAATTGTTGGAAGTAAAAAAAACACCCATGTAACCAAGGTCATTAGGATTTTACATGTGAACAATAAAAACAAAATTTGGGATCATAACTATATCAAACACGTTGCACACCCTATAGCTAGTAAACTTGGTTTAAAATGTTAAACCACTGTGGAATTGCAAAACTCCATAACAAGTAAGGGCTTAATAAAAACGAATTATATACTGTCCTTTGATAATTTACAAAACACATTTCCTTTTGTATGAGAGAAACCCCACTTACATAAATCTCAACTTATACCTACATAATCGAAAGTAGAAAGTAATAATTAAATTACCCTTTCAGGAAAAGGAGCAGTGTTGCCTTCTTCTTCTTGCCCAACAGCTTTATTAGCACTTAAACCGCCACTATCGTCAGCCACCATTTCTACCTCCTTTTCAGGTAAATTTTTAACGTCAATCTTATCAAGCCAACCCCACGAACTAATCTCAGGGATGTAAGTTAAAGACTGCTTTGAACTATCCTTCACAGCAACAGCAGCAGCAGTAGAAAGAGCTAATCTAGTCCTCGGTTTGACTGCAGTGGTAGTGTTCTTTTTGTTCTTTTTCTTACTCTTCTGCTGCTTAACAACTGGTACCTTTGCAGCCTCAGCAGCAGCCTTTGCAACAGCAGCTCTAGTTCTAACACGATTACCAACTAAAAATTGAGACTTTTTCTTAGTAGTAGTAGTAGTAGTGTTGTTGGCAACAGCAGCAGCAGCTCCTCCACCACCACCAACTCTCGACCGCAACTTACGGCGATGATCTGCTACAATTGGAGCACGATCAGTACGTACTCCACTACGCAATTCAGGCATTCTTCATCACCCATACAATCCAAAATCCCTTTTTCAAAATCAACAACCATTATCTTTCTCAACAACAACCACAAATCTTTGAAATCCCCATCATAATCAACATCAATAACAAACCCTAATTACCAAAAGCATAGAAATTCTTAAGAAGAATTGAAATTATTGAAAAACAATTATAAATAAAACAAATTTGTAGAAAAAAATATACCTGGTTGGAACTTTGGAAGAAGAGAAGAGAAGAGAGAAAGAAACCACCGACTGATGAAGAAAGAAAGAAAGAAAGAAAGAAAGAAAGAATAGATCGTGGGAGAAAATGACCAAACCACTAAAGACTATAAAAACAAGCTTAGAAGAGAAGATATTCTCAATCTCAATTTGTGTCAAATAATAAGCTAATAGCACCTCTCTGTCACACTAGTTCTGGTTTAAATTGACAAGTTGCTTCTTTGGTTAAAAAGAAAGATCACTATTTCTTACTACATACACCCTCTAGCCTCTAGCCTTTGCATCCAGTAAATTAAGTTCATAATCACAATTATTATTAGTAATTCAAAATGTAATTTTCAAATTTGGTGGTAAAAGTAAAACTGTTTTAGTGAGATAAATAATTTTGTAATTACTGGCGGAATCGAATCCTAATCTCTAGTATTATCACCTCAAGATTTTACCAATGCATTTATATTAATTTTTTTCTTAAAAATATATAGATTGATAATGGTTATAATACCATCTGTTTATTAATAAAAATGATTTTTTTTCGACAAGTAGTTATAATAGTTCCACAGTCTAAGAAATTCATAATGTATATATATTAGATAACATGTGAACTTGAAATTTAGTTTGCCGTAACCCTAACCCTAACCCTAACCCTATCTGTACTAACTTACTCCAAATGTACCCAACATAGTATACATTTGACCTACCTTAGAGCATGCATTACCATAGCACATCTTAACTACGGGAGGAGGAAAATGAATTAATGACACAACGAACAAAAATAGGAGATACTGATCATCCAATTAAGCAGGACAACTATGCATTGCATACACCTTTTTAATCCAATTATTAGTGTTATTTTAATTTGCTCGTTCGGGATTTTTTTTTTTTTTTTTTATAAACTAAAACTTTATTGATAGAACATAAAAGTTCAGTACATTACATTACATACTAGTCCTTAGGCCCGTGCAATGCACGGGCATATCTGATTGTTTTAGAGTTTTTTTGGGGGGTTTTATGTAACTTGTAATATTTTGTTTAGCCCGTTTCAAAAGTTTATGATCTGGTATGATTTCAATTAGAATTATTATAAATCTTTTAGTATTGAAATTAAATGATTATTATATATACATGGAAATTAAACCCAAAACATTTGAAGATATCTAGGCGAATGGGATTTTGCAGTACTCTCAAGTCTCAAAGTCTCAATTAGAATTTAGTCTGGTTCGGTTGTTGAGGCTTCATCACTTTGGGAAACAATCTTTTCACAGTAGTCCATTAGCAGTCGAGCGTCTCTTAGTTAGCTTGTAACAGTTAACATCATGAAAATTCGAAATATTTAACAAACTATTATGATGATAAAGATGACTTACTTGTAATGTGACGGAGAGATCCCGTTAGGCCCATGTAGTTAAGCATTTTCGGAAGGCAACCATACAATCCATGTCTGTGTGAATCTTACGATATTTTTTGATATAGTCCCATCTGCAACACATTTACGTACATTAGATCACAAATTAAGGGAAACTCAAATTTCATGAAATTGCAGTAAATAAGTCTTACTGCTACTTGGGTCCCTTTTCGTATCCCCACCATTGAAATGTATTGAAGATTATATCATCATTTTTATTGGAGTTTATTTTCTATTTTTATTTACTTTTTGTCAATGCCTACTAAGTGCAAGGAAAAGAAATAGATTACTGGTTCTCCATATTCCTGCAAAATATACTTTTTGTCAAATTGAGAATGTACTTGAAAATGACCATCACAAACATGTTTGACATGTGTCCACAATAATATCATATTAATATTATTAATGATCTTATTAATAAACTTGCATAGCTGCCCATTTGACTTAGAATACTGGTGAGTTTTGATTTCTGTGTCGTCGAGAGATCTTCAGCAAACATCAAATATACATGGATCAAATATAAGCATATAAGCAGACATAGACTTTGAGTGAAGAGGAAGATGGAGAAGTTGTATAAACGTAATAAATCATTTGGTGATTTCAATGTAAATCTTGGTGAGTTTTGAATTTCTCTTCGATTAAGTTATCAATTTCAGCCTAATTGAAGAGATACAGTAAAACCTCGATAAGATAATACCCGATAAATTAATTATCTCCTTTAAATAATATTTTTGGCTGGTCCCAACTTGGACATATGTTAATAAATTAATATTTCGCTAAATTTATTAGATAATACATTTTAGAAAAATCCTTGAATGCCCAACTAATATATAAATTAATATTTTTTTAATATATAAATATATTTTATATTTTTTTTTATAATAAAAGTCAATTGTTGCTTGTTTTTTTTCAAAATTGATTTTGGTTTGATCCTCGTCTCTGAATTTTTGTAGTGTGATAAGTTAATCTGGTGTTGTAGTTTGTATTGCATGAAGAAACTATTCCAATATCATTATCGATTTTAGTGCTTCTTTTCGTGGAACGGGTTTTAGAATAAAACGATTGTCCAGTTTCATCATGTTAGCCCTCCCCCCTTTAAAAAAAAAAAATATACTGTTAATTATGTAAATTAATAATTTATTAATTAATAGATGAATTGATATCTCATTTAATTAATAATTTTCTCTAGTTCCAAGGCTATTAATTTATCGAGGTTTTACTGTATTTTTTGTACGGGCTGGACTTGATTATACTTGGGATTGAGTATACTTTTAATTTTTTTTACTGGGTTTAATTATGCTTGTGATTTGGTCCAACTGTGTACGGGTTGGGCTTGATTATACTTGGGATTGGGTATACTTTTAATTTTTTTTATTGTGCTTGATTATATCTGTGATGGTGGTCCATTTTTGCGTAATTACAAATATACCCAAACTCAATCAAAATTTTCTTCAATTAGGCTATTAATTTCAATCTAATTGAAGAGATATTTTTTTAAGGGTATTTTCAGCTTTAATAGAGTATAATAGATGGAAAAGTTGTACAAACGTAATAATTATCTGGTGATTTCAATGTAAATCACTACTTCCATCGGATATATATTTAGCTACTTATTAAAAAAAGATTACTGGTAAACTTATTGAAGTTAAATTGTTGAAGTGAAAGAAATTCGAGTTAGGGCATTTTATCAATGGTAGTCAATTACTGGTATTAGATTTAGTGGTGCTAATGTGGTTTACTACTTATAAAGAATTCGAGTTAGGGTTACTTATGAAGGTTGTTGTATTTAATATGTGAAATTACATATTGACCCATATTTATTTATTTTGTGTAGTTACAAAAATACCCAAAATTGAATGAATTTCTCTTCAATTAATTTATCAATTTCAGCATAATTGAAAAGATATAATAAAACCTCGATAAGATAATACCCGATAAATTAATTATCTCCTTTAAATAATATTTTTGGCTGGTCCCAACTTGGGCATATGTTTATAAATTAATATTTCGCTAAATTTATTAGATAATTAATACATTTTAGAAAAATCATTGAAGGCCCAACTAATATATAAATTAATATTTTTTTGATATATAAATATATTTTATATTTTTTTATAATGAAAGTCAATTATTATTTTTTTTTCTCAAAATTGATTTTGGTTTGAACCTCGTCTCTAAATTTTTGTAGTGTGATGAGTTAATCTAATGTTGTATTTTGTATTGCAAGAAGAAATTATTCCAATGGGCTGGACTTGATTATACTTGGGATTGGGTATTCTTTTAATTTTTTTTATTGGGCTTGATTATTCCAATGGTCTAACTGGGCTTAATTATATCTATGATGGTGGTCCACTTTTGCGTAATTACAAATATATCCAAACTTAATCAAAATTCTCTTCAATTAGGCTATCAATTTCAATCTAATTGATAGCCTAATTGAAGAGATATTTTCTTAGGGGTATTTTCTGCTTTAATATAGTATAATAGATTTACAATTTATGTAAGTAAACATGTTCAGGATTGAGCACTTCTCTATGCCTTTTTTTTTTTCTCTAGTATTAATTGATAATTTAATTAGGGATTAAAAAAACGGACCCATTTAAGATGTTTAAATATAAGATTGGACCAGTTAGGGAACTAATGGTAAAATAGGCCCAACCGCTGATTTTCGTGTCTTATGGACTAGTTTACCCTTTGACTGATGCAAAGACTTGTTTGCATATCATAAACATATAAACATACTTATTTATATATCAGTCACAATACAAATATAAAATGCAAAGACTTGTTTGCATACTTGCAAACAACAACATAAACCATAAAATGTAAAGATTTGTTTGCATCAGTTACAACACACATAAACATTAAATGCAAAGAATTGTTTGCATACTCGAAACGACAACAAGATAAACTAGAAAATGTAAAGACTTGTTTGCATCAGTCACAACACATAAAGATTAAATGCAAAAACTTGTTTGCATACTCGAAACAATGACATACCATAAAAATGCAAACATTTGTTTGCATATACCAGAAGGGTATTATCGGTAGTGAAAGGGCCGTTTTTACAATATCAACGTTAAATGCGTCTTTTCTTATTTTACAAATGCTTAATGAGGGCTAATATTATAAACCGGGCCTTAGTTGGGACAATTGTGTTTTGTAGGTGCTTAATGAGGTCCTAGAACCATTTCCATGTAATTTACTAGGTTAGACTATTTAACCGATAAGTGGGCCAAGAACAATCCCTATCCACATTATATGGATATTTATTCTAGAAAATAAAATTAGGAGGAAAATGGTGTTTTATCTTGTAAGTTGAGGCCATGAGGGCTTACAGCTCAAGACAATCAACAAGCAAAAGGAACTAAAATCCTTTGCTCTTCACATTCCCTCAATGACCAGTTTATACTTTGTAGTTTGTACCACCAAATACTGTAGAAAATGTCTTGGACCAAACATGCTTCACAATAAAGTCCATCTGTCCACTTACACATGAATTGGCTATTGGGTTTTATCTCAATCTGGGCCACGATAGGATCACTGATCACACATTCTAGTTTATCAACCTACACCCCAAAACCGTTGCCCTCGGGCTTTCTGTTTGGCCGTCACTTCACGGTCCAAGATCTGGCCCTTTAGTGAACAGATAAGTGTGTGAGTCAGTTTGAGATTTCACCACAGTAGAATTTTGTGGTAAACATGAAAATTATTTTGAGCTTATTCACCATTTAACCCTAAGAATGTAGAACAGAGAGATATAACATTTGTGGCAATATGGTCATTTTCCAGACAAAGTAACACATTTATGGTCCTATCAATGGAATACCTTATGCAATCATCTTTCATCCAAATGACAACACCTATAACGACACTCTTAGCTAATCTCATTGATATCTTCTTTGTTTGTAGTATATCATTCTTTTAATAAAAATTATATTTCTGGAAAACTACTGTATCATGTATATTTTTATCATAATTCATATGATTTAATCAAAGGCTGACAAATTATTGAAGTTAGATATTAGAATGATGTTTGTTGTATCAAATCAAAATCTAAGAAACTTTCTTGTTAAAAAAATTACACACTTATGGCAGCAGCAGCAGATATACCGGAATCCCGAATCCATGCAACCCAACAACACTGTGCAGCACAGTGCACACTGCATTGCCTATTTGCCTGGCGCACGTTAGTACCTTTCTTTTCTCCTTTATTACTCAAGGCGCCGTTATTTTTCTTTACGATTTTTTCACGTGTGTTTGACATTTTTACCCTACTATGATGTATTCAGCTCCTTGTTACATTTTATTTTCACCGTGCAGCCACGATAGGTCTCTCTCTCTCTCTCTCTCTCTCTCTCTCTCTCTCTACAAATACACAGAAAAGCACCAAATCTCATCTCAACAACAAAAACCTCTCTCTTTCTCTCTCGCCACCATTGTTTTCTTCATCTCTCTATTATCTACAAATCTTACCTAAAATTTACGAATTCTTCAATCTAATCGAATCTTCGATCTGATTAAATCGTGTAAAACTATCCGATTTACAGCTTGATCATTCATTTTTCGATCTATAAATTTCAGATTTTATTTTTTATATATAATCTATTTTTTTACGATCGATTGAAATCAATTGAGAATCAAATCATTGAGATTTATTGATTCGTTGATATTGATTTTTAAGGGTTTTTGAATCGGATTGAGTTGAAAAATCAAATATGGATAAACAAGGATCTAGAACAAGAGTTTAAAAAGAAGATGCCAGGTTTACCTCAAAGAAATGTTCAATTTACTAATGCTTATTCATCAACATGCCCCGCCGGATCGATTTCAACCAATGGAATCTGGTCTAAGCATCGAGATGAGATTTCATGTGATCAGCTTCAGAAGGTACTGTTTATTATATTTATATTACTATTAGATTCAATTCAATTCATTACAATACTATTACGATTTGATTTAGTAGAATTTAATTCAGATACAATTAGGCTGCTAATAAAATTGTCATTTTTAGGATTTTGATAGCGTGTTAATTGTATAAACAACTAGTAGTTTGCGCATATTTTTTATATATCAGTTGTAGATAATTTAGTAGACTGGAGAAAGTAGAGAGTGAGAATCTTATGATTGAATTTAGCAATACATAATCTCAATTGACTATTATAATTGAATTGTTTTATAGAATTGATAATGTGAATGTATGATAGGTAGTGCTAATACAGAAATGTCTTACAGTGGTTGCTTCTTTTCCTTTGTCGTGCCTTTGTGATGTAGTTCTGGAGTGAGTTGCCAGCTCATGCTCGGCAGGAACTACTGAGGATTGATAAACAGACGCTCTTGGAACAAGCTCGAAAGAATCTTTACTGCTCTAGATGTAATGGATTGCTACTTGAAGGTTTTTCTCAAATTGTTATATATGGGAAGTCTTTACAGCAAGAAGGTGGAACAACTGGTATTATTGCCCATGGAAGAATGGCAACCATGAATGATCAGAGTGATAATGGGTCAGACATGAAGACATTAGCATGTCAAGATGATACCCAAGATCCATCGGTTCACCCTTGGGGAGGTCTTGTAGCAACTCGAGAAGGAATACTTACGCTCTTGGACTGCTTTTTAGAAGCAAAGTCACTCAAGGCCCTTCAGAATGTAAGTCTTATATACTTTGATAGTTGTATTAGACACATGTCATCTGAGTTTTTGTCATTTCATGTGTTGACATTTGTTCTGTTAAATTTAGGTATTCAATAGTGCTCGTGTGAGGGAACGAGAGCGTGAGCTTCTTTACCCTGATGCTTGTGGTGGGGGTGGTCGGGGATGGATAAGCCAAGGAGCAGCTAACTATGGCAGAGGGCATGGAACTAGAGAAACTTGTGCTCTGCACACTGCTCGACTTTCTTGTGACACGTTGGTGGATTTCTGGTCAGCTCTGGGTGATGAGACTCGAAGATCTCTCTTAAGAATGAAGGAGGAGGATTTTATTGAGAGGCTTATGTACAGGTGGGTTTATCTTTTAGTTTTAGCAATTGGGTTGATAGAGGATACCACAATACTAGTAAGGTGCTAGAAGTAGCTATGCTAGGATTAGATTATCTAGTCAAAAATTATGTTCTCCAGACAAATTGGTAACACAAAATTAGGACTTTTATTTCTAATTTGGTTATCCTAGTACTTCAGAGAAAGACAGTTACCTATAAATAACCCATGGTTTGGATCCAAGTACGTACAACTTTGTTCCGTACATATGCTTTAGGGATTCAAAAGTGTTTATATGGTTGTGTTTTTGCAAGTCAAGGATGTCTTGATATACTCCATGAATTGTCTATTTGAACTAGTGGGCAAATCATATAGAGTTTAGGTCTGGGGATGGTGGAACTGTATAGTGATAATATCTGATGTCTGAAAACAATTAGTCAAATTGAGTTACGGATATAAATTTAGTTTCCTTTGATTCTTAAGTAGAAAATAAGTTTGAAGGGAATCCTATATTTCTCGCAGAAGGGCAAGATATTCCTCCATAGTCATTAGTCTGCATGTTGTTGTTGTTGTTTTTTTTTTTTTTTTTTTTTTCTTTCTTTCTTTCTGTGAAGTTAGCTTGTGTCACACATTAGTCCATTTATTCCATATAGTTGTCATGGAGGATTTCTGCACCAAAGATTGTGTTGGGCAATTTGCACTTGGAGTGGAGAGTGTGATTTTGTTATGCTCCAATCCAAGTCTCCAAAACTTAATGCACGAGATAACTGTCTGGTTTAGAATGAGTCCTCCAAGTGGTTTAAACAGTCTTAAGTTGTTCCTAGGTTTGTAAGACTTGGAATACGTAAAAAACATTGAAAAAAGGATTTGGAGAGCTTGTGAATTTAGTTGTCACTGAAGGAAGAATTTTAGGAAATTTAGTATTTGACCTTCCATATAAGGACATGGGAATCTTGCTCTATTATTAAACCATGTTTTTAAGGAGTGTTTCACCAATCTTGTTCTACAAAACCAAATATGAATTGCTCTAGCTGGAATTTTAACAAAAGAATCATGGAATATAAGGTGAAAAGGGGTCTTAGCTGCAAATTTTTTATGAGTGTGGTCATTAATACATACATAATGAAGAAAGAAATAAACTTTTTTCGTTCCTCAGATTTATGGAGCATAGTTTGTCTCAGAGTTTGTTTGAGATTCTACCGTTAGGTGTCATTATATCCCACCTCTTGGTCTTATGCTCTCTTTCTCTGCTAACAACCATAAATGAATGGTGCATTAGTTAATAAAGCTGCAGTCAAAGTTGTAATAAATTGGATCAGGCAATTCTTCATCTTTCACTATAACAATAAAGGTGAAGCTTCAGTTGAATACAATTTATTGCGACTCTGAGCACAATTTGATTGGATGTTATGACACATTTGTTTATTCTTGTAGCTGTTTGGTATTTTTGATGTCATCTCACATATAGAAAAAAGTGAGTAGTATATGTTTTAGATATTTTCGGGAGATGTTCTACCTCTGGTCATTGTTTTTGTTGTAGAGCTGTCAGTGTATAATTATATAAGATTCGAAGTGCCCTAATCGGTTGGACTTTGACTACTTCGGGTGGAGATTAATTGTTCATCTTTTTTTCCTCTTTAACACGTTGTTTTAATGATCTTGATTTTGTGTTACAGGTTTGACAGCAAGAGGTTTTGCAGAGATTGCAGAAGAAATGTTATACGTGAGTTCAAGGAGCTGAAGGAGCTGAAGCGCATGAGAAGAGAACCTCGCTGCACCAGTTGGTTTTGTGCTGCGGATACAGCCTTCCAATATGAGGTGAGCTCTCACCTCTTAGCAACTGGATTACCTCACCTATAGCTCCAAAATATATCTCATGCTTTAATCCTTCCAGGATTTAGTTTCTTATTAACTTGCAATTAAAATCA
Organism: Aquilegia eximia; assembly: GCA_023053565.1. NCBI lineage: Eukaryota > Viridiplantae > Streptophyta > Magnoliopsida > Ranunculales > Ranunculaceae > Aquilegia > Aquilegia eximia. Next base: position 166,670 of record JALIGU010000028.1, read on the forward strand.
TTGATGTGTGTAAGGAAATTTAGAAGTGATAAATTGAAGATCAAATTTGAAGTTTTCTACCAGTTGATCTCTGTTTTTTTTTGGGGTGCGCTCTCAGGTATCCGATGACATGGTCCTCGCTGATTGGCACCAATCCTTCACTGATACGTTTAGCACATATCATCACTTTGAATGGGCATTTGGAACGGGTGAAGGGAAATCAGATATTCTAGAATTTGAGGATGTTGGCATGAACGGAAGTGTTCAAGTGAATGGCCTTGATCTTGGTGATTTGAATGCATGCTTTATTACATTGAGGGCCTGGAAGTTAGACGGTCGTTGCACTGAACTTTCTGTGAAGGCGCATGCAATGAAGGGTCAAGCGTGTGTCCATCGTAGGCTTGTAGTTGGTGATGGGTACGTTACAATAACAAAAGGTGAAAGTATACGAAGATTTTTTGAGCATGCTGAAGAAGCCGAAGAAGAAGAGGTAATTTAAGAATGTGAAGGTGTCCATGTACTGTTTGTGTGAATGACCTATTGTATCGTATATACGCTTTCTTAAAAAGATATTAAAGTTGTGTACCTCTGATGTATTTTTACTTGCCTTCCAAACATTCAGGATGACGAGTCTATGGACAAGGATGGGAATGAGATGGATGGAGAAGGATCCCGCCCCCAAAAGCATGCAAAGAGTCCTGAACTTGCTCGAGAATTTCTTCTGGATGCAGCCACTGTTATTTTTAAAGAACAGGTATTCATTCTTTATTTGCATTTACTAAATCATCAGTTAAGAATTGGAATCTTGAGGACTTAGCCAAAAACAATCTTAACCCACAAACATTGTACGCCTTCCTGAAAACAAATTATGTAAGAACATCCTATACCCAAGAAATGTAAGATAATCTATAATCTTGACCGCTCCCTCTTCACATGTAGAAGTTGGGGTTGGTGGTCAGGTTCAGAGATGAGAGTGTTAAGCTCAACCAGAGACCCATTGCTGAGGTGGTTGTGGGAGGGGTGACAGAGTGAGATGAGAGTGCTAAGCTCAACCAGAGACCCACTGCTGAGGTGGTTGTGGGAGGGGTGACAGAGTGCGTAAGTAGGATATATGCATTTTTCTACTGTGTAGGGGTGTTGCTGGAGATGGGGGTTAGATGGTGAAGGGAGGATGTTGCAGCTGAATGGTGATTTGGGTGGAGAGGAAGGAGATGGCGTAGCTGTGTAGGGGAGATCAGTGGTTTAGATGGTGGGTACTGGCAGACTGATTACGATTGGATTGATTTTGTGGCTCACCTGCCTATGTCCGTAAGAGGGAGATTGCTCAGTCAAAGGATGTTGACAGATCTAATATGGAGGTCATTGTGATAGATGCACTTCTGGGTACAGACTACAGAGTAGGAGGGATAGGATAGTACAAAGTAGATTTTGATAATTTTGGTCTAGGCTGTAGAGGTGTATGCTTGTTTCTTTCTGAAAACCCTGATATGGCAGACTGTTTGTTAAGCCTTGTCTGAATTCATTGGGGGAATTGGTTAATTAGGTATACACAACCCTGATATGTTTTGTTCATTCCGCTTGTTATCTGCTCATTGGCCCAGGAGTGAGGAGGTGGACTGGGATGATAAATGCTTTTTTGGCTTCATAAGATGGTGCATTGTTGTGTGATCCCCCCCCCCCCCCCCCCTCCTCCTCCTCACACACAAACACAAGCGGTATTCTCTACACAAATCAGCTCGTCCTATGTGTGTGTATGCCACTATATGTAAATATATTTCGGCTGGATTTTGCTGTCAATGCTTTCAGAATTATAGTCCACGCTCTAGTGACATGCCAAGTAGCATTATTGGTAATTTTTCGAAGTACTACGAATTTGAGTCCCTAAGTCAGCCAACACAATTATGAATCTTGCCTATACTACCTAATTTGTTGTTTTGTTGACTCTAGTTGCCTATAGTATGGTTTTATATCTTAGTTATATTGTATTTTGCTCACTTTGGAAGGTGCCATTTCTTTCAGGTAGAAAAAGCTTTTAGAGAAGGGACTGCCCGTCAGAATGCGCACTGTATATTTGTTTGTCTTGCGCTAAAATTGCTGGAGGAGCGAATTCATGTTGCATGCAAAGAAATCATTACGTTAGAAAAGCAGGTGCTTGCAATACTTCAAAAATTATGTAATCAATTTAATTGTTGATCAAGATTTTGAGAGAAAAGAATAATTATTTAAATTTTGTGAGATCTTATGCTCGAGTATACTGTTGTTTCTACAGACCAAACTTCTAGAAGAAGAAGAGAGAGAAAAGCGCGACGAAGAAGAGCGCAAGGAGAGGAGAAGGACAAAAGAAAGAGAGAAAAAGCTGAGAAGAAAAGAGAGGTTAAAAGGGAAGGAGAGGCAGAGAGAGGATGGTTCTGAAATGAAGTATGATTTCATGGGTTCTGAGATGTCCAAAGAAGAATCATCACCAAGTGTTCATGAGGAATCAAATAACAGTGTCAGCTCCGAAGATTCAGTAAGTGAAACAGGAGATACTGACCTGCCTAGGCCTCTGTCTCCCGATACTCGAGAGGAGCAATCCTCAAGTGGGTGTACCAATTTGGAAATGCAAAATTTGAAGAGTGATAGTCCACGACATACATGTAATGTTTCTGATGGAGAGGTTGGTACAAGGGACAGTAGTGGTTCATTTGTAATTGAGCAATCAAAATCATCTCGCCGGAAACTGAGATTTCAAAAGGAGTTTCAATTTGATCCAGCTTCTAAATGGTGTGACAAACGGAAATCAGCAATTAATGATGACAATGGTACCCTGGTTGATGAGTATGAGACAAGATCACATGGTGGATGCATGTCAAGTAGATCCGTTGGTGGAGTGAATAGGCAGTACAGAAACAATTTTGTGAAGTCCAACTCTAGAATTAGTAGCTCTAAGTTCAATGAGAAATTTCATTGTACCAACAATAGGATGCGTGAAAGATGTGATTTGCAGTCCTACAACTGTAGCTTACAGAGTGATTACCAAGCACGGGATGAGAGACATATTTCTACAATGAAAACGTGCCGGGAGGAATCTGCTTCGGATGTGTCGAGGTCATTTTATCGTAATAACAAGTATAATAATGGATGTTACATGCCAGATAGCTGTGGTGTTACCAAAAGCAAGCTCACCGGTGGGAACATTCCTCCAAGTAGAGACATGCTCTACGCTAAGAAAGTTTGGGAGCCTTTGGACTTGAGAAAGAAATACCCTCGAAGCAACTCAGACTCTGATGTTACTTTGAGGTCATCTTCCTTAAAGACTGGTGAAGGCGAGGAAGGTAGATGTAATGGGGACGATATGGGCTCTCAACCTACTAGTAATACCCATAAGTCAGCAGTGGAGCCATGTTTGTATGAAATTACTAGGGATTTAGACAAGGTTGGTGATATGAGCAATTATGAGAATCACGAAGGTGACTGCAGGATAGAGTCCAGGAACCCCTGCTTGTCTGCAGACAACACATCCCAGAGGGGATCTGGCTTTAAACCAAATGAATCGTATAATTCAAAGGATGCTGGTAATGAGGAACCATACCCTGTTGCTTCTAGCTATTTGATCACTGGTACTGATCCTATTAGGAGTGGTACTTCTAGTTCAGATAACTGCTCATCATGTCTTAGTGAGGGTGACAGCAGTACAGCCTCGTCAGGTACTCAAAATGCAGAATCTTGGCCAACATCAGATTCAGAAGAATCCAGTCAACAATTAGAAGTGAAGGAGGCTTCAACATGTGAAAATGGGTTTCAGAATATTCCTTATGATGAGTTGGATGACAAGGACAAGACAAATGGAGGGGAGTCGCTTCAAAGCACTGCAAGTACTGGATTTTCAGTAGCTAGAGGTGCAGGAGAAACTCACATACAAGGGGATCCATCTACCAACAGAGGCCAGATGGATGGTAGAATTGTAGCTGATGTTGGTTCCCAACAGCACCGCATGATTCCACCGATGTTTAACCAAGGGTTACATATGCCAATGATCCCTGCACCTTCCACAATGGCATATTACCAGCAAAGCCCAACCTCGTGGTCACCGGCTCCTGTAAATGGGTTAACTGCGTATCACCAGCCCAATCGCTATCTCTTCACCGCCCCTCTTAGGTATGGTATGTCTGCGAACCAGCCTTCACATCTCTGTATGCAGTACAATGCTCTACAACCTCTACCAACTTCGATTCTTAATGTTGGCCAACATCCTGTGTACCAAACAGTCAGCAGGACTACTGTTGTGAACACAGAAGAGCAAAACGGCAATTCAAAATTTTCCCCAGCTCCAAAAGCGGCAAATGGATTTGGTACAATGGTGAGAGAAATTCCTGCTGACAGGCCAGTTCTGAATGGTCAGACTTCTCCACAAGAACCATCGCATGGAGATAATGGGAGCATAAGCATTTCTTCCAATTTGCGAAGTGACAATGCTAACTTTTCTTTGTTCCATTTTGGTGGGCCAATAGCAGTTGCATCAGGATCTGACATGAATTCAGCCTTTCCAAGAGAAGGTGCTGTTAAGGATCATTGTTCGTACCCGCCAGCTCACTGTACTCAGCCTGGTCTGTCTCCTTCAAATAAGGACTCAACTGTTGAAGAATACAGCTTGTTTGCAGCAAGCAATGGAACAAGGTTTTCATTCTTCTGATAAGATGTTGAGAAGATGCAAAGAGAAGAGGGTTGAAGTGAATTATGCTCTACCCATCTCCAGTTGTTAAAGTGTGGTACTTGTATTTCCTATAGACAATAATCTTCTTGGAGAATCCCAATTTTAGAATATATTTTCTTGAGTTAATCATTTGTGTTTTATTGTTTTTGACTTTATGAGGAAAAAAGAGAAGAAAGAATTGCGTGGTTGTCTGGTTGATAGGGTTGATGTTTTCCTTTCGTTATTGGTTTGAGCTTTTTAGTATTTTGAAGAGTTTGCTGATTGACTACATGAATGGGCATCCTGCTAACCTAGCTTGGAGGACAACTAACTTGTTGGAGGCGAAATCAATGTTTACGTTGTTTAATTCAGCTGCAATTCGATCAGGGAACATTTTGTGCACATATATTGGCAAAGCATGTTGAATTGTTGATATCAGTTCACAAAATTCTGATTGTATCTATTAATCAACCCCTTATTGCTTCTAAGTCAGCTGGAGAGGATCCCATGTAATAGTGTGAACTCTTAGTTTCTCACGACTGTTTAAAACAAATGGTAAAAGAAAAAATACAACCAGAATGAAGTTGGTCCTTCCAAGTTCCATCCTTTCCCTATGATATGATAATAAAATGCAGGCCCCTAGATAGAAATTGAGTAAGGAGACTCTCAAGAATTGAAGAATCGAAGTTTATAAATTGAGTGAAAATGAAAAGTAAAAAAACGTAAATATAGAATTGACTAAGATAAGTTTATAAATCGAGTGAAAAATAGAAAATGAAAAATAAAAAAAAAAATCTAGAAATTGAGTAAGATGAGTTATGTATAGCAAATTAGCAATGCATGATTGAAGCTATTCTCATTTCTTAGGCAATTAATATTATATAAATCGACTGGGGTGGTTAAACGGAGATTAAACAACTTGGCCTAGGATGGTTAATTACCGTATAGGTGGCTAGATCGATTTTTTCAAACAATTATAGAGCTAGCCTTCTATGCTGATTTTTGGAACACTAGTAAGTGGAATACTAAAAAAAAGCAAAGCCCAATAGAATGTCCCAAGCCCAATACTAAAAAGAATCTCGTGAAAGTTTGTTTGTTTCCCTCGCTTTCTTTGTTTGTGGAATTTGTTTGATTATTCGATTGTTACCCCAATTTCCTGAATTAGCAGCAGCAGAAGAAAGAAAAAGAAATCCCCCAATTATTCAATCTAATCCATCCATCTATCTATCCAAATGAAATCTTATTGTTGTTCTCTAAACTTCGCCTCAAATCTATCTATTAGTATAACTTTATATCTCTTCCATCTTTCCATTATATATTAATTGTTTTCAGAGAAGTGAAACAGAAAACATAGAGATCGATCTGCAACATTAGTTTATCTCAATTCTCTTGGTCTGAGGCACATCGAAGAAGAACGCAAAAGTAGCTAACTTAGCTTAGCTTAGCTTTTGATGTTTCATGTTAGGTAATTATATTGTTGTCTCTGTTCTGTTTTAAAACAACTTGAGGCAAATCAGTCGAGTTTCATTTCTCGAAGTTCAAATAAGTATAATATGTTTCTCACTTGTTCCTACCAGTTCGCCGTAAAGATGAAGTTTTATGCATGTTTGTTTTGTTCAGATTGAATTTTTGCGAGTTTTATGATGTGAAAAATAATTAACAAAGCACTTTTTTTTTTTTTTTTTTTATGTTCGAACAACTGTACACTTTACTTCATTTCAGTAATTTCGACTTTTGGGTGTAGTGTGTTTAGTTACAACTTACAACTTTATTATACCTACATAAGAGGTCAGAGGACACTAGAAGGACATGACTAGGGATCCTGGTTTGAGAGTTTAGGCGTGGTTAGGATGCATTTGATGGACAATTAATGAGTTGTAATATTATGTACCGAGTGCACAGACCTGGCATTTCAAATAACCTAACAACCCGCAACTTGGCAACTCATAATTTAACAGTAGAAATGAGGTTGATATTCAAAGTGGACTCAAAACAGTAGAAGTTCTCCATTCGAGTATGTTAATTTTTGTCAAATGTACATATATTGTTTGTTGTTCCTTAACTATAGAATATATTTTGTCTGTAGATATGGACATAGAGGCCGCACCAGCCACGGCACCAGCCACTGCCCCGCCCAGTGTTTTCAGACGTCATTGGAGGATGTGTTGCACACTGGGGATACTGCTTCTAGTGATGATCATCATCTATGCTTATGTGAATCTGTCTTTCTCCAAATACAAGCCAAAGATTGAATTGGACAACATCCGTACAAATGGGTCATCCTTTGACCACTTCGGGCCGTCCACTGTCGTATTGGCCTCCTTATCCATTGAGAATACAGCAGCTCGATTTTTGGAATACGACTTCATGGTGGCCACTTTAGAATATAACAACAGTGTCATATCTTCCTCTAGCATGCAGAAATTACATCAAAAGCCCAAGACTTTGATAATGATTCAAGCTCCATTTACAGAGTTCAACTACATTGGAAACGTTACATCTTTGTCTGCAACTGTTAAGTTATTTTTACATTTTCGGGTAAAAGGTTTATCGATGGAGTTCACTCGTGTGGTGAAGATTTCGTGTGGTGTCAAGGTGGCTAGCTGGGGAGGATCATTTACGGAGGGAATTGACGATTGTGTTTATTTTTAGTGGCAATGATCATATTCTTGGGGAGTTGTTGTGGAAGAAGGACTTGGTTCATTCATATGGTGTGGAGTATCTTGTTTATTAGGTTTATTGGTGAGCTGATTTGTGTTGTTTTCTATCTCTCTGGCGCAATCCCTGCCTCTTGGCCAGATTTCTCTCTCGGAGGTAGGATTTCTTCCATTTTGTTGGGCACGTGGTGTTTCATGTGTGTCAGGTCTTGTCTTGTCTGAGTGGGAGTATGTGTAAAGGTAAGATTGTATTCTCAACAAGGCTACGTACATAACCCAAGTTCTCTATTGTAAACATTATTAGTATTTAACCTTTCTCTCATTCTCTGATGTATGATGTATCTAAATAAATTCTAGTAATGGATCATGAGCCCTTATTAGCTCCACTTTGTCTACTGTATCTAACTATCTATCTTTCCTTATTCTACAAAACCTACAATTATTATCAATGCATGTTATCAGACTAGGAATTTGCAAAATTTGAGTTTGTCAAGTTTGGGATGGTTCCATTTTGAAAGCAAACCGGCTTTTCTCAATTAGGTATTTCACCCAAGTTTGGATCAATGTTGTTGTTGTGTTTCCAATGATAAAACAAATCTCAGTTGATTTGATTTGCTTGATAGTGGCAGCTGTTTGATCTTGCTCAGATGCTGTTTCCTTCCACTCCTCTTTAGTAGTTACTTGCTTGGGTTGGGCCAATTTCAACTTTCAAAGGTATGGATGGTACTGATTTATGTTTGGAGTGAGCTCTTATTTATGACTAACTAGTAACTACTGTACCAACAACATATATCTGATGAATATTTCTACCAAGTATACTAGTATAGGCATTCACTTTTTACAGGTAAAAATTATTTCAGAAGATGAAAGTGAAAGTGATGCAGTGGGACTGTGGGAGTGGGAGAGCTTTGTCTAGTTGCCCTTCATTATTCAAGTTGCCCTTTATTTCTTTCCTATATTGATAATAGTTTATATTACAGTTAATTATATGACATATGCTCTTAATCTGGAGTCTGGACCTCGTATTGAGTTTTTTTTAGGATTGTCAAAATAATGGAGGACACTCGTAGGCTGGCTATGGAGAGCAAAACTAGTAGACAAGATGGTACTAAAATGATAAAAATGTCGACTTTACCAACTGATAAGAGTTGCCTAATTGAGAAATTTGGAGACTGCTTCCTATGCAACCCAATATCAGTCTGGTTGTCTTTTTTAGGCATGTCTTTCAGCTAACATACAGAATGGACACACCATGGACACAGCATTTTCAGTTAAATATGGTGTCTCTTACAGGAGTGCGCTTCCATTTTGAAATACCTAGCAATAGGATGCGCTCTTCGATATGCATTCATTGAGTTTGCTAGTTACAGACTTACAGCCTACATATTTCGTATCAGATCTAAGAATTGGGTTATTAACAGTATGATGAGTAAGATTTACTTGGTAGTAAACTCTGATCAATGCACACAAATTTAAGATCTTCTGGAATTCTGTTAACTTTCTATATTTAGTGAGTAGAAACTATTGTTAAATTAACAGACTGGTTATGTAGGGGCAGGTTATTATTAAGGCATGCATCTTCTTATCACCCATTCATGCATGGACATGATTTTAGTGCTGATACAATAATCTATTTGGCTTGAAAAGCATCGTCGCCAAAAAAGACATGTTTAGAGATATTGTCATGAGCTACACTTAAGTGAAAATGATTTTAATGACAGGGAGATCATCTGCATGCCCTAAAGATCACCCTCAAGGAACTCCATGTAGACCCAATGGGAGGGTACTGAAAAAGTACATGTCAAAATAAATGGCATCCTATCATATCTAGTCATCTAGGCATATAAACTCGAAAGTGTTGCTAGGGTATTCGATTCACTGAATTATGGATTCGTATTGTCGAGACAGGTTGTGAATTTTTGTAAAATTTTAAAACTTAAAACTCTCATTATGAAAGTCAACAAGTTTGTTGGTTGTTGTTTGCTAAATGCCTATCTACAATTTTCCACTAATTACATGGTGGAGGAATGTAATGTATGGATTGCTGCAACTATAGAGCATCAAATGATGACAGAACTTTTATTTATTTATTTTTGGTTTTTTAGATCACAAAGGAATCATTAATTGATGGCGGATTCTTCAAAACTGGAGATACTGTCAGAGTGGATGAGGATGGATACTTCGTTATTTTGGGACGTAAGTAACTTTCACTTTATATGATATCACTGTGTAATGAATGTCTTTCCGATTTATATGTATGTATAGAGTATAATGTTTCAAATATATAACGGGATTCACTGCGACACCACCCTGTAAATTATATCAAAGTGGTGAATCATGAATTTATCGAATCATGAATTTATCAGCTATAAGACCATGCGACTGGTGGAGCTCTGCCCTGTCAAGCATCGCAGAAAAAATCTTTGATATTGAAGAAATGTACGAGTTTACTATTGTTTAAAGCATCTATAACTAGCTAAACATCAGCTCATAACAATTGAGAGTTCTGAAGCAAACACTAGTTTGGCAGATGCTTATGGTAAGTGAGTTATCAAATGCTACAATTGAGCTACAATCAGTTCAGTACAAGACGAAAGAAGGGCCTAATACAAGATGTATGACTCTTTTAATGTCGTTTCTTTCGTGAATGATAGAATAGGACAACCATGGAGCTCTGAATCATACACTAGCTAGAAATAAAACAATGGTGGTCAAGTTAGATGAATTTACACTAAAACATGCATATACCAACTCATTTGTTTATTGACAATGTTCCCAATGTTTTGTTGATTATTGGTAAACAATACCTAATAATTTAACTGGCATTATATTTATTATTAATGAATTGTGGTACGGACCTCAATATTAACCTTGCTTACCTACCCGAATACTAGCAGAAACATGTTCTAATGTGATGAGTTCAATCGTGATAGAGATGTTAGTGTATTTAAAATTGCGCTACCAAATCTGTTTATTCATTCGTATCTATTTCGATTCATACTACTTGCTACACATCTGATATATGTGTTGTGCCTCTCCGGCCATGTAAGGTAACATTATTGGATTTTGGAATAAGGATCATTGTAAGACAGTCAGGGAGTTTTATTGGTAGGTTTCACTCCATTTGATACATCTCACTAACACAGATATTATTGACCTGCTAAGGAACTTTTCCAAATAAACATTGTGAGTCAAGAACATACAAAGTTGGAAAAAAAATTTAGCAATCAACAACAATAATTTGGACCGGTTTCAAATGTTCTGCGCACAATTCCATTTAAGCTGGATGGAGGAGCTTCATCAACCCCTGGCTATATTGCTTGCCTACATATATATCAAAACGTTTTCTTTCTGATGTTTAGTAAATATTTGATAAGGAAGCAGCCCACTTCCTGCATGTCTTTGCTTGAGACCATAATATTTGACAAGTTTGTATATTCCTAACGAATGTTAGGAAAGCAGTGGATTAGGGAGGACTAGCCTGATAGGTTGGTTTGGACCCCCCACATCCCGACTAATATTAAGTTTTTCATATCTCACGTGGAGTCTTTGTCAGGATCGAGTGTTGACTATGCATGCATATTCCTAACGAATGTGAAATGTAAGGAAAATTTCGCACATGTATTTTGCGTTGTAGGGTAGTGAAAGGTGTGGTAAAGCTTGATCAGCTACAACAACATAGCAGTAGACAGAGTTGGAGGCAGTAGCAGTCTAGCAGATGGTGAGCTTTTAAGGTGGTTCGATCAGCAAGCAAAGAACTGGCAGAGAAGATCTGGGCGTTAGCACCATACACTGATGTGGGAAAATCTACAAGATTCAGATGCTACTATGGCATAAAGATAAGTTTTTAGAGGCATGGACAGAGACCCAACAACTGCAGCATCGCTGGATACTGATGAGGGAAGGCACATCCTACGAAGAAATTAAAGGAGCAGTGAACAGTTGTTGGGTGCAGCAACAACAACAACGTTGGATAGTAGCACCAATGTTATGGCTCCTCAAGTATTATAGCAATAACATCAACAACAAATCTCACTTGTAGAGGACTGCAGAAGCATGGAAGAAATGTGAAATAGTGTGGGATTGGTTCAATACAACACAACAGTGGCGCAGAGTTTATGTTATGAGTTCAGGTTCATAACTGGCGCGTTTTATGGTTTTAATGTAAGGGTTTTATTTATTCTTTTAGTCTGGTTTTAAAGTTGCCTACACCTGACCGTTAATCAGACAAGACACAGATAAAAATGATTACCAGACTCTTTCTTTGGTTTGCTTATTATTGAATCCATTTTTTTTTTTATCTCAAAGTAACTTGAAATGCAACATTGAGCACAAAGGTTGTCAGAGCTTAAGCAACCATGAATTGAAGCAACGCATTTCTAAGTTGGATATGCTTATTTTGGTAATAAATTTATGCCGCAGTTAAGCTCAGCTTTATAATAGAAGAATAGAAGATTTCCCTACTGTAATTGTTTCTTTTTAGTCCACTGCTTTCTTCAAAATCAAATTAAGTAACAAGTTTTTTGGTTAACTTTATTGAAATTTTATTTTTCTATTCAAATGTCATTACAACATTAGGTATCTGGAGAAGAAAAAAAACAGGTATCAAATATTATTTTCTTAAACTTTTGGTATACACCAACAAACCCCTTTCCTGCAGGCCGGATTATCGTTAGAACCGCAATAGTCGCCTTTGACACAATCCCTAATAGTCACACATGAAGTACCGCGGATCGGTGTATCTGCATTCACTTTGCTCGCCATTCTATCACCTGCATAAATATTATAATGATAATTGCAATATTAGAGCAAGGGATATTTCTACAAGATAAAATTACATTACATGGTTGCAAAACAAAAACAAGGTATTAAAAAAAAAAAAAAACCTAAAACGAAAAAAAGGAGAACAAGGAAAAAGCACAAGGCTCGCGAAAACTTTGGCATCATTTCACTTATTTCACTTTAGTACCCCAAAGCTAATTGAGTTTTATAATGTACAAATTTAATTTGATTTCCTTAATTTATACCTTAGTTTGATCTCATCAGCAATATATTGTAATTAATGTCTGAAAATTAAAATAGTTTAGTGGCATGCAAACAAACTTAATATTCTGATGTGAAACAATATTTTTATACTTGACGATTACAATGATTTATGATAATCAGATCATTTTGTACTAACACTTTATTAGATGAATCTTTGCATTAAATTACTGGAGGAAAGGAAACAAAAATAAGTACAGTAGAACCTCTTTAAATTAATACCCGATGGGTTAATAATCTTTCTAAGTTAATAAAATTCTCTAGTCTTGATGTACATGGCAAATAGCTAAATCAACACTCGGTAAATTAATAATCTCTTTTTTTATAAGAAAATTAATAATTTTTTTAAGTTAATAAATTTTAATAAAATTAATCTCTTTAAATTAATAAATTTTAATAAAATTGCATAGATCCGACGCTATTAATTTAAAGAGGTTCTACTGTACTAGGATGATGAATTGATAATCCCTACTCCCGAGTGTATGTTATGAGCAGTGACATATTTCCTTCAACAAGGTGAAAACATAGTTTTAAAAAATCGGTTTTTTCAATCGAATCGGAGTAGAGCGATCCCGATTCTACTCACTGAATCAATCAAAAATCGACCGATTCTTTGTTAAACTAAATATTAATTTTTAATATTAAAATATATTAAAATTTAATTTAATTTTTTATGTGAAAAAATGGTAATTTTTTAAAATTATGTGGAAATGGAGCCCTCTAGAGATTTACTTTAATGTTTGGGCCAGGCTTCTCTAATTACCGGCCCATCTCATCTCGATTGGATTTATGATGGGTGTTATTCTTCCCACCCAAGATAGTTGTCAAAAAACCCAAACCAAAAAATTTGTCAAAAAAACCCAACAATTTAATGATGTTATTTACTTAGTTACCCTTCTTCTCCAACCCACTTGAAAACCCAACACCTTAATGATGTTTTCTTTGTTAGTAAAAAAACAATTTTTCTTTGACCTAAATTAAGCCTTTAATCATTGTAAGATCAAATAATATCAATCTGGTTCTATATTTTTATATAGAATATTAATTTTTAAATCTAACGGTGTTTTCGAATCATGGGATTTTAAAATTTATTATGGTAAATTAGAGACTGAAGTAAAACTAATTTTTTTTCAAAAGGACAATAATCAACTGATGTTAAGATGTTACAACTTCATTGAATGTTCATGGGAAAGCATAACAAAAGCATTTGAGATTATGGTCTACGCTAAAATCACTTTATCAAGGAGTGAAGTTAATGATCTAGTACTTACATTTTTTTTAACATAATTAAAAGAAATAAAAATGGAAGAATCTGAAATGGATTATTAAGCTATGAAAGCCTTCAATACTTGAGTTTAATCCATAAAATAAAAGTAAAAAAAAAAAAATAAAGAACAGAGAAAAAAAAAAAATGGGTTCTTAAAATGGTTGGGAATTGAAAACGGGTAAAAAAATAAATGACATGATTAGGAGATTGGGTTTTATGACGAGTTTTTTAAGTATGGGTTTTTTTACAACTATTATGGGTGGGAAGAATAACACCCTTTATGATTTGACTCCAGCAATGCAGAACTCATTCACAACAACAAAAAAAAAAAGTTCAATGAGTTCCCTCCTCTTCTCTTCTTCTTCTCTTCTCATCCCAACACCATTATTATCATCACTTCGTCAATCTTCTCTTCACACCCAAATATTCCTATTACCTAATTATTATTATAATAATTCCAATAATGCCCATACTCTCTATTCTTCATTTCGTTCTCTCTGTAGTTCTACTGATGGACAAGTTTCTGTTGTAAATTTCCAAGATTTACTTGAAAAAGATTGGTCTTTTCTTGAATCTGATCACTTAAACTCACCTAAACAACAAACCCAAAAGACCAATTTGATTATTTCTGAAGCAGAAATTGATTCTAATTCTAGGGTTTTAGTTTCAATTCCAAGTGAAGATTTTGTTGATAGATTAGTTGATTCGACTAAATGTGAAGTTATTCTTGTTGTTCATGATTCCTTATTTGTTCTTGCTGGTATTAAAGAGAAACATGATTTGGTTAAGTGTTGGCAAGGAGAGCTTATTTATGTTCCTGAGAAATGGGGACCTTTCGATGTCGTGTTTCTTTGTTATTTACCTGCTTTGCCATTTGATCTTCAACAAATTTTCGATACTATCGCTAAGCGTTGTTCGCCAGGTAATTTCTTTACTTAAAAAACAGATTTCTTATACCAATGTAGTTGTTAATGTTGAACTGTGCATTTTAACTGAATATTGATTTCAGATCAAGTAAGCAACGTTGTTGAAAGTTAATATAACTATTGAATGACTCAAACATTTCTGAGTGACAAGTGTTCAATAAACTACATAATTTGTTAAGCAAATGGGTCTTTTTCGCTTGTGCTCAGACATTTATCTTATGAGTAGATTTTACTATCAGTGATTCTAAAACTGGCATCTTGTTTATGTTTACCTTCGGACAATTGAATATGTTAGATAGATGTCCTCCTTCCTTAAGTGTACCTCTGTCAATGCAATTGCATACTGTAGTTTTCTTATTTATGGGCTGTATCAAGTTGTAATGAGTTCAATGAGCAATAGAACCTATGTATCTATATGTTCATATGTTTCATGATGGGTGGATCTTCTAGTGAAAGTCTCTCTTTATGGTCTGGTTACTTTTGGAGATATACGTAAGCATTTGTTAGAGTATATAGGCCTCCTTCCATCTGTGTACTTCTCACTGGAATTGCGAAGTTTTCATTTCTATGTGCTGTATCAAGTATGCATTATGAATTTTGTGAGCAATAGAACCTATGTATATGTTCATGTGTTTCGTGATTGCTGGATCTTCTGCATGTGGTCTAGTGAAAGTCTGTCTCCTTGGTTTGATTATTTTGAAGTTGTACAGGAGCATTTGTGAAGAATTGGGATCTCATTTCCCTCACAACATTTTACTTTTACGTTAGTCATTCTCCCTTCTTACATGGCCTTAATATTCGACTTAAAATGTGTGTAGGTGCAAGACTAGTTATCAGCTTTTCACAAGGAAGGGAAGTTGTCGATCAACAACAAAAAGAATATCCCGATGTGGTAGTATCAGATTTGCCTCATAAACAGAATTTGGAGAGAGTTGCAGCTGATCATTCGTTCGAGATAACTAAATTCGTAGATGAGCCTGGGTTTTACCTTGCTGTATTGAAGTTTAGTGGTGCGGTATGTTGATTAAGTAAAGTTTTAATGCTGTTTGTTTTTGTTCTGTTGCTGCTCCTTAGAATTATAACTTGTAACTGACTATGTCTTGAGGTTATAAGGTGTTGGTGTCTGTAACCTGATTTCATCTCAATTTTGACATGTTTAGTTTCACCACCGTTGCAGTCTTTTTAAGTTGTTGAATGTTGAGAGTCTCCACTAATGTTGTATTAAACTTGCTGTATTTGAAAGTTTGAGGGTATCTTCGAGCTTTCCTTTCCACTGCCAATGCGGCTGCTGAGATATGCCCATATTTGGTGAACCGTCTATTCGCATGTATTTGGTTAATGTTGTAGCCCTTTATGTCTCTATCTTAAAAATGTTCCAGCAACAAGCTGTGCTGTACTATGATGTATTAAATGAATGAGATTAGGAGATTTTCAAAATCTTTTGTTGTTGCATCATTTGTGGGAGCTTAAAGATTTCTGAATTGGATAAAACAAATTGAACTACAATCCTTCCAATATTTTGTTATCCTTTGTTTTTATGGACCATAGAGAACCAGCATGTAAAGTGGAACTTCCGAAATATGAATGGATACATCCGATAATCACGAATACGGATCCTCTATTAATGGTATGGTTTAGTGTTGACAGTTCCTAAGCAGAAGGTGGTCGCTTTGCTTGGTTATAGTGATGCTGATGCATAACCTTTGTCCCTTCACAGTTCACACTGACCAAAATGATCCAGGAAGAATAGGAAAACCTATAATATAAGCCCAACAAGATCCAGCCCGTTAGCCCATTGCCTAGGTTTATGGAAAATACAATAGTCCCGGCTCCACATAATCATTCTGTCATTGAAATAAAGGCTAAACTATCGAGTTATGCAACGAAGTAGGGTCGAATTCCCAACTTATGCAACCAACTAAATTAGGTTTAAAATAATCAGCAAACTTTTAAGTTTTTGCAATTTATGCAATGCCGTTAACAATCCTTAACAGATGTTAGGTTTTGTTGACTGTATTCTATTTTTAAATTTTTCTATTTCTGACTGTGTAATAATTTATAGTTGACTATATTTTTTTTTTTTTTATTTAGATTTTAAGTTCGATTTGATGAATCCAATAGATTGAGAATTATGAAATTGAAAATTGGGGTTTAGAAACCCAAGACTTACCTTCTTTTAAGATAAACTAATTTTATTTTTATTTTTATTTTTATTTTTATTTTTATTTTTATTTTTATTTTTATTTTTATTTTAAAAAGAAAAAAAAAAATTTATTGATAAGCTCAACGAATTACACAAAAGTAGAGGACAAACGCGCTACAAACTGCGCGGCAAGTCCTTTCTGGATAGCAAACCCGATTCTCCTAAATACATATTCGTTCGAACCTGCAGTCATCACGTTGCTATCCATTATCTTCTGCACTCTCCTGAGGAGCTCAACTGCTTCTGAGCCTAGCAATCCAAATGTGTCAAACGCAAAGGGGATGAAACTATGTTGGTTAGCCCTACAAGCTCCGTCATGTTTCTCCACTTTTGCCGCTGCTGCATTGCTAGCTGCTAGCCCCACCTCAAAAATCCCAGCACTCAGCCCCACCATCGGAGACGCCCCTGTAACATCAACACACGCATGTTTACCTTCAGACCAGTTGTAGACCAGAATATCAGCAGGACGTAATGTCGATCTTCCTTCCTTAGGATCAGTAAGAAAGTTAACAGGAGCCTCCTTCTTAACCTGTACGCCAGCCCGCCAGAACACATCACACAAGATATCTCTAACGTGGTCATGCCTGTACTTGAAGCCGGGGTAATGCTTACAATGGGCCGCATGGTCCCCGAAAGCATCAAGTCTACTCTTCTTGCACACTGGACAAAGCTCACCATCTGAATATAGAGGGATCATCAATCGATAACGAATAATGACACGATATTCTACAGGCGTCATGCGTTGTCCAAGCCCTTCCATCGGGATAGCAAGGAGAAAATCTTTGGCATGTTCTGACTGCACACATCCAATCACGGCTTTTTGTCTCGCTGACAACTCAAATTCCCTCTCAAGACCAGAACTAATCCTGTTGTAGTATGCTTCCGCCAAGACATGTTGGGGTCTGAAGAGGACGGTAGCAGTTGGGGCAAGATTACTGAGATCAAAATCAGGTATAGAAAGATGTAAACTAGCAATGGCAGTATCGAAAACATTACCCATAGGTGGAGTGTCACAACCTCGAAGAATGTGGTCTTGGAGATCCTTGGTTTGCGTACGTGAAGCTACGAAAGCAAACTTCATAACATCAGTAGCACAATAGATACCAAGTCCACCCATACGCAATGGGAGGGTTGTCATACGCCACTGTAGATCGCCAAAACCAGGTCCATCAGAAACCACAATATTTTGAAGGGCTGCACGAAGCTTGTGGTCAAACCATTCGGCTGTTTCCTGAACATAGTCAGGGGGGCAAGTACGGAGGGCAAAGGTGAGTTTAGATAATCCCATACAAGAACGTAAAAGTGCCAACTCACACTGCGGATCCTTTAGCTGTGGTAATAAATCCATAAGTTGAAGTGTCTTATCCACTCGTTGACGAACATTACCCACAATAAATGATGCATCAATACTGACAGCCCCTCCAAGCAACTCAACCCCTCGCTGATGACATGATATACCAACCGGAAAGATATCTGGATAGGAGCAGTCAGGATCAACAGAAGGTCAGAACAACTCTGTCTTAGACACATTAAGCACGAGCCCAAGAGATGGTCCTCTTTCCTGAATGATACTAATAGCTCTAGCCACATGTTCTGTACTACCAATCAGAGTACCATCATCTAAGTACCATGCCTGCAACTCCAAGTGGCATTCTGACTGAATGCGGTGTATCAATGGATGCAAGACCAAAGCAAAGAGAAGAGGCCCCAAAGGGTCCCCCTGCTGTATCCCAGCTGCTGACCAAATATGAGTAGACCCTAGATACAATCGAGCAGGTTGACAATAGAGGTATTCGACCCATAGAGCAATAGATGGACAATGATTGCGTACCTCCCGTAGCATAGCAAACCGATCAACAAGGTTGAAGGCATTCTGAAAGTCCACAAGCAGCATAGAAAGCGATGTGTCATCCTTGTTGGCATAAACCAACCGATTAACAGCATGCAAAATTGCCTCTGCTCCACCAGGCACACCAACCCCAAACTGAAAATCCTCTAGGTACGGGACAATATCCTTAGAAACTCCTCTCATGGCAATCTTAGACACCAGGCGACGCCAAACCATACCCACAGCTATTGGGCGAATGCCGTTACCTGGCTTAAGAAGTGGGGTGAGCGGTGCACTAGCTATGAACTCTGCCAAGACCCGTGGGCATCGAATTTGTAGCCATAAGTTCACAACCGGTGTCAAGGCCTCCATAAGATCTGTGGCTACAGCAGATGCAGCCCCACTCATAGCATCCAATAGGTGTTGGGCCCGGAGACCATCTCGCCCACAAGACGTCCCTTTGGGGAAGGACCTGATGCATGATAATATCACATCCCTCTCAACTGACAAAGGTGACTCAAGTAAAGGAATGTCGGGGACAGATGGTGGTGGATGCTTCGGGTGTTTATCCTCTAAAGCCCGCTGAGTCTCGGGAGTGTTCGGAGCAACCCCTGATGATGCCAACACCTTCACGGCTGCTGCAAAGTGCCCGTCTGCAACCTTTTGCAAACACCGTCGTACATTCTTGCTTTGGGACTGTCGAGATGGTCGTTCCAACGGAGGTTCTGTGTGTGTGACCCTCTCAATCAAACGAAATATACCCCCAGGCTCGTTCCAAATAGAGAGAGCCTGCAAAATCTGATTTTGCTGGAGATATTTCCGAGCACCAGAACGACGCTCTTGGCGATTCTGCGGCTGGAACACTTGCAATGTGCAATAGGGAAACAGGAGCAATCTAACCCATGGCCCTGTCGACATGGGGTCTGCAGTAACCTCATATACGACTGACTTCAATGCACAGGAGAATGCTAATCGACAAGGACGTGGAATACTTTTCACTGTGCGAAAAGGTCTACAGAAAATACGATCAAGTGATATCTCATCTAAAGAAGGTGCAACAATAGAAAGGTGAGTATCGATACCAGTGTCCCCTCCTGCTGTAGGTGCGGGTGGATTATCAACATGCACAAGCTGTGGTGGTTGTATACCTACAATTGCACACTCTAACTCACCGGTCTCTTTTCGTGCAGGTGGTTTGATGACTGCACCATCCGGATGTTTACATTTTATGGTCGATGCATGGATACCGAAACAATCAGCACACATCCATTTGTTTATCCTCTTCAAAGTATTGTCAAGCGACGAAAATAAACCTATATCAACTTTGATCGCATCTCTCAGCCTGTCGATGTCATTAACCTTCTTCAAGTGATCTTTCTTAACATGCGTTGGGATGTACGAAGATTTGTATCCATTTCCACACGGTCCATTGGTGCATCCATCAAAATTTCGAAATGGACAATGGATACTCTCCATCAAGCAGCCAATTTTTTTTTTCCTTCTTTTTTTTTTTTTTTTTTTTTTTATTTAAAAGATTAAATTTTATTGATAAGCTCAACGAATTACACAAAAGTAGAGGACAAACGCGCTACAAACTGCCGGCAAGTCCTTTCTGGATAGCAAACCCGATTCTCCTAAATACATATTCGTTCGAACCTGCAGTCATCACGTTGTTATCCATTATCTTCTGCACTCTCCTGAGGAGCTCAACTGCTTCTGAGCCTAGCAATCCAAATTGTCAAATGCAAAAGGGATGAAACTATGTTGGTTAGCCCTACAAGCTCCGTCATGTTTCTCCACTTTTGCCGCTGCTGCATTGCTAGCTGCTAGACCCACCTCAAAAATCCCAGCACTCAGCCCAACCATCGGAGACGCCCCTGTAACATCAACACACGCATGTTTACCTTCCGACCAGTTGTAGACCAGAATATCAGCAGGACGTAGTGTCGATCTTCCTTCCTTAGGATCAGTAAGAAAGTTAACAGGAGCCTCCTTCTTAACCTGTACGCCAGCCCGCCAGAACACATCACACAAGATATCTCTAACGTGGTCATGCCTTTACTTGAAGCCGGGGTAATGCTTACAATGGGCCGCATGGTCCCCGAAAGCATCAAGTCTACTCTTCTTACACACTGGACAAAGCTCACCATCTGAATATAGAGGGATCATCAATCGATAACGAAGAATGGCACGATACTCTACAGGCGTCATGCGTTGTCCAAGCCCTTCCATCGGGATAGCAAGAAGAAAATCTTTGGCATGTTCTGACTGTACACATCCAATCACGGCTTTTTGTCTAGCTGACAACTCAAATTCCCTCTCAAGACCAGAACTAATCTTGTTGTAGTATGCTTCCGCCAAGACATGTTGGGGTCTGAAGGGGACGGTAGCAGTTGGAGCAAGATTACTGAGATCAAAATCAGGTATAGAAAGATGTAAACTAGCAATGGCAGTATCGAAAACATTACCCATAGGTGGAGTGTCACAACCTCGAAGAATGTGGTCTTGGAGATCCTTGGTTTGCGTACGTGAAGCTACGAAAGCAAACTTCATAACATCAGTGGCACAATAGATACCAAGTCCACCCATACGCAATGGGAGGGTTGCCATACGCCACTGTAAATCGCCAAAACCAGGGCCATCGGAAACCACAATATTTTGAAGGGCTGCACGAAGCTTGTGGTCAAACCATTCGGCTGTTTCCTGAACATAATCAGGGGGGCAAGTACGGAGAGCAAAGGTGAGTTTGGATAATCCCATACAAGAACGTAAAAGTGCCAACTCACACTGCGGATCCTTTAGCTGTGGTAATAAGTCCATAAGTTGAAGTGTCTTATCCACTCGTTGACGAACATTACCCACAATAAATGATGCATCAGTACTTACAGCCCCTCCAAGCAACTTAACCCCTCGCTGAGGACATGATATACCAACCGGAAAGATATCTGGATAGGAGCAGTCAGGATCAACAGAAGGCCAGAACAACTTTGTCTTGGACACATTAAACACGAGCCCAAGAGATGGTCCTCTTTCCTGAATGATACGAATAGCTCTAGCCACATGTTCTGTGCTACCAATCAGAGTACCATCATCTAAGTACCATGCCTGCAACTCCAAGTGGCATTCTGACCGAATACGGTGTATCAATGGATGCAAGACCAAAGCAAAGAGAAGAGGCCCCAAAGGGTCCCCCTGCTGTATCGCAGCTGCTGACCAGATATGAGTAGACCCTAGATACAATCGAGCAGGTTGACAATAGAGGTATTCGACCCATAGAGCAATAGATGGACAATGATTGCGTACCTCCCGTAGCATAGCAGACCGATCAACAAGGTTGAAGGCATTCTGAAAGTCCACAAGCAGCATAGAAAGCGATGTGTCATCCTTGTTGGCACAAACCAACCGATTAACAGCATGCAAAATTGCCTCTGCTCCACCAGACACACCAACCCCAAACTGAAAATCCTCGAGGTAGGGGACAATATCCTTAGAAACTCCTCTCATGGCAATCTTAGACACCAAGCGGCGCCAAACCATACCCACAGCTATTGGGCGAATGCCGTTACCTGGCTTAAGAAGTGGGGTGAGCGGTGCACTAGCTATGAACTCTGCCAAGACCTGTGGGCATCGACCTTGTAGCCATAAGTTCACAACCGGTGTCAAGGCCTCCATAAGATCTGTGGCTACAGCGGATGCAGCCCCACTCATAGCATCCAATAAGTGTTGGGCCCGGAGACCATCTCGCCCACAAGACGTCCCTTTGGGGAAGGACCTGATGCATGATAATATCCCATCCCTCTCAACTGACAAAGGTGACTCGAGTAAAGGAATGTCGGGGACAGATGGTGGTGGATGCTTCGGGTGTTTATCCTCTAAAGCCCGCTGCGTCTCTGGAGTGTTCGGAGCAACCCCTGATGATGCCAACACCTTCACGGCTGCTGCAAAGTGCCCGTCTGCAACCTTTTGCAAACACCGTCGTACATTCTTGCTTTGGGGCTGTCGAAATGGTCGTTCCAATGGAGGCTCTGTGTGTGTGACCCTCTCAATCAGACGAAATATACCCCCAGGCTCGTTCCAAATAGAGAGAGCCTGCAGAATCTGATTCTGCTGGAGATGTTTCCGAGCACCAGAACGACGCTCTTGGCGATCCTGCGGATGGAACACTTGCAATGTGCAATAGGGAAGCATGAGCAATCGAACCCATGGCCCTGTCGACATGGGGTCTGCAGTAACCTCATATAAGACTGACTTCAATGCACAGGAGAATGTTAATCGGCAAGGACGTGGAATGCTTTTCACTGTGCGAAAAGGTCTACAGAAAATACGATCAAGTAATATCTCATCTAAAGAAGGTGCAACAACAGAAAGGTGAGTATCGATACCAGTGTCCCCTCCTGCTGTAGGTGCGGGTGGATTACCGTTTTTCCTTTTTTTTTTTTTTTTTTTTTGGCTTCTGGCTTGGCTTGGCTGAGCTGAACTGGGTCGGCTCGGCTCAAGCCAGATTTGCGATGGCAGCAACAGCAAAGATCGAGATCTATCTCAGGCGGCTAGGTGATGGTGATGGTGATGGTGGAAGGAATCAGCAGGGGAGAGAAGCCGGGGGAAGGAGATGAAGACGATGGTGGTGAGAGAAGCAGGGGGGAAGGAGAAGGTGGTGGCGGCGGCCATTAATGGCGGCCATGGAAGCAGCAGCAGCAGCGGGGGGAAATGGTAGAGGAGGCGTGGGGGTGATGGGGGTGATGAAGGTGAAGGTGCCTTGGTGGTTTAGGTGTCGGCGGCGGTCATCGCAAAGATGACCTCGCAAGGAATCGCGGCGGCGGCGGCGGCGGTGATGGGGGTGATACTTTTTTTTTAATTTTTTGATTGGCAATAAACTTTTTATTTTTATTTTTATTTTTATATTTATATTTTTTTGAAAAAAATATATATTGTTTAATATTAAAAATTATCCGGTCAGTAAAAAAACTAACGTCTGTTAGATTTCAGTTGACGGCGTTGCATAAATTGGGAAAACATAAAAGTTTGCTGATGATTTTAAACCTAATTTAGTTTGTTGCATAAGTTGGGAATTCGACCCTACTTTGCTGCATAACTCAACAGTTTAGCCTTGAAATAAACCTTCCCGCCCAAAGAAGACAAATCCAGAGTTAAAAATTGACCGTAGTTGCATAAAATTGACTGTAGTTAATGTCAATTTCATTTCAGCTTCATTTCATTCCATTTATATAGCTTCAAGACCGCCATGTTCCTGTTTGAAATTCAAATTTCGTTGTTTGTTTGAAGAAAAGAAGTTTTCTTTGCTTCAAGAAGAAGAAGATGCCCCAATCAAGAGATCGATTGATTAGAGAAAAACCATTGACATCGATCTTCACTCGAAGATCATTGTCTAGTGTTATTAATAGAGAAGAAGAAGAAAGGCGTAGTAGTGTTGAATCAATTAGGGTTACACTAACAGGAAGAATTCAGTATAATACAATTCCATGGGAAATTCAGACATTGTTTGAACTTGCTCAATCTTTCTACATGCTAAAAATTGGGTGGAGCACCTCCTCATTTGAGGTGCGTTGAGGCAAGAAAAATCTTGCCAATGTGAGGGTGCTTGAAGAAATTCAAAGTGCAATGATCTTGTTTTTTGGTCGATGGCTCGCCAAGATGGAGATTGTTGTATATTGACTCGCAGTAGTTGGGTGCACATGATCATACATAAGAGGTGTGATCCATAAGATCAGTTCCTATATTGGTTAAGGAAACCATATATGTGCAGGAGTTCTATATGGATTTAGTTTCTATCCATGGGCTATAAATACCCAAGTAACTTGGTATTTGCAAGACAAGACAA
Source organism: Aquilegia eximia (assembly GCA_023053565.1). NCBI lineage: Eukaryota > Viridiplantae > Streptophyta > Magnoliopsida > Ranunculales > Ranunculaceae > Aquilegia > Aquilegia eximia. The sequence continues at coordinate 191,084 of JALIGU010000028.1, forward strand.
GAGAGTATATCTTGGTCTTATTGTTATTTATTGTTTTATTTGTCTTATACTATTGTTTATTATTTGGTAATCTTTGACATCATTGACAAACATATCATGTATTGCAAAGGAGATGTTCTCACGAATATCTAGGTTGCGGGTTGTTGGCGTTGTTAGGATTTAATTAATCACTACATATAGTTCAACAATTTTAACATATAAGAAAACATCTGATCAGAGGTTTGATCATACATGATTTCACCCAACATATGATTAAAGGTTTTATCGTACATGATTTCACGTTGATCATATTAATATCTTAGAATAAAACATATATGATTTTAACTTAGAACAAAACATATATCATAGGTTTGATCATAAACGATGTACAATCATAATAATATCTTATAACAAAACATATGATCAGAAGTTTGATAACACATCCAACAACAGATGGAACAACATAATTTGATGAAAATACCTCTTTAGAGTTCAAATCCGTTGTTGATGTTGAATTAACTGTTTCTTTCTCTTCTTTTTTCATCCATCTTTTGCAACATCATTAAATTGTGAAACTTATCTTCCAACAAATTGATTATAATTAAAACTCTAGAAATAATAAAAATGAAAAAATGAAAAAAATTGAAATTTTAACTAAACAAACCCTCAATTTCCCATCAAATTGAAAATTTACCTGTTTTTTTTTTTTTGTTTTTTTTTTTTCCGAACCTCCTTCTTGGTCACGAGGTTCTTTATTATTATTATTATTTTTTTATGGGTTCAAATGTTCTATAATTAATGCTGCAATTTTCTTATGATTGTGAATGATGCATTGATTTGATCCTCTCTAATTAGATGATTTGATATGTTGATTTTGATGATTGTTGTTGTTGAATTCTCTTTTTGAATTTTATTTTACTCATTTTGATGAAATATATCAGTGAAATTGAGAGCGAGGATGAAGAAGTAAAAGATACATTCATCGGAGATGAAGATTGGTATAAATGAGATTTAAAATATATATATATATATATATATATATATATATATATATATATATAATAAGATCAAGTTGATTGGTCTTGAACCATAAAATCTTTTCTGTTCTTCTAATAAGATCTGTCGGTTATCCTTTTGGGTAATAAATTTTGTCCGATGTTCTTTTAGCCTAATAAAGTTAGAATAAGGCCTTACAGAATAATATTTTTTTTTTTTTTTTTTGTCAATTAGTTGGGAATGGTTCCTCTCGTCACATTATTCTCCGGTAGATTGGCCCAATCAGAAAGGCCCGGCCCAAACATTAAAGAGGTAAGTGAAGGGAATTGGTTGGATCGATTATGTGCTGGCGATCTAAGGGTTTAAAATAAATCCTTTGTCTTCGATCTAAGGGGTTAGAATCAATCTTATTTCTATATAAACGCTAAGACCTAATACATTTTAGAGTTGTGTTGTGTTGTATTGTATTAGAGAGAATCTGAATTGCAAAGAATTCTGACGAGATGTCGGTGGGTTAATTCACTTATTCTTTTTCTTCCGATCTAGTCAATCTCATTAGTTTAGTTTCATTTATTTTTCTTTTGATGCTTGAATGACTTGTTTTTATTTGTTTTGTGTTAGCTTTATATGAAAAAAATGCAAGCTTTATCTGCTGGGAAAAAGAGTTTCGAGCTGAGCAGTCACAAAATTGAGTGCATTGTAAGCTCTCTCTCTCTCTCTCTCTCTCTCTCTCTCTCGTTTTACATCTTACTGTTGCTAAAGAAAGTTATTTTTGCTTCTTTTTCAGTTTCCTTGCCCTAAAACTTACTGTTCTTGCTCCAGTTCTAACAAGAAGTAAGTTATTTTTAAAGAATAAAAATAAATTTTCAATTCTTTTATGAACGTAAGTTTTTTGTTTTGCTGATTCTTTTTATTGTGTGTTTTCTTTCAGGGATTATTTCCAGGCTTCTCACTCTTATGATACCGCGCCATTTTTTCAGGCTAGAAATCCTATAGAGGCTTCTTTTTGCATCGTGAAGACTGGTTTTTAATTAACTGTGAGAGGGGTTTGGAGATAATATGGTGTTAACTTCTTTTATTATGAACCTTGGTTAATATTTTATATGTTGAATTAGTGTTTGTTGGATGTTATGTTTTTATATTGGGTTATGTAATTGGTATCTGTTGGATGTTTATTTGCTAAATTAATTATTGCTGTGGTTTATCTTCCCTGTGATTATTATTATACTATTATTACTCCATCTTAGATTTGACTCTCTGCCTGTTAATCAATCCACTATATAGTACTAGACTACTAGTGTATTTCGGTAAAACATCTAACAATAAAAAATGTAATTATTCTTTAACCTTGGCCCTAATAACCTTAAACTTAGACTATGATAGTGCACAACGTTAATCTTAGTCTCTTAGTTTAAGATGAAGTGTGTATTCTTACCTGCACATAGCTGCTTTTTGATGCTGTATTGGCTTATATTTGTTACATTGGGTCCCTAATGTTGTGTTAAAACTTTCTTCAAAATAATAGTTGGCTGATTTTAATATGTTGAAAACTTTTTGTTTGTGTCAAAGTGTGGCTTGGCAGTCTGCAATCAATATACAGTAGATGATGTTTGTTTGATGTGTGGAGGTTTAAAATTGGTAATGGTAATCTGTTGGTATAAATGATAGATGAAAGTCAAGGATTTAAAGCTGCTTGTGCTTTAAATTTTGACTGGTAATCTTTATGAGAAAACACATTTGCAATGCTAATATAATCTTGTTATATATGTCATGTCAGTAGCATCAAGAAAAAGCATGAAACCCTAGGACCATGGGTTTCAATGCATAGCTTCTCTAAAAAGAGCTTTAGAAATGACAGTTGCTTGTGTGATACAGAGCTGAGTTAGTTTCTATGGGGCAATTTGGTTTTTCTTTGAGGGGGTAGCTACATCCTGGGATATTATGTTTTATCAGAAATTGGATTTTCCCATAGAGTTAGCATAGCCAGCCTAGAGTGCTAATTTTTCCAGAGATCAGAACTCCATTTTATGTTATACTGTATCTACTGGATCTGTAGTTGGGTATTTTCTGCTATACATACTCAGATTTATCTTTGTTTTATAGGGTTAAGTTATAAGTTCATTGATTTTATAGTTGGCTATTATCATATAAAGTAACTAAAAGAATTAACCTCAGAAGATATTCCGCCAAAAGAATTAACCTCAGAAGGTATTCCCCCATGGTCAAAATGACAGCAAACAAAACAATAAAAATCATAGCAAGCAATATCCTCCCAAGATAAAAATAACCAAAGCTCTGCTCTGAACCACTTGTTGATCTTTGTAAATCCATTTGTACCCTGTTACATAACAAGAAATGCATGAGAAACTGCAGAGAAAATAGTTCTGTTCACGGTTAACTCTCTCTCTCCTAGGCCGAGAGATGTCTAGATCCTTGCCCGGTGGAGTGCAAGTGAGGTAAACGATTGGGTTTAGTGACTAGCCCCGTTGATTTTTCAATATAATAAGGGAGATCTTAGTCACACCACACAAATCTCTCATGTACCATATTTTTGGATAAATTTTAAATAATTATGTTTTTACGAATTTATCCATATTATTCTATTTGGCACACCACGCATTACATATATTTTTTTTTTTCAAAAATTTTATGTGCCAAATAAAATCTAGCAAATAAGGAAACATTGTTAAATTAGTAAATAAAGATATCTTTATTTTTTACTAAAAATATTTACTAAAAAAAAAATCAACTAATCTCTTCTTCTTTTTCTTCTTCTAAAACTTCATTATAAAATTTTCTATGAAAAGAAAATATACAACGTCATGACCTTAATAAAGAGAACAATAATCAAAATCCAATTGATTTGAATGTTTTTTATGATTCCAATTGTGGATGAAAGTAAACTCTCTTATCTAGAAATATTGTTGTTATTTAGATTTATTTTCATCTTCTAGATTCTTTAGATTTAATTATATATATTTTTTACTACTAAAAAAATAAATTAAAATGTGGTGTACTAAGAGGTTTTTTTTTTAATTTTATTTGTGGTGTGTCTAAAGAATCTTAAGAATATTTGTGGTAAGCTAAGCAAATGTGGTGTATGAGATATTTGTGTGGTGTGACTAAGATCTCCCTATAATAATGGACATTCCATTCTGTCCCCTCGCCTCCCGTCTGCGCCAGTGTTTAGCTGTTTCAAGCACACTCCAATACATTGTAACAGATCTAGATTATACACGTAAGCTAAGCAGAATCAATACAATAAACTTGCAGTGCACTATTTATTTTTTATTTTTTTGATAATGTAAAAATATATTCAGGCACCAAGAGAATAACTTACATTCCTGATCAGCATGTACTCAGTACATCGTCAGGTAAATTCACTCTTAACCCATGGTTGTTAAAGCAACACAAACTGTACAATCAGGAAATAGACAGACATCATAGCTACTTCCTTGGAATGTTACATCACTTTGAGATCGCCAAATAACCCATAGAAATGCATAAGGTACTAGTTTTCAGATTCTGACTCCCTGTCCATTCAGTGATGGACACCACTCACACCAGTTCATAAATTGTTGAGGGGTTCCAACTTCCAACTCTGTCAAATCCAGCATTTGCTTGTGTGCACACATGTATCAAATTTTGCCAAACCTCACTAGTAATTTGACATGAGATAAAGAGGTGATTGGAAGTCCCTACGTTGCATTTGCAATGCTCACACCCAATGGTGATAATCATTGCCCCTTCTTTGCAACTTGTCAATTGTCAACCTTTTATCCCACACTAGGCCCCATAAGAAGAACTTTACGTTCATAGGTACGTTCGGCTCCCATACCACTTAATAGGGAAAATGTGAGGTTTGGAAGACCGCCTTCGACCTTGATTTGCCAAATTCAAGTAACATGACTTGACGGTATTTTTTATTAATCATTGTAATGCAAATCAAGCTTATGTTCCCACAACAATTCATCGAACCCCTATATATATATATATATAGCTAGCGCACGTTAAGACCTTTTCTCTACTGTAAGCCTCCCCCCTCCCCCTTTTGGTAATTTTCTTACCGTTTCTTACCGGTGGCTCCCCCACCTATGTTCCCACCCACCTTTCTTTACCATTCCTGGTAACTATGGTGGCGCCACCAGATCCATCCAAGGCGTATGTAGTCTTGGATGGATCACCCCAACCCCCAGCTGCTCCTTCCTTTGCATCCTTGTTCACAAAACCTTCCACCAAGACTGTTGATTTCCCTCCTGCAACCTATAGTTCCTTCCGTAAAGAAGGCAAGATTGTAATTCGTTTTAAGAAAGAGGATATCGAAAGGGGACAACATCTGATAGCTTCTAAAGCAGTGGTCCTAAAATTCTCAGCTCAACGCCCTCCCTTCAACATCATTAGAGGAACCATCTACAAAGACTGGAATATAGAAGGCGATTTTACTCTTGGTTTAATTGATCCCAGGCATGTGTTGGTGACTTTCGACTCTGAATCTGAAGTCCTCAAAGCGCTATCAAGGTACAATGTGCAAGTAATGGGTCACAAATTCAAAGTTTTCAGATGGCACCCTGGTTTCTCCCTAAAAAAGGATCCTACATTTGCTCCTGTATGGGTTGATCTGCCTCAGCTCCCCTTGGAATTCTTCCATGCTGCTCTCCTCAAGCCTATTGGTGATGGCATAAGTGCCTTTATCTCTGTCGATAGAGAAACTTTATCCTTCTCCAGACCTGAAGTGGCCAGAATCTGCATAGAGATGAATGTCCAAGAAGAATTTCTAGACAGGATCTGGCTGGAAAGCCCCAACTTTGGAGAGTTCTGGCAACCCCTTTACCACCCTTGCTTCCTCTACTGCTCTCACTGCTCGAAAATTGGACATTCATTTGAAAACTGCAGAAAAAAACAGACTGAATCTTTGAACAAGAACAAGGAGAAAGCCATGGTTGTGGCTACTGATAAGGGTAAACATCCTCAAGCAGCCACTAGAAACAACACTAAGAGACAGGAACCCCCTCCAAGGCATAACAAAGATAAGCATTACAGGCCTACAGGACTCATATTCACTATGACTCCTAACATACCAAACCTGGAACCAGGAGATTCTAGCAAATCTGACTTGGGGGTCTCCGTTGCCCAGCCAGCTATGAAGGTAAACACTCATTCCGAGCCTCCTGTGCATATTTCCAACACTTTTGCTATCATTGGATCAGAAGAAGAGGATGTTGCCACACCTGGAAATTTACCACCTACTGTCAACCATCCTCCCTCACACTCTCATAACACTCAGAATATCAATCCCCCTTGGAGATGCCTAGTCCAGCTCAGACCCCAGCTCACATTGTGACCTCCCCTCCTCCTAAGCCAAATGCCACCCCTTCCACCCACCCAACCCCTTATCAAGTTCACTCTGCTGAACATTCACCTTCAGCTAAAGACCCTACCATCTCAAGCCTTACCAATGCTCCCATCCCCACTCCTGGAACCCTGCAATAATCTAAATCCCCCTGTCTCCCTTTCCCACAGGTTTTTTGAATAAAACCCCCACACCTTCTAAAACCACCCCTATCACCCAAAGATGCTCAGATATCCCCTATCTTTATCCCCTCTACCCCTACCAGCCAACCTACCCAAGCTCCCATTGAGGAAGAGCCCTTGCAAAACCCTCACTCTACCCCTGATGTGGTCACAACTATCTTGGATGGGGAGGAAGCCCAAAACCCTGAACCTGAACTTCCCACATATGGCTCAAATTTTGAACTTCAGATCAAGAAAACCAAACACACTGACATCAACAACAACATCCTAACTAGATCCCAGGCTTCTGCCCTTGAAGAGTACTCTCTCTACCCCCCCCCCCCCCCCCTTAAATAATGGTTACATCCATCATATGTAATGCCAAAGGAGCTGGCAATAACTCCACCCAAAACAGGATCTCTCAATTAGTTAGAAACCACCAAGCTGACCTTGCTGTCATCTTGGAACCTTTTGTTCACCCACCAGGATGCTCTCCGTTGCTACCTCTACCTCCCTCCCCAACTACCACACTAATGACCACATGGGGGGGAAAGTTTGGGTGTTCTGGAATAATAACCTTCAAGTGACCTCTATTTCAGATACCAACCAAGTTTGCAACTTTATGATCACCATAATTGCTCTCAACAAAACTTTCCTTGTTTCCTTTGTCTATACTAAATGTCCTGTGGTAGATAGAAGAGCCATCTGGCAAGACCTGTTTAACTTTGGCTCCAGCTCAGCCTTACCTTGGATGTTGGGAGGGGAGTTCAATGTTGTGCTTACTACTGATGAGAGATTGGGAGGGATCCCTGCCCCCCTAAGAGAAACCCAAGACTTCAATGATTTTCTCCCTTCTTCTGGCCTTATGGACTGTGGTTATATTGGTAACAAATTCACCTGGTGCAACAATCAACAAGGCAATAGGAGGAGATGGGCTAGACTTGACATAGTTTGGGTAAATGCTCACTGGGCATCTCTCTTCCCTATGCTTTCTGTCCTTCACCAACCTAGAGCCAACTCTGACCATCTCCCCTTGGGGGTGACTTGTGGTGAGGAGATCAAGAGACAGGGTCCTCATCCCTTCAGATTCATGAAAATGTGGACAACTCATGATAATTACAAAGATTTCATAAGAGCTAACTGGGATCAAGCAGGTTTCCCTCCTCTCCCCCTTGTCAGTCTAGAACTCAAGATAAGACATATTAGGTCTAGACTCAAGTGGTGGAACAAGTCCATTTTTGGCAATGTCCATCAAAACCTGAGGACCTTGGAAGACATGCTTCACAGAATGAGATTAACCTGATGCAGAACTGGAACCTTACAGATCACATTGAGCTCAAAAGACTACAGTCCAAATACCAACTAGCCTTAAACCAAGAAGAATAATTTTGGCAAGAAAAATCTGGTATCAAATGGCTTTGGGAGGGGGATAGAAACACAAGCTTCTTCCATGCAAGCCTGAAAGCAAAGAGAAGACACACTAATGTCAGAATCCCTCTACCTTCCAACCCTAATGTCATATGTGAAGACCAGGATCAGATCCACAACCATGCTGTTACTTTCTTTGAGAACCAGCTCTCTTCCCAAGGTTGCTCCATTGAGCCTGCCCTTTTGGCTTTCATCCCCACCTTGGTCTCTCAGGAGGACAACACCTTCCTCATGGCACCCCCTACTTTGGAAGAACTAAAACATGTGGTCTTTGGCATTAACCCTAACAGTGCCCCTGGTCCTGATGGCCTGTCAGACCATTTCTATCAGTCTTGCTGAGAGTTAGTGGCTGAGGACCTCTTCAAAGCTGCCATAACCTCCTTGGAAGGATATCATATCCCTGACTCATTTCTGGCCAACTACATTTGTATGATACCTAAAAAAGACCAACCCTTCTCCCTTGCTGACTTCAGGCCTATTAGCCTCAGCAATGTCTCCTACAAAATCTTTTCCAAGCTGTTTGTTACTAGACTCTCCAATATCATCCCCAGACTGATATCCCTTGAGCAAGGAGCCTTTGTGCAACGCAGTCTCATTACTGAAAATATTGTCCTAACCCAAGAACTCATGCAAGCTATCAACTCTAAGACCATGGGAGGTAATCTTATACTCAAGCTGGACATGGAGAAGGCCTTTGATAGAGTGGAATGGGAATATCTTAGACAAGTACTCCCCAGGTTTGGCTTCTCAGTTCCTTAGATTAATTTAATCATGTCATGTATCACAGAGTGCCAGTTTTCTATTTTATTCCAAGGTGTTTATAAAAGGTAACTTTAAAACTACCAAAGGAATCAGATAAGGGGACCCTATTTCAGCCTTCCTATTTATCCTGGCTGCAGAGATTCTAAGCAGAGATCTCACTAATGCTTTCATCACTGGAAATATTAGGCACTACACCACACCTAGATCCAGCACACCTATCACACACCCTTTTTATGCAGATGATACACTGATCTTTCTAAATGGCAGAAAAAGTTCTATTTCAGGTTGCATGAAATTCCTCTCCAGCTATTGCTCATGCCCAAGACAAAAGTTCAACCCTCACAAAAGCTTATTTACCCTCTCAGACAGCTCTACTCTTGGACAAATCCTGGCTGTAAAGAAGGCTACAAGATTCAAATACATATCTGGTCCTCTTGATTATCTTGGAGTTCCTGTATTCCAAGGAAGAGTCAAGCCCATCTACTTTGAGAGCTTGATTAACAGAATAAGGAAGAGAATAGAGGGATGGAGTGGAAAGCTTCTGACCCAAGGAGGGAAACTTATCCTCCTCAGACATGTTCTCAACTGAATGCCAGTATACCTGTTCTCAGCCTTCTCTGTCCCTAAAAAGGTTCTCAAGCTCCTGGACTCCACCTTCTCCACTTTCCTTTGGGGAGAACAACAAGGGAAAAAAGAAAAGGAAATGGGTCTCTTGGGCCAGGATCACTCAACCTCTTGCACAAGGGGGATTGGGGCTTAGGCCCCTTGCCTCAGTAATCAAAGCCTTCAGAATGAAGTTAGCCTGTAAGGTGCTCACTACTTCTACCCTTTGGGCCACATTCGTGCAAGGAAAATATATAAAAGGGCAAATCTCCAAAACTGATCAATCTACTGACAAGAGCTTCTAAAACCTGGAGGAAAATCTAGGCATGCCTAGATGAGCTCATAGATCTATCTACCTGGGAATTTGGGCCTGGAGACTTCAGTTTGGGGAATGAAAATTGGCTAGGGCTGGGATGTCTAACCCCTATTTTGGTGCCTCTACTCTGGAATTCCAACTTCCTTATTTGTCTCTTGAAAACCAAACCAACCTCAAAGAAGCCCATGATCTACTCAAAGTAAACACACCTGAGGATTCCAGTATTTGGCCTCATGATAGATCTGGCACATTCACCATCAAGGCTTTTCTGACAATTCAAGACAACCAACCCACTAGACCTATTTTCAATGGAATTCGGAAACCTTACATACCTACTAAAATGTCCTTCTTTCTATGGAAGGTCATCCATAATGCCATCCCTGTGGACTCCTCCATTCAAGCCTGACACATTGCCTTAGCTTCTAAATGTTCATGTTGCCTCAATCCTGAGACTGAGTCACCTAACCACCTCTTTTTCAATAGTGAGCTAGCATCTTATGTCTGGAACCATTTCATGAGTCTCATGAACCTTCAATGGCCTAGATTCAGAACCCCCCTAACTATCCTCACTCTTTGGCTGGCTAAGGGCATAAAGAATTCATTTGAGCAATTTCTCCACACAACCATTGTCACTTCCATCCTTTCGTAGCTTTGGAAGGAAAGATGCAAAAGAACATATGAGGAGAGGTATGCAGTGAAACATAACCAACCTCAGCCTTAGTCTTAAAATCAGGTATTGGTGGCTTAAGCTCACCCCCCCCCCCCCCCCCCCTCTTCAAACCTATAGTCAGGTCTAGTCTGGAAACAACCTACCTTGCTAACCAGCTGGGAATTCATTTCCACAACCCCCCTCAAAAACCTCCCACACTGGTTTATTGGACTAGGCATCCTGACACTCACATTGCCCTAAACACTGATGGGGCTGCAATAGAGGAAGATACAGCAGGAGGGGGAATTCTTAGGTCTCCACATTGCTAACTACTTCTCCTACTATGGAGAAGGCTCCAACAACTCAGCTGAGTGCAGGGCAGTACTTGATGGCCTTATTCTATGCAAGGAGTTAGGCTACACTAGCATCCTCATCATTACTGATTCTATGTATGTCAAGCATTGGTATTCAAAGCAAATCTCTATACCTTAGCACCTGAAAATCTGGTGGAGAAAAATTTGGGAATGTAGCAGACACCATGAACATTCAGATCATTCACACATTCAGAGAAGGAAATAAAATAGCAGATTATCTTGCAAACCTAGGCATGACATTACATTCTGATGGTGCTGCTAATCCTTCTACAGACAAAGTTTTCAAACAACACATCACAGGTGATTATCTAAACATTCCTCACCTTAGATATCACTCTTAATTCATCACATTTGTTTTACTTACCTCCCTCCTAGCTCCAACTTCAGTTTGTGCTCCCATCACTAGACCTGTCTTGCTCCTCTGCATCACCATCGTCATATCCTTCATCAGCAGCATCACTGTCTGTCTCACCTCTTATTGGAGGACACACCTCTGTATGCTCACTATCTGTGTGCACACTCTCACTTGTGCTAAAATTCTCTGCAAGAGTCAAGTTATTTTCTTCCACCTCCCCACTTTCACTTTCATCATCATCACCATTATCTTCCTCATCCACCACTTCAATACCCTCATCTTTCTCATCACTGATCACTATCACCTCATTGTTGGGAGGCAAAGGCACATAGGTGGATGCTGCCTTGCAGTCAATGCAACCTTTAATTCGAGCCAACGCATAGTCCACCCATGGATTACATAACGCTCTCACCTTCCCACCCATTCCATAATCCAACCAACTCCCAAAATTGATCCAATGTTTCTTGCTCACCTTGAAGGGAGAAGGAGGAAAGTAGGCCATTAAGTGAGCATGCAACCCCTCCCATTCATTGTCCATCTTCTCCCTAAACTCTTGAATTCCCCCATGCAAGCACTGAAACCCCTGGTAGTGCAGCCCACACATTGATCTCTTCTTTTTTTTTTGTAAAGATATTGCATTTATTATTTATATATTTACATAGCTAGTTACATACAAGCCTTGTACATCTGCAAGTAATAAACTAGATAAGAAAGTAGGAGGTGTCTCCCACCAGATAGAAGTCCAAGGTGAGCGAAGCGGCTGTAGAAGGGGTTGGGTATCAACTTGATAGGGGATGAAAGGACGACCATGGAAAATTCCTTGACCATGAACTGTAGCATCCTTTGGATGGCAGCTTTCACACTCTCGGATATTGGTATCATTTGAGGCTGCTCATCATCTCTGGAAGAAGAACTGGATCTGGTCGTCATGATTAACAGCTAGAGTTGAAATGGAGAGTTGAAGGCTAGAACAATTTACTAGACAGTGTGTTGGCGTTTTAGCTTCTTGTGTTTCGATCCTTCAGCAACCTGTCAGATGCCACTCCTGTCATTAAAAGCCACTTAGGCCTAAATAGGTTTAACTCACCTTGGGCCTTTTTAGGCTAAGTTTACATTAGGCCTTAGGCCAGCATCTTTGTATCAGCGGTAAAGCTTAAGTCCCCCATCCCCTTCTTTATAATGTCCATGCCAAACCCCTTTTCTTAAAAAATAAAAATAAAAAGGGTGGGGCTCTAAGGACTTAGAAAATGTTTAACTCAATCCTATTTAGGGTACTTTTATATATTGGATTGGCATGATTTTTGGTAGATATGATCTACTATAAAAATCTACTACATAAAAAATTAGCTCATTTGAATATATTTTGACCCATCAAATGTAATATTAAATTTATTTGTAAAAATGAACGTTCCACAATATATTAACTTGTAATATGATTTTTCTAGAATTAGAAAATTCAGATTATGATTAATTTTGGTGAAGATGTCGTACATAATGAGAACATTCATCCTACAAAAAATCATGTCAATCCAACATATACAACTAGCATAAATAAGATTGAATCAAAATTGAGTTAAACATTTCCCGAGTCCCTGGAACCCCTCCCAAATAAAAATAATAAGTGTGTGGTTGTGAAAAGTTTTCAATACATTGTGAATGTCTCCTGCCTCGTCCACTCTTACACATTTTAAGAGTGACCTTTCAGTTTCAGAGTGTATTCTAAGTGGGTGGTTGTGAAAAGTTTTCAATAGATATATATGAAAACCACATTCTATTTAACTTCTCCATTGGCATCTTTATTACTTTATACCTTCCAATGGATATGAAAACCCCTACCAACCGGATGAAGGCCAAGCAATGTGAAGCTGCCCCATATGAATCGTCTCATTGATAAACAACTAGCTTTAATTGATCCTAATAACATTCTTAAGTCTCAACAGTGAACACCATTATCATCACAATAGCTGTATCAGTTCAACAATTAATATCATCACAATGGCAGTATCAGTTCAACAAATTAATTGGAACATTCACTCAAAAATCCCATAACTTGTATGTTAGAGTAGCTGCACTATTGAAATTTTAACACTAATAACACCCAAAAGCCAGAATCAATTCAGCATAGACAATGATCCATATAACTAAGTGCACTTAACATATCAAGTATCTAAATGTAAAAGTATCAGAACTTGCAAGTATCTGCAATATTCTGCAATATTTTTCCACCATATTCTAGGAGAAATGAAAGGTAGACATTTTTCAGTTAACTCATCAAGTTAATCAGACTCTGCTTCTGAGTCTTCTGCTAAGTCTTCTTCTGCAGGTATCAAACAGAAATTTTAAAATACAAAAAACAAAAAAAAATGATAGGAACTAAAGTCAAGTCACAAAATCTAAAATGTACAAACCCGGCTCTAAAATGTGCACCACATAGTTGCTATTGCAAGGAAGATGGAACATCCTTCGACTTGCACTATTCATGCTACTTTTATCAGCATAACCTTCATGACGAGAAGCTACTTCCATCAAAAAAAGCTGCATCCAAATCTATGGTTGGAAAAGACTGGTAATATTGCGAAAGAAACTGCAACCACCATATGGTCTGCAAAAATGTAAAGCAACTCTTATTATATCCTTTTTGAAATACAAACTAACAAGAACCTTGTAAACCCAAATATAATTACCTTGAAGGTCTTCTCCTTATCGTCTTTTTGCTGACATTGACAAATGCATTGTACCTCTTCATCAGTAAAACCTTCATTTTAAAGACGAACAAATTCATCCACAACAAGATTGATCTGTTTACATAAGTAGATTTCGAACATGGTGGCGATCAGTTTCGTTGGGTTCAATGTAAGTGAAAGAAATGGGGCAGCTAAAAATTTATTACAAAAACAAAGGAGTTACAATAGCAGTACCAGCAAGTCATAATCGCTTGGAAAACAAGCAAATATCACAATTATCTCCCCGCGCACATCTTCTGTACTTGAAGGCTTTTGACGACTATAAGATTGAAATACGTCCAGTTTGTAGACCTGAACCATAAATGAAATGTCCATGAATATAGAGATCACCACAAATTCCACTTAATTCTTGTACACAAGTACTGAATGAACTGAATAATACCTTCCCTTGTTCATGTCGTAGACACTCGAAGAAGATTGAATTCAATAGCCCCGTTGCACATTTAAGAAAATAGGAATCTTTTACCTTCCATCCATTTTGACACATAGAAAACAAAAACTCAAAGGATATAATAAGAGTTGCTTTACATTTTTGCAGACCATATGGTGGTTGCAGTTTCTTTCGCAATATTACCAGTCTTTTCCAACCATAGATTTGGATGCAGCTTTTTTGATGGAAGTAGCTTCTCGTCATGAAGGTTATGCTGATAAAAGTAGCATGAATAGTGCAATTCGAAGGATGTTCCATCTTCCTTGCAATAGCAACTATGTGGTGCACATTTTGGAGTCACCTGAGATTCGATTTTTGAAGTGAATGGAAATATAACATCTACTCTGCAGCAGTCACCTTTCAAAGGAACTTGAAATATATCTCTGAAAGAAAAAACAAAAAACAAAAGAAGAACCTTTTTTATATGGGTTTTACAGTTACATGCATCTAATAGTAGTATGAGTTGTATGACTGAGTTGTAAACATGTATGTACCTTCTTAGAGCAGAAGGAAACTGCACTGGTACTTCTTTAAGCATTTTAGGATCATAATGAAAGACAGGCTCAGAAGGTCTTTCGATCCCACCCTAATTTAATTAGACAAGAATAAGTCAAACGGGATAGTCTATCACAGCACCCAATGAGCCTTTAATAAATATTGGTCTTACCAAATACTGTAAAATAAGCGGCAATGCAACTTCATATTCCAAATTTGAGACAATGAGAACATGAAAGGCTGCCGGATCCTTAAAGCAACGATTCAAATACTCACAAGCCACTTTCAAATCAATTGCCCTAATGTCTTCACATTTGGCTTCCTGAAAAAGAATAATCACTCACAAATAAACAGAAAAAGGCCAATTAAACACAGTAGCAAATTGATTTATGATATCTACATATATACCCGGCAAACACTGTTTCCATACAAGAAATCGCAAAGGCTTGCTTTAACTGCCTTCTACATATTCCTGTCACGTGCATTCGTATTCAGTAGTGTCTCCAACTCCTCTTCAAATTCCTCTCGGCTACATGTTTTATTTGATGAGAAGAGCTGGTAGACCATCTGAAAGCACACACCAAGAATTATTAAGGAAATTTTGACATGCATCTCAGCCTTTAATTTGTAACAAAACCATTAATAGTAGAAAGATGCACTCATGTCTACCTTACAATGTAAATAGTTTTTTTTGAATATGGCCATTGTATATAGGAGAAAGACAATATGCACAATACCATAATAGTACTCATCTTTTTTTTTCTTTTTTTTTTTCAGAAAATTGTTTAGAACCTTAAACAAGCATTCAAGTTACGTGATATCTATCTGGTGATCTTGATAGTTTCTTGAAATTGGTATAACACTACCTCAGGGGTTTGCAGTGATATAGTTTGCATGCATACTTCTACACAATTTTCATGCATAGCTACAGAATGACCATGGACAATAAAATAAGTATATTTTATAATCACCATGCATTTCAGCCAATAGAATTTTCAACGGAGAGAACTATTAAGAACTAGTGACCTTGATAGTATCTTAAAATATGTATAAAATAGAGTTCTGCCCCCAAGAATGCCTTAATAGTTTCAACTAGGAATTTCTCAAAACCAAACAAATGGACATTAACTTTACCAAGAAAAAGGAAAGGCAAATGGACATGAAGAAAGACATTAAAGAAACAGCCTAGTTAAACAAGTCCAATGAAATCATAAAATTTCTGAATAAACATATATACAGTAACTGCACTTTGCACTAAAGAATCTAATAAAAATTCCAAACAGAGAAGCACATCATGAGCAGAAGCATTAACATAATAAAAACAGCCATTCTCCCTCTTTATAAGAGGCTACTCAAATGAAAGGTCTCAACGTACAGCCAAACATATGTTTAAGATCCTAAAGACGAAGAGATCAATCAAAACCTCAAATGACTATCCAATATGCGTCTATGTCATTCACAATGTTGAACAGAAAACTTCATTAAACAGTTTCAGCAGGAAAGAACAAACCTATATAAGAATCTGCAGACTACACTTCTATATAAACAACATAAAAACCCCATTTCATCTCCAACAACATGACCCTAAGGACTAGGGTATTAATTAGACTACAGCATTATAATAAAAAAAAGAAGCACATTTAACTTCAAAGATGCAGAAATATAGCAATCGTGATAAGAAAAAGCATTAGCATAATATCCATATAACATTCGTCCCCGTTATAAAAGAGATATATTCAAATAAAAGTTCTTAAAACATAAATACAACTAAAGAAATGAACCAACCTGCATGGCAGTCTCTAAATCAACTAGAGAACCGCATTCGCCAAAAAACATTCTTTCATAGATATCGTGAACAATCCCTACAGAGGCATCTCTTTCCCTAACCAAGCTCTTGAAAACTCTGGGCTTGTAGCCAAATAAACCAATTTTGCTACCAAGAGGAAAGCTCAATTTGCATGAATAGTACTGTGGTTCAGGAACTTCAGATAAACCACCATAGGCAAAGCCCCTGTAGGTGGTCTGACACAAACAATGTTCTACTGTTAACATGCTCCCAAGTCCTAGTTTTATAAAATTAGTAAAATTAGTAAACACTACCAACTCCAAGTGAACGAATTGAGTACCTGATCCACTTCACTGTCGATTTGCTTGTACGAAATTATCATGCCATTTGATAAATGAAGTTCATGTACTCCAGCAGCATCAAAGAATTTATTTTGTGTAATGGTTCTGCAGTTCAGAAATTATGTAATGTCGAACAATTTTGCTTCCAAACACATTATTGTAAATATGAAAAATCATTGAGAAAAGAATTAAATATTACCCTGGCTTTGGTAGGGTAGAAACAATTGTTGCACAAGGAGTGTCTTCTTCAACCCATGGAACGATATTTCCCGCCTCCTCCAAACAATTAACACAATCAACAGCATTTCTTAAATCGAGAACTGGCAGATGACCCCGAGAAGTGGCAATAATGGAACAGCTACAAGAAGTTTTCAACTTTTCAGCAAAAGTTGACAACTCTGTAGCTGTTATACCTGTTGGAGGAAGAAAAAATCAGACAAAACATAAGTAATTAATAAAACTAATACAAACAACTTAAAAGCCTAGTAAGGTTTTAAACTCACAAGGCAGATATTCTTCCACACACTTTCGATAAGCATTATCATCTTCTTGTAATGCTTAATTTTTAAAAAACTTCTGAAGAGCAAATATATATCATGTAATTAGTGCAATCTACCTTTGGATCCTCTTAATCCAACAGCCTAAAAAATTGATTGAGATTGGAGACATATTTGGTGGAATCACTATAACTAATACAAACAAATCTACCATTATATTGATAGGAACTTACCTCTAAAAGCATGTCTCTAAACTTCGTGGACTTATCTACTTGACCTTTAATTGATGTGCTACGTGTAAGCCATACTGTCTTAATTTGATCAGTTTCATTTTCATTAATCCCGTGTAAACGAATCCTCCCCAGCTGAAAACCCAAAACCAAACTTTAAGACAAAACAAAATATATTAACATATCTAGAAAAGTGGCTAAAAATATATTATACCTCAGTTAGAATGGCAGTTAAACCTTGGATATGTTGTTTTCCTTTGAATTTAGCTTTTAAGTAAAGCAAATCCACTGGACTGAAAAATCATCAAATACTTGGGAGAAGCTCATATCATTTGAATCTACTCGAAATGACAATCTTCGACATCTCCAAATCAAAGCTTCTACGAATATAGATCTTAGAATTTTGGATTTGTAATCACAGTTTCTATCCAGCTTAAATGTAACCCATACTTCATCCTATACAATTACATAACAACAATGGAATTCATAACAATTATATAATTTCTCATTATTGAATGTACTATTAATCATTTTATTTACCAACCTTCTTGATTTCTGAGTCAACAAAGCAGTGGAATCTGACATTGTTATGGAATGGAATTTCAAAATTGGGAATAGTTGGAACAGGATCAAGTATGGGTATAGCTGCAAAGTGGTCTTTAACTAGGCCAACCACATCCTGAACAAAAATCCACCAATTAGTAATAAATACATAGAAAGGGTTTGTACTGAAAATAAAAAGGGATAATGAGGATATGAAAGTAACAGAGTAACAAGCATTTAGTACAGTATAAGATTGACAGGCACATGTTACCATTTCATCTAAATCACCCAGTTGCTACTACTGCCATTTGGTTTGGATGATACCACTCCTTAAAGAAGTTATTAATTCTCTCAACAGAAAGAGTTTTAAGTATGTGTTCCAAGCCTCCCGGGTTATGGGACGCATACTGCATTAAACAAACAAAAATATCAAATTAATTCATAAACAAATCAAAGGTCCACTAATAGGTCTGAATTTTAATTCATGAGCAAAATGTACCTCTGAACCCTCAAACATGACTTTCGCAATTTCATGTTCTCTGCGTAATTTAACATTATTCTTCCGATAATGCAGTTCTTGTATCACTACTCCCATCTCTCTCCGCAGATCTTTGGGCGAAATCTCAAACTACAGAAAAAAGTAAATTATAAAACAGGACTCGTTTTCAATGTTAATCCAATACTGGACAATGAATACTAAAGCAAAGAAATTACTCAATACCACAAGCAAAGGAACTCCTTATCTTTCTTTTCTCTTTCTGTCTGTCTGTTTTTTTTGTTTTTTTTTTTTTTTTTTGAACTTCTTAAAAGGCTCAATATTATGTGCAGTAGGCTTCTCTTTTCTTTTCTCATTGTTAAATCTTCTTCTTCTTCTAAGCACTAAAAGCAACAACCATGAACTCTCAAAAAGAAAACAACCCACTTCATGTCATTGTCCAAAAACATGCATAATTATGAATACCCACTTTATGAAATTAGCAATGAATGCCACAAAGCAAGAACAATGAAGCAAGATCTTTGTCAAAAACATAATCCCCAATAGCAAAACGTGATGACGACATGTTAAATAGAAATTCAACAAACAAATTGATTAAGTGTTTTCCTCTCAATATGAAGCATATAAATCAATACTTCTTGTATTAAAAACATTTAACTTACTTTGATGTAGCTGGCTAGGACTTGCATAGCTTCCTCGAGTGTTTGTTTTGAAGCAGTCAGATAAAACACAGTTCTATCTTTACCGGTCAAGCCATTTTCCTGCTTCTACCACCATCTTATATTGTTTAGAAATTGAGAGGTGCTCAATTAAATGAGCAACACCCGATTCCTCATACTTCTCTACTATAGCACTGTAACAGAAAATAAATTCCAAAGTCAAAGTTCCTAAAGCCAATTGAACTGTCCTTAAAAAAAAAAGGAAAAAAAATTATTTACCAGGTTCCACCCTTACTTACCCAACTTTTATTCCCAGTGCTAATTCCACAACGTCACTGGGATGTTGGTTCTTTCTAACAAAATACTTGAGACCGTTGGGTAATATCCCCTGAACCATGGTCTTTGTTTGCTACATAAAAAAGAAAGAAAATAAGAATGAAAATATGAACATCTCATGTAAGGGAAAGGGCCAAAAATCAAACAAACCTAACTCTACTACAGTATTAAATACTGATACCAAAGAGTAGATCTATTCAAAATGACCAAAAAAATTTCAGAAGAGAGACTGTAGATAGATTCAAAGTGGACTTTATGAAAAACAAAAAAACAAGAAATTCTTAAAAAGACACACACACACAAAAAAAAAACCATAGTATTAATTGTATATAACAAAAATGAATTGAAATTTCACATTTAGCTAAAACCCTAATTTATTCTTGATTTCAAGTGAACTATGAACAAGTAAATTTAAAATGAAGGAACGAACAGGTAAGACACATGAACACAGATGTATGTTGAGCTAATCTTTTCAAAATGACGATGATCTGCTACTTGATGGAAAAAAAAAGGTTTAATCATGAGTGAGTAACACTAATGAACTTGGCCAGTAGTCTAACATACTGTAGCTCAAAACCGCTTTACAACAACAAACAAAACAGATCAAAAAAACTTCATCATCACTTTAATTTACAAGGTATTTCAAACTAAATGAAGTACACAGATCACAACTATATCGAGGGATTCAAGCGTATACCAGTGTATATTGAGCTAATCTTTTCAAAATGACGATGATCTGCTACTTGATGAAAGGTAGATGAGTAAGAACTATGAGGCGCTGCACTAAGAAAACACCATGCTGTATGATGGAAAAAACATGGAAAATGGGAAATGGGGCTTGATAGCTTTTGGGCTTTGAGTGTGTTTAGGGTTGTAACTTGTGTGTGTGTGAGAGAGAAAGAGAGGAGAGAGAGAGAGAGGGGGTGGGTTGTAACTTGAAACTTGTAAGAAAGTCGGTTGGTGAGAACTGATAAAGCCGGTTTCAGGTTTTAGGTCTAGGTTTATTAGGGCTAAGCTATTTTCCCGCCTTTGCTGCTCTTTATGTCTCGGGATTAGTGTAGCAAAATTAGATTAGTCTTTGAACGACCATTCGTTATCTGACGCGTGTTACTACGTTTTGTTTGATTTTTTGAAAGTTAGAACCGATCAAGTGCGTGCAGACGCAGAGGAAGAATCGTGTAAGTATGTCTCGAGATTAGTGTAGAAAAATTGGGATTAGTCTTTGGACGACCATTCTTTATCTGACGCGTGTTACTACGTTTTGTTTGTATTCTTGAAAGTTCTTTAGAACCGATCAAGTATGTGCAGACGCAGAGAAAGAAGCGCGTTTGTATGTCTCGGGATTGGTGTAGCAAAATTAGATTGGTCGTCCGTATCTGACGCGTGTTACTACACGTTTTGTTTGGTTTTTTGAATGTTCTTTACAACCGATCAAGCGTAATGTATAGCTGAATATTTTGAGTGCGAATTTGTTCCACAGTCCTAAAGACTGTGGAACAAATTCAAATTCGAATATTTTGGTTGAAAGAATTTGAAAAAATAGTTCAGGAGAAGTACAGTATTCTGGTGCAAAATTTGATATGTTCATTATTTCTACGTAAGCATTAAGCAGTTGCACACAAGTAGAAACACAGAAAGATTATGTGGAGCCAGGACTATTGTATTTTACATAAACCTATGCAATGGGCTAACGGGCTGGGCTTATTGGGCTTATATTCTTATTCCTCCTGGATCATTTTGTGTCAGTGTGAAGGGACAAAGGTTTTGCATGCAGCAATTCAGCATGTGTAACCAAGCAACCACTCCTTAGAACCTGTCAACTATCGCCTGTTGTTGATCCCAGCTGCACCTTTCCTAGTATTCCATTATTGCTTATCGGATATACCCAATTCGTAAGTTCCACTATACATGCTGGTTCTCTAGGGTCCATAAAAACAAACAAAGGATATCAAAATCTTTAAAGGATTGTAGTTCCATTTGATTTATCCAAATCAGGAATCTTTAAGGTCCCTCAAACGTAGCCACCATAACGCAACAACAAAAGATTTTGAAAATCCACCAATCTCATTTTGTTAACAAAGAACTCGGCTAAAAGGCCAAATTCCGAGCCCATTTGGTTAAAATGACATTTCTTAAAAAGTGGCTATCAAAAGGACAAACTAGACATACCCATAATATCTGCCCGACATATGATCCAACAATATTTTATAATGATCTTGTTACCCCTACATAGATATAATAATTAAATCATCAAATTTGAAAAGTTCAATTTGTTTGAAATTTTATTTCCTTTTTTATCTCTTTGTTTCTAGATCTCTTGGAGATTTTTTTTCATTTTTGTTTATCATCTCTCTCTATTCGTTTGAAAAAGCGAAAAAGTTTGATTTTACTAAATTCTTCAAATTTGATTTTTCGAATTGAAGAATTACATTTAAAATCTCTTTAGAAGTTTGAATTCATTTAGTTGTTCAATGTACAAAACTAATTATTAATGGAGAACAATCTGTTGGTATTGAAACAAACATATATATGTATTAAAGAAATGGTTACTAATGGAGAACTATTGTAGTTTTAAGGGTTATTTCGTATTTGGTCCCTCTAAAAAATAGGTAATTAGTGTTTGGTCTTATCTTTATTGTTTATTAGTAAATTGTTCATTTTTCGTCAGTTGATCAGAGTCAAGGCATCCATATTTTCTTAATGACCAAACTACCCTTTCACGTGACTAACACATGGCAAAACTTAAAACTCAAAAAACACAATTTAGTTGTTTGTAAATATGAAAAATTAGTTTATAGTCTTCATTTTTCATATTTCGTTTTAAATATAGTCCCTGTAAACAGTAATGGAAATAAGCATGGCAGTTATCTTGCCGGATTGAACCTGAACATGTAACCACGACCCATGGAATGTCTAGAATTTTTCTTCACTTGATTATCATCTTCACTTGTAAACACAAAAGAATAAACTTCTAAAGGTTCCATGGGTGGTGGTTACATGTTCTACTTCACTCCAACTAAGGTAAGATAACTTCCATGGTTATTTCCATTATTTTTTACAGGGACTAAATTTTGAAACGAAATATGAAAATTGAGTACCATAAACTAATTTTGCATGTTTACAAACAACTAAATTGTGTTTCCTACTCACGTGAAAAGGTAGTTTAGTCATTAAGAAAATATGGATGCCTTGACTTTAGTCAAATGGGTTGACTGGCACACAAGTGACGGAAAATAGACCATTTATTAATAAACAATAAAAATTGGACCAAATGTTAATTACCCATCTTTTAGAAGGACCAAATACAAAATACCCATAGTTTTAATTGTGATCAATTGTGATTGTGACTAATCGTGAATTATTGTAATTATTAATGGTGACTAATGGAGAAATATTCTAATTATTAATTGTGATTGAAACTTTTCAATTGTCGACAAGGTACGAATTTTATAGTTTTCTTATAGAGAAGAAAATTGAGTCAACTCAACTCGGTTATCTTGTGATTACATCATGTTATCACTGTAGTTTTCTTTGAAAATTAAACATGTGTGATAATATGATGTTCTGTTTGTAAACATGCAAAATTAAATGAATGAGATTAAGAGATTTTCAAAATCTTTTGTTGTTGCATCATTTGTGGGAGCTTAAAGATTTCTGAATTGGATAAAACAAATTGAACTACAATCCTTCAAATATTTTGTTATCCTTTGTTTTTATGGACCATAGAGAACCAGCATGTAGAGTGGAACTTCCGAAATATGAATGGATACATCCGATAATCACGTATTCGGATCCTGTATTAATGGTATGGTTTAGTGTTGACAGGTCCTAAGCAGAAGGTGGTTGCTTTGCTTGGTTACAGTGATGCTGATGCATAACCTTTGTCCCTTCACAGTTCACACTGAGCAAAATGATCCAGGAGGATTAGGAAAACCCGTAATATAAGCCCAACAAGATCCAGCCCGTTAGGCCATTGCATAGGTTTATGGAAAATACAATAGTCCCGGTCCACATAATCATTCTGTCATTGAAATAAAGTAATAAACCTTCCCGCCCAGAGAAGACAAAACCAGAGTTAAAAATTGACCGTAGTTGGGTTTGATTTAGTTAATTTCAATTTCATTTCAGCTTCATTTCATTCCATTTATATAGTTTCAAGACCGCCATGTTCCCATTTGAAATTCACATTTCGTTGTTTGTTTGAAGAAAAGAAAAAAGCTTTCTAAGTTTCTTTGGTTCAAGAAGAAGAAAAATGCCGGAATCAAGAGATCGATTGATTAGAGAAGAACCATTGACACCGATCTTCACTCGAAGATCATTGTCTGGTGTTATCAATAGAGAAGAAGAAGAAGAAGAAGAAGAAGAAGAAAGGCGTAGTAGTGTTGAATCAATTAGCGCAACACCAACAGGAAGAATTCAGTATAATACAACTCCATGGGAATTTACTGTTAACAGAAAAAGAAGAAGAACAACAACAACAAGCCGTGATGCTAATAGAAATACTTCATCTTTGTTACCATCGTGGTATCCACGACGGCCTCTTCAAGACATTACAGCTGTTATGGATGTGAGTATAACAGAAAAAACTTATCTTTTCAGTTCATATTTCGATCTTCATTGATGGGTGTTTCTTGAAATTTGATTCAAACCATAGTTTAAACAGGATTTGGGGATTTAGAAAATTAGGGTTTATTTTATGCCCAAATAAATTGTTTTTTGTGGATTGGGCGGTTGGGGGGTTTTGTGGGTTTTAATTTTATCTGTGAATTCTAGATTTCCAGGGTATGGTTTTGTTTTTTGGTCAAAATGCATATGGGCAGTAGTCTAGTGATTCCGTAAAAGTTGTTAAATCCATATGGGCAGTAGACTTGCAATTTGCACATACTGTAGGTGTAAATCAAAATGAATTATAGGTTTAAACATTTTTAATGAGAACAAATTCAATTTATTCATTGGTTTTTAGTAATTGGTTGGTTGGTCTGTGATCATAATGTTTAACTTGTTCATTTGTACAAAATGTCAATATTCTGATCTAATGACTAACTCAATAACTTTGCTTTCAACTTCATTTGGTGCTTAATTGCTTTGCAAAATCATTTGTCAATCTTTAGAATAATAATAGTGAGGACATGCTCACATGCAAACTCCAAAAAATTATAGACTCATTCCTTTCTTATGAGAAGCTTCAGTATAGATTCATTGGGTGGTTTCTTATTCTATTTGCTGACTGTGTTGTTTGTGATTTATGGCCACATTATCTGGCAGGAGATGTAATAAATCCCATAACACTGACATGCCTTGACATTAGTATTTGTTTAGATATAAATCATTGGTATGGACATGCCTTGATACTTGTGATACGGAATATGCATTGTGATTTAAATGCTTACTACTTAAATTGCATTATCCACTGAGACAATTGTGATAACATATGAGGGCTCTCTTGTAAAAAAAAACATTTATACTTTGATCATTTTTATAATTAAGTATGGTTAACCTAAACTTACTGAATATTCATGTAATTTTAGGCGATTGAGAGGAGGAGAGCTTGCCTCAGAGATCTTCAGAAACTGGAAGATGTGAGTCCGTTGCAGCAGGCTCCAGTAGCTCCACTTGAGCACAACATCTCCCTGGCCACCCCCAAGCTTCCACTTGAGCACAGCATCTCCCTGGCCACCCTTAAGCTTGGTGAAGGCTCTGAGTTCGTAACTCCGCAGAAGAAACTTATTAACTCAATCAATGTAGTTGAGAAGGCCTTTAAAGAAGAGTTGAAGAAAATGAAGAACACTCCTGCTGCAAAGAGGGCAGAGAGAGAAAAGAAAGTACGTGTGGTGATGGCAATGCGATGACCCTTAGCCTTCATTTGCCGAGAGTCTCTGTGTGGGACTAGTCTAGCATCCTTGATTTTTGGGTTTCTGCATTGATGTGTTGTCCATAATGAGGACCTCCCTCATTCTTGGTAATCCTTAGTTCTTAATCCTGGTGCTGACCCAGATGATAACTCTTGCGTAGTTTCCCATGGTGCCCTGAGGGATTATCATGTGGGGAGTACACCAACATTGGCATAAATCTGTTCATGTACATAATTAGAATTTAGCTTGCATTCATATAGTTAGGATGTATCTTGCGTTCATATAGTAACTAGGTTTGCGTGTTGTTGTATAGAACTATAGATCATTCTTGAGGGGTAAGGTTGAAATGTCCCCCCCTGTCTAGGTGTAAATTTTGTATTGAATTAATAAACTGGTAGGGGTATGCCAAACCCCCCTCTCTACTGGAGGTTTTTTTTAGAGGAAAAAAAGAATCACATTCTTCTTACTTTTACTTAACAAGTGTAGGCCTATGGCTCAGTACTACACGTCTGAAGGAATTACTTGTGCCAGGACTAGAACCAAGAGATTATCACGTGTTCCCAATTTTGTAGACAGGATTTCTCGGCCAATATATGTAATATTGCTTGTCTGACAAAGCTTGATCAGCGGCCTTTGCTGGGGGATGTATGGTATAGTTTATCAGAATTTTGTTTTTTGTCAACATTGAAGTTATCAATATTATATTTTCTTGGCAGGTACAAGAACTTCACATGGTCATTTCGATCCTTACTACTGGTTTGGCCTTTCTAAGACATGCCCCTGGTAGGCTGGTAGACACCATAGCATTGGTGTCCAGGTAGATTGTTGTTTGTTTGTTTTTTTTGTCTAGTAGCTTATATAAGCTATTTATAGCTTATAAGCTACTAGCTATAAACTTGGGATGGAGCTTATAGTACCGCCGATTAAAAGCTTATAAGATCATAATTAGAAGTAAAAACAAACATACATTTGGTAGATAACAAACATGAACATAATACATATGGGGCTTATAAGCTACTAGCTATAAGCTTGGGATGGAGCTTATAGTAACCGCCACTCTTTTTTTAGCCAATTTCTACCAGAAAAGCTTATAAAATCATAATTAGAAGCAAAAACAAACATACATTTGGTAGATAATACATACGGGAGAGGACGGCAAAGTCTTACCATATCCATGAGCAGGTTTGGGTGACATTGATCAGTTGATGAGCGCAACAATTACTTCTGGGAGGCACCATGATAAAGCACTTTAATCTAATTTAGGGACCTGGTATATCAATGTGAAATGGTTTATTTATACTTTGTTGCCAGTTGCCGGCTGTTGTAATCACTTTGACAGGGTAATCATCTCTTTTACCCTGCTCAGTTTGTTAAATAATAAAGCTATATCTCTTTAACAGTAATAAAAACTGCATTTAACCCAAATATAGAAAAAAGGCAAAACCTTTGGGTTCAACTGGTAAAACCTTTGGGTAATGATACCAGAGGTCTAGGGTTCGAATCCCGCCAGCATTATCGAGTTATTGATCTCATTAAAAACAGGCTTACCACCAATTTTTTGCGAATGAGCCTGTGGCTCAATGGTAGCACCCCTCTCACAAAGTGGAGAGGTCGTGGGTTCGAAACACGTCAACAGCAGATTGTTGATATAAATTTCTACACATAATTTAAAAGGGTAGGGGTCCCCACAACCTCGCTTCCCAACCAAAAAAAAAAGGCAACTTCTAATTTCCATTGTTTCAAGAAGAGTGAACAAGTTTGTAAATATTATGTACACTGACTGACTGATGAAGGATACAAAAATTACTTGAGGAAGCTAGGTTACTCTTGTCTTTACTTCCTTAAGCCAGAAGAGTAGCTTAGACTTAGAATATACAAAGATTGCCTTAGAATGTAATGTACACTAACATGATATCATCTGCTAAGCCTAGGAAACCAAAGCTCATGGAAAGATGATTGATATGAGATCATGAACATAAGGACAACTAGAAGAATTCCAACACCCCAAGGAGATCCTCCAGCCATGCGAAACGCTTCTTTCTCCGGCAATGGAATAAGAAGCAAGGGTACTTGTTGTCTATCACTTCGTGAATACCATTGAACCACAAGTAACAGAACTAGAGGTGACACTATCAATCCTAGCTTAAGCTTATCAATTAAGCTCTCTAACATGGACTCATAGTTAATATAAAATGTGAAACTCATAAAGAAAAACAATATAGCAAGAAAGAAACACAAGTGTTGAGGTAATGAAGGAAGAAAACCAGTAGAAGAGTAATAAGAGGAATTTGCCATTTCTATGAAGAAAGACAAGTTTCAAGAACTGCTATAAAAATGTTGTGATGGAATGAATGAACTGGTGGTGAATACTTCATGCTTGTTTTTTATATAGAGGTGTGACTCTGTTTACTTGAAGTATAATGATTCTCTTACCCTTTATCCACGTGGAGATTCCCCAGAGCCCAAGGAGTTAAGGACGGTGGGAAGGGTGTGGACGGTGCAATACAGGGTAAAGATACACTTTGAATGAACCAATGAGATATTGCCACGATGCACCGACCAGAGGACTAGATTCTCCACGTTTTGTGTAAACCAAGGCCGTGCTTATTCTACGGGAAAAAGACCGGAATAGTACAAAACACGTCAGGTAATTTAGTTTTGTAGGTTCCACTGAAAAAAAAATTTAATAAAAGTTGTGCTTGTTTGCCGGTAAAATTTGGAAAATAATCTTTTCTTCATATTTATTCAGATTTGTTTTACCGGGAAAAAAAAAACGGACCCCCACAAGGGTCCGAAAATCACAATTGGCCCAGCTAAGGAACCATTTGCAAAAATGCCCCCAACGCTAATTTCGGCCTTTTCTACCTATTATACCCTTTTCTCATTGGTCATATTCTCTCTTATCTCTCTCTTTCTTTCTCGATCTAATCTTATCTCTTTCTTCAGAAAAATAAACTCACCACCGCCATCTCCACCACAATTTTCGGCGCTATAACAACCACCTTCGAATTAGTAACAAGGTTTTAATCAAGTTAGCAAAGTCCAGCCTTTTAGATTTCAAATAGTAAAACTTCGATTTATCGTTGAATCAAGGAATGATATCCAACCATTACAAAAAGAATAAAAAAAATTTAAGCACAATCTAATGGAAGTGGATGTGTACTACAATTTTTGTTTGCAGAAAAAGTATGGAAGAAAAAATTTGATTTTGTCCATCTCTGTGAATTTTATGACAACTTGATTTTGTTTTGAAATTTAAAACCAATGTTATCATCAATGTTCTGCTTTTTAAAAAAAATGATGTTCCATATTTGTGGGGTTTCAATTTGGAGAAATGAACATGAGAGGAAGAAAAGTTTTATTTTGGGTTTCTTTTCTTACTTCAATCTCAATTTCAATTGTGTACAATGATATGCCTCCCGAACCACAATTTGTCGCTAACTTTAACCCTATTTCTAGCAATCTGGTATGGACAATCTGAATGCCTTATAGAGTTAAAATTTTTTCTTTTGGTATGCTTTACAAGGACAAATACAAACACTGAAACATCTGAACAGCAATGGAATGAACTTGTCAGCTGAATGATATGTGTCACTGCAAACAACATTTTGAAATTTCTGCATTGTGGTGGATTGAACTAACAGACTTATCTATTGATGGGGTGGACCTTCTTAATTAGTCACAGACAGTTGAATACTTGTTGCAGCTATGGTCACACAGTAATTGTTGATATGGGTGCAAACCTATGGAACCTACTCCATTACGCTATGAGTAGGTCTCTTTACGCTGCGCAATAACTTTATTTTCAGAGGTACCGAGTTGCGTGCAGTCCCCGGCTTGAGCAAAGTGTGCAGAGATACCAAGTCTCTTCTACGAAGAGCACTTGCATAAAAAAAAATATAAAAACTCTCAATTGTAATCAGCCAATCACAATGTTAGGTGGTCTTTGCACATCGTGCAAAGAAATCTAAACATCTAGGGAAACATTTACGTTGATCTCACTATGCCAATAGTTGATTGCATTTATAGCAAAGAACTCTTTGGATACCTTGACAGCACATCAGAGCCGAGTCTTCCAATAAATCATGGCATAATTTTAAGTGCTTTGATGAATAAAAAATGCTATGAGCTTTTTGCACACTTTGCAAACACATCTTGGCACATTATTCACAATGTAAAGAGCTTATTGCATACCTTGCCAACACTATTGTGTATAGTTTTCCAATAAGTTGTGGCATAGTTAAAGTGTCTTAATGAATGAAAAAATGTCATGAGCTCTTTGCACACCTTGTAATCACATTATTGCACAACATTCACAATTCAAAGAGCTCATTACATACCTTGCCAACACAACAATGAATAACATTCGAACAAGTCTTAGCATACTTTCATGTCTCTTGATGAATTAAACATATGCTTTAAAAGATCTTTTATTATAGTTTGTTATCTACAGTTAACACACCCATAATCACTCTTCTCAAATAAATAAATAGACAAAAAAAGTTAATCAATAAATTTTACCAAAATACATTTCATAATATGACATTCTCTACGATAAGTCTTTGCCACATAGTTTGAGTGTAATTCCAATGCATAAAATGGTGGGAAGGTGTTTCTTATTGTTATTTACAGCTTAATAGAAGGATCTGACTGTAAAAATCTCAGTTGAAATTCTACACAATGCAATTATCTTGTAGATATTTAAAAAAAAAGAAAAAATTATCTTGGAGTTCTGTTATGGCATTTTGTGGGGGTAGAGGTATATCATTGTACTCAGTAGTCCAGAATTCTATCATAGCATTTTGTTCAAATATTTTTTTCCCACTAATTTTCACATCATTTGTATTTTATGTCCTTGCCTCTACAACGGATCCTTATTTTAGACTGTAATAGACCTTCACACCCTCCAACGGTAATCTAAACGGTGTGTCATAGTAGATTGAACCCTCATTGTTGATGATCGTTAGCAAGGTGAATGACCAGATGAGCCTGAGTACAAACACAATTGTCAGTCGCCAGAAGAAGTTATTTGGTTTTGGTGGTTTGGGTTGTGAAACAGAGAAGGTGGTTAATTTGATAAACACATATATTAGTACATAATCTATGGTTGAGACCGAGGTTGTTATGTAGTTTGATGGTTTGGGGGAGAAACCAAGTACTTCTAGTCAAAAGGCTTTCTATTCAATGTATATAATAGTTCATGGTGACAAGTAAAATGGAGTTGGGTGGCTTAACATGCCAAGGACCTGATCTAAAGAAAGACAAGAAAATTAAGACTAATTTTGGTTGCAAGCTGATGTTTCTCAAAGCATTGGATGCTCACAACATTTGCTAATCACCACTTTCACATCGCAATTTGAAAATAGATGATAATCTAACAAAATTTGTTTAAAATTAAACAAATTTACAAAAATAATTTTTAAAACCCAAATGAATTACTTTAAAAATCAATAACATACCTATTGTTGCACCCTACCACATGAAACAAAACCTAAATTGATTCATTTAGCTCTAGACTTTATTTGCTTGAAGACAAATTGTTTCCCCAATTCACCAAGAACAACAAGACGAACAACAGTATAATTCTCAAACACTTTCCTTAAAATTCTAATATCATGGTGAGTTTGTTTTACCCTTTAAAATGTGAAACTTATATGTTTCAACATTCTTATCAATTTCTATTTCTGTTCAACGGTCGGCAACGACGTTGCCAAGTAAGGGAGTTTGGTTCGTTTGAAACCATATACAGAGATGATTTGGTTTAGAGAAGAAGAAGAAGAAAGGGCAAAGTCGGAATAAAAAATTAACTTAAAATAGGGTCGGGACCTTTTTTACAATTTTTACGCTAATTTGTTGTTTTTTTAGCCGACAAATGCTTAAATAGGGCCTTTTGTATAGACCGGGTCTTAGCTGGGCCATTTTTGATTTGTGGACCCTTAATGAGGTCCTAGAACCATTTCCATGTTGTTTTACGGAGTTTTTAATTTAATTCAGATAACTCTGCTTGTGTACAGGAAAGAGGAGAGAGAAAGAGAGAAGAGAGGAGAGAGAAAGGGAGAGATCCTTAGAGAGAGAAGAGATTTCCTAGTGATTCCGGTATTTATAAACCCATAGTAAATGTTGACGTGGTTTCCAATATTTAGGATAAAAGTTTTCTGGGGAGACCACTCATTATGGTTAGCACCAAGCATCCATAATGGATGTGCTTGTTTGTCGGGAAATCTGGCGGAAAACAAATCCACGTCAGATTTTCCGGATCTTTTCCATTTCATAAGTGCTTGGTGGATCTTATTTAGGATGGTCCCCACCGGATAGGTTTCCAACAAGTTAAAACAACTCAGCATTTTATCCCGATTTAGAAAACCCGGAAATCAACATGGTCACGCTCTCTCTCTCTCCTCTCTCCTCTAAATAGTGGTCCCCATCCCTTCTTCTCCTTCCACGTTATTTTTTTTTTTTTTTTTTTATTTGTGTTTAATCAAGCACACACTACTAAAAATAAATGCAAGCTTTTGAAAAATCTTAAAATTTATTTCTTAGCAATTTTGTCCCGCGCAGTTTCCCTAAATGTTACTGGGAAACAAGCACAACCAATATTGCAAAGATCTAGCAAATCTAACGTGGCAGTGATTTCGGGGTTATTTCCTCAAAGTTTGTCGTGAAACAAGCACAACCAAGGTAAAATAAAACACGAAGAAATTTTTTTTGCTCTTGACAATATTTGCTCCTTGCCCAATAAAATAATAACACGTGACAAAAAGTTATAGAAATTCAAGTCAGCTAGAGAGGAAAAATCTTAAAGAAAGATTTTCGAAATTTGGTACGAAGATTTTAGACAGGTAAAAATAAAAACTAAAAAGAAAAAATATTAAAATTATTTTTTCCCAAATTCATTTGTTTATTTAACTAATATTTTTATTAGTTAAAAAAAATATATACTGTCCTCCATTAATTATTTGTAGGTCTCACTTTATTCAAATATTGCACAATGTTGATGAACTTGAAATGTGGAAGTAGCAGAATTGTTGTAAACATCCATCTGATATGTTATGGACTATACTTTCTTATGATTCAGGCCCATCAAATTTTTTTTTTTATGGTATATGGATATTACTTCAAGTAACACTTTTAATTATAATGGCAATTACATTATCCTTTCATTTGCTGGTTTGAAAATTCAAGAAGAAGGAGACTACGAGAGTATTAGATTAATTTTAGGGATTTTTATAAATTCATTAATATTTTATTTTTCTCTCTTAAATATCGCCATTAAAACCTCCTAGTTTTTTTCTCCAAGATTTTCTCTCTTGTAGTTATATAGCTTCTTGCCACATGTCATGGTGTTATTAGGTAATGAGCCAAGAAGCAAATATTACCAGGAGCAAAAAATTTCTCGTAAAACACGTAAGCAATTAGTCTGGTTTTGATAAACCCGGAAAGAAAAGTAAAAGAACTATCACAGCTATTTCAGTGGTCTCCATCATCTCTTTCTCTCTCCTCTCGTTGTATGTTTTTCGTTATTTTTGTTGTTCGGTTAACAAGCAATCATACTCTATTATCGATAAAATAATTAAAAAGAATTTTCGAGCAAAACTTACAAAAATATTTCTGAATAACAAGCACAAAATACTGCTCGTGGTAGCCATGAGCTTATGAGCTAAATCATAATTCATAAACAAATAAAAAGGTAAGAAAAACCCAAAGGCTTTATAATATACCCAATAACAAGGCTTGTACCCTATATTAACCCAACCCAAAAGTTTAATCTGAGTTAACCAGTCCAAGGTAATTTTACTAATTGTATGCAAGTCCGTGGATTATTTGTTACTTTAAAAAAATCAAATTTCTATTTAATTTTAATCTTATAAAAAAGATATTTAGCAGAAAAATAAAAATGGTTTATAGAAATCATAGGACCTATATAGAAACGCACATTAGTTTTTAGTTTTGCCTAAACAATGATTTATTATAAATTAAGAAAAAAAAATTTCCCTATTTATTTTAAATAAATAAATATCCATAAACTTCAAAGTTTTATTTTGTCACAACTAGCTAAAAACAACTCATATAAAAATATACTCGTGAACTCTGCGCTGAAAAGTGTAATCAAAGTTGAAATGGCATATATGCTTATTGTAACTTCTGCAAAATCCTTCTTTGAAGTTGTTGTAATTTTAATTACACTTTTCAGTGTAGAGTTCATGAGTACAATTTGGTAGATTATTCTCCGAACAACAACCATAAGTCGTAGTGGTTCGATGTATGAAATTTATAGTCTTAACCATAGTAGTGTACTCAAAAAAAAAAAAACCAAGATTGTTTCATTTCTTTTGCTTTTGACACTTTTGGGTTTCTAGCACCAGAAGCAGTTGAACTTTTCAGGAGGGTACAAAAAGTGATATAAAGACTGGTCAAATATAGGTCAATGGCTTGGTTGACCGGCTCCAAATGAAAAAATGGGGGGTATCTCTAATGGTTTTTAAATCTGGGGGGTATCTCAAAGAGTTCATATTTTTTGGGGGGGTATCTCTAAATCCCCCTTTATTCTAAAACTCTCTCTCTCTCTCTCGTACGTGGCACCACTAAAACCCTATTGCTATTGGGAATCCTCTAATACTACATGCAATAATTATATAATTGTTATTAATGTAATTGTTGTTATGTAATGTAACATGATGAAATATGGATCACATTCAAGCTGCGAAGGAGTAATATCTGCGACTATAGAGCAAGAATTTTGAGGTATATGTTTTTTGACACTTTTATTTGGAGGTGTAAAAGACTATTAAATGGAGAAGATTCTATTTAAAAATCAATTTTCTACACTTTATAATATATTTTGTGTTTCTTACGAATGGTTTTTGTTTTCAGTTGGGAAGAATTTGTCTCCATGGTTTTAACGAGGATGAATTTTCTCAAACTAGGACAACATGGTTTTCACATATCAAATCCATTGAAAGTGAACCAGATGAGTCAACAGAGTTTCGAGATATGTTTTTAGAGGTAAATTCTCATCAATGTTTTGTTGTTGGTAGATTTTGTTTGTATGATTCAATGATATATATTTATTTAATTTTCAGCATTTTTTTAAGAATAAATTGAGGAAGATGACGCTTATTTAAAATAGGTGCAGGAAATTGTTCCTTGCAAGTTGTTGTTTTTCTTACCTTGCAGGGCTTTTAAGTTGTAATTAAATTTTATTTATTAGTTATGTTTTTAACCTTAACCTTGCGAGTTATGTTTTCAACTTTTCAACAAAAGTTTTCAACTGCAGTGCATTTTTAAGAAGAAAATCATAGCATCTCGTCATGCCGCATGAGTATGGCGGTACTAAGTAATACCTACATATATGAAATGTTGAAAATTTGAAGAAAATTTGAAAAAAGAAACACAAGTGTTGAAGTTGAAGTAAATACTGGATATGTGTAGAACATCGATCCAACATTATTTTTTTAAGCATTATAAGTGCTCAGAGCTCATTGATTGTTTAAATCAACATACCTCAGTGCAAAATCCCACACTGAGCATATATAAGTGTATTTCATGTTTGAAAAAATTAATAGGTATAAATGCGGTGTATTTTTAGGAGGAAAATCGTGGTATCTTTTCTATCAACATTTTAGGGAAAGATTTTTATTTTTTATTTTGGGATAAAAAAACTGAGCTTTTTTTTTTTTTTTTGTCAAATGTTCTTTAACTTTTTATACCAATTATGGGCATCCCTAATGGACCATCAAA
Source organism: Aquilegia eximia (assembly GCA_023053565.1). Taxonomy (NCBI): domain Eukaryota; kingdom Viridiplantae; phylum Streptophyta; class Magnoliopsida; order Ranunculales; family Ranunculaceae; genus Aquilegia; species Aquilegia eximia. The sequence continues at coordinate 226,204 of JALIGU010000028.1, forward strand.
CATGGTATCAGACTTAAATTTGGTGAAAAGATGAAAAAATACATTTCTAATGGATTATCAAATTTGATACTATAAATTTGATGAAAAAACAAACTTTTGGTGTTGAGTGGAGCATTCGTGTGAGTGCCCCAATATCGAAACCAAATACAGCCAAAAACTCGTTTTTTAAAGGGTTTTTTAAATAAAATCAATTTTGTAGCCGTAAAATATAGGTTCAAACACCAAAAGTCTAAAAGACAAACACCAAAAGTCTAGAAGAAAAAGTTAAGACTAGACCAATCTAACCACCAAGAAATCTTTGTTATAAATAAGTATAATATATTATTCAAGTGAGCGGGTCTTCTAGAACCGCTTAAATATAAGCGAACTTTTATTGTCCGCTTAGAGAAAAAAATATTGTTTATAACTGAAGCGGTTTTGTATTGCCGCTCAGTTTGATAAATCACAAAAAACCATTATAGATGAATGAGGTACTGAATGAGATACCAAATAACATACATGGACCACCAAATTAAAAAAACCATTAGGGATGCCCTAAGTTGGTAACAAAAGAACATAAAAAAACACCAAACCAACCATCAAATTTGACCCTAGGTAGGGCGGGCAATAGAGGGTTGCTGAAATATGGACGTGGAAGAAAGTATGATGAAGTAACGTCCGGCCCGTTATGATGCAAAATAAAGTCCAGCCCATTATACCCTATGAACTGGACCCAATCCGGCCCATATATGATCCAACAGAGGGTCCAAACAAAAAGTCCAGTCCATCAGATGTCGCGTGCCCCGTAGAAAATTGACAATTCTTCTTAAGGTTTAAATAAGGGTGAGGAGAAAAATAATAAAATTAAAATAAAGAAAAATCTAACCATGTTGATAGCTCATTTATCAACACCTTCAACTTTCTCTCGAACCGCCATTCTTCCCCTTGCATTCTTTTCTTTTTCTCTTTCTCGTTCTCTCTCTTCACCACCACTTTCAACGACAACAACATCTCATAGCTTTAGTATTCATTCTATTTCTCATTCGAAATTATATTTCCTTCAACCCAATACTCTCACAAAAAACAGAGTTTCAATGGATAGAAACTTGTCGGTAGAATCAGTAACTACTGATCTGAAAAATCAAAGCTTAGAGACTGGTGGGAAACATGGTTTGAAGAAGAATAAGCTTCAAGATCTCAATTGGGATCATTCTTTTGTTCAAGAGTTACCTGGAGATCCTAAAACCAACAATACTAATCCCAGAGAGGTAAATTAATATTTTCTCAATTTCTTTCGAATTGGAATTTTGTATATTTCATAGTTTTTAATGAATTCAGAAAAAGAAGAAGAAGTGTGACTTATTTCTCTTTCGTTACAACTGAAACTGATTTTCAACTAATTACAGTTCTGTTAACAACTGTTTAACAAATTAATACAACCCTAACTAAAGATTGAGCAATTGTAGGTTGCGTTCGACAACTTGAGTAACCACCACTCCACCAGTGGATTTTCATGAAATGAATTCCATAGCCAACAGTTCCCTTTAAATACCATAAAAATACGCTTGACAGTTATCAAATGAGGATTCTTTGGACAATGCATAAATTGACATACAGAATAAGCCAAGTCTTGTCGAGTCCAAGTGAGATATTGCAACCTCCCAACAAGAGACCTGTAATTGGTTATACCCAATAAAGAATCACCATAGAAGGATCAAGTCAGCACTTAGATGCACATGGTGTCTATGCAGGCTTGCAATCAATCATAGAAGCTTTCTTTAAGAGATCCATAGTATACTTTGATTAAGAGTTGAGACAGAAACAACCCATGAGATTTTCGAGTAACTTCGAGCCCTAAAAAATAATGAAGGGAACCAAGGTCCTTCAAAGAGAACTTGCTGCATAAATCATTGATGATAGACTGACAATGAGATGCAGAACCTCCAATGACTAAGATATAATCAACATAAACCAGAATAATGATGAGAACATTGTCTACTTTGTAAGTGAAGAGAGACTTATTAGAAAACTGAAAACCCATCTGAAGAAGAGCATGCTTCAATTCATCTTACCAAGCACAAGGGGCTTGCCGTAGGCCACATAAAGATTTATGAAGCTTGCATACGTGCGTAGGATAAGAAGGATCAACAAATATAGGGGGTTAGATCATATAAACAACTTCATTTAAGTGACCATGAAGAAATGCATTGTTGACATCTAGTTGTTTAATAGGCCAGTTGAAATGATCTGCAAGAGAGAGAAGAGAACTATTCGGATTGTTGCAGGTTTAACCACTGGACTGAAGGTGTCATTGAAATCAATGCCAGGATGTTGATGGTAGCCCTTGGCTGCTAGCCGAGCCTTGAATCTTTCAATTGACCCATTAGCCTGTTGCTTGATCTTAAAAACCCATTTGGACCCTACAACATTCATTGATGGACTAAAAGGAACCAAAGACCATGTTCCTGTCCTCTGTAGAGCATTATATTCGTCACTCATTGTTTTGCGCCAGTTGGCATCCTTCAAAGCTTGAGTCGTGCAAGTAGGAGTAGGAGGCAGAGAGGATAGTTTTGCGTTTAAACAGAACTTCATTGGATGCTTTGATGAAATAAAGCTCTTAAGTTTAGGGATTCCAGACTTAGATCTTGTAACCATTGGATGTTGGTTGGACACAGTAGCGGAAGGTTGTGGAACAGGTGGGATAATGAGAGATGTAGTTATAGGTTGAACATGTGAGGTGGAAGTAACATTAGAAACATGACTAGGTTTGTCAATGGTATAGCAGTAGAAAGAGGACAGAGATTTAACAAGGTTGGAGATGTACTAGTAGGACTGTAGGAGTAGTGTTTGTACAGCAGGTGGAGGTTGTGATGGCTGGGAAATCCTAACAGGTTGTATTGAGTGGGGTTGTGCAGATTGTATATGAGATGGAGGTTGTGTGGGGTGTACAGTAGCAGTAGGTAAATTGTTGTTAAGGTGGTCATATGGCCTTGTCAGAAAAGGTATTAACCTATTAATGGTAAAGTATTTGTCGTAGTAGAGGAAGAAGGGTTTGTAACAGATTTATGAGATTTAAATGGAAAAATGAGACTCGTTAAAAATAACATGTCTAGAAACTATTGTAGTAGGCAGCACCTGCACCCTGCTCTGGAAGCTATTCTGAAGCTGCACTTTACTCTATACACTCTTCTACCTCGCTTTGAACTTCTTCACTAGGTCACATTCTTTGTATTTTCTTATGAGTAATCCTCCATCTTATGGAAGAAAGTCTCAACCTTTAGTGAGGCTGGTAGAGGAATTCGATCTCACTTTGGAGCAATCCTGGGCTTCTGAGCATGGTGCAACAAGTAACATATCTCAATAGTTGTTGGAGGTCAAGACTTGTGTACTTGTGTTATTCAAAATTGGAGCCTCCCATCCTTAACACCCTTCCACTATCTGCTGGGTTTGAAATCCTCAGGTGTACGCAATATGAATCTCTTTCTAATAAAAATGTATTAAATGTTTTTGGATTGATTCTCAAAGAAAAGCTAAAAATAGAATTCCGTTATCAGTTTATTGACATATTCTAGGTTTTAATGATATTATTAAGTGCCCATTTTCAATCAAGGAAGCCTTAGAAAATATGTGTTAGATATCTTCTAAACAGTTATTGTTCTCTGATATAGCTGAAAATAACGAATATATTGAGGTTCCTAGTTCGTACACGAAGCTTGATGACTGTCAATGATCTGCCAGTTCATATAGGAGAGCTGATTGTTTTGCCCCATTGACATTTGTAAATTGTCATTGTAGTAATAACCAATTTGAATTACCAAGATAAATATAATCCATGCATTGACCTACTTCTGGAATATTGTCTATTCTTGGAGCCCAAAATCCTTCCATCTTTAGTGGAGATGTATTTTTTCTTAATACCTCATCCAATAAAGTATTTTCTCGTCTATGACACGTATCTCCTTATACAGTAGTTCGAAGCTTCTTAAGTGACTTTTTACATTTATTAGTTGGTATTTTTTTCTTAACTCTCTAAAGGTTTATCATTGTCAAAATGTCACACACTCACACATGTAACTCACTAAAACAATACCGATCCCAGAGACATAAATAATTTTCTCACTTTCTTTCGAATTGGAACCTTGAGTTATGATTGAAGTTTGACTTTTGATTAAAATCTGGTTTTGATTTACTATAAAGTTCTTAGAATAAGGTACTTTGAAGTTTGAAAACTTTGTATTTTCAGTAGATAAGGAATTTAGGAGTTTTAGACTGCTGCTGTTTGTATTTATCATCTTCCTTACCCACCAATCTCTCTAAGGGATAAACCGGTTTAAGAAAAATAAGAAGGGTAGAGAGAGAAAAAAATAGGAGAACATATTCCTCTGAGTTCTTTGAGTTCTCTCTACTCTTCAAACTGTCTTTCTATTCTCTTCAGCTCTCTTCATTCTTCAACCCAATCTCGTTTTGCCTTCCTCTTCTCCTCACGAGTCAGAACATATATACCTGATATAGTATTATGAATATGCTTTTAATAGTAATGGGTTTCTTTGATTAAATGTTTTCCTTTTTTTTGGAAACATGGAAAATCAGGACTTATATGCATAAAGGAATAGAGTTGAGAAAAATATTATTTGATCAAAAGGTTTAGTTGGTGGAGATTATTAAGTAATGAAAAAGAATGATTTGATAGAAGCAATTGATGGAAATGGATTGTAAATCGCAGTTGTAATGGAAGAGAAAGAGAAGTAGATGAGAAGATTACAAAAAAATAACAGGTTTTGAGTTGGGATGACAATTTAGGGAAATAAGTCATATCTTGCTGGAATTCAATTTCAATATTGCCTCGCTTTTGTTTCTTTCTCTGAATTCTGTCAATCAACATATTTTTCTGAAACTTTGAGAAACTTCACTGAAAATATGATCTGAATTCATTTCATTGACTTAAGAAGATATGTTCTACATGAGTACCTATTTATATGGTATATACAAGAATAATTACAGACTTACAGCTGCTAATACACCCTTTAAGTTGAAGGGGTGTAAACCACTGCAAGCTTGATCCTAAAGACATGAAATTTCTGTGATGAAAGATCATTGGTGAAGAATTGACACGTTATCTTTTCCTTGTTATTGGAGGAAAAAAATGAACAAGAGAGAGTCATCTGTTTCATTTTAATCTCTTCTAAACCGGCTGTTTCCTTACCCTTTTCTCTTTTGTAAATGTGTCAATTTCTGATGAGGCAACCTTTAATTTGTTACTGTCGTAGTGATGCTAGCATTACTCATTACTGGATCTGTCTCTTGAGATGCTTCTGTTTATTGACAATTTGACATACTCTTGTAACTTGTGAAAGGTTAATTGTGTATGTACTTATTAAAAGCAACTTCATAAATGAAAAGGGTTTGAGTTGCTTCAGTTTCAAGAATAAGGATGAACTTCCCAATGCCCAATTGATTATTTTCTTTTGCAGGTTCTTCATGCTTGTTATACTAAAGTATCTCCCTCTGTTGAAGTGGAGAACCCTCAGCTTGTTGCCTGGTCGGAGTCTGTAGCGGAGCTCCTCGATTTGGATCCTAAAGAGTAAGTATTTTTAGTTTCTAAGTATCATTCAACTGCTGGAAGTTTGTGTGAATGATAACATTTTGTTACCTCAAATTTGATTTGGATGTGTCTTGTGGGTTTCATTTACATAGGCACAATACTCTTGAATAAAAATAGCCATACTCACAGATCAAGTATGCCACTGGCAACTATTAGAAGGTTTCAGTTTGAAACATTAGAAGCCAGATTGTTATTTTAATTGTTGCTTAGTGCTGACGTTGAGTAGCGTGCTATTTCATGTTTTAAAATGCCCGTACTGGGTTGATACTTGATACTGTTGACATCTTTCCAAGTATTTGCTAAGGGCCCGTTCGGTAAGGGCCCAGAAATGCATTTCTTGTCTTTCTGGAAGTAGGAAAGTGATAAGCTCGTTCGGTAACCAACAATTAAAAATAAAAAAGGAATTCCCAGAAAGCTGAAAAATTCATTTTCGTTGAAGTTTTATTTCCTTGCTTTCTACTTCCGTCTTTCTTCTTTCTCAGAAATCTACTGTTTCCGAAATTCCTTCTCGGTTTCTCAAAGATTGCCGAACGAGCCCTAAGTTTGATAGTTGGATTTAAAAAAGAAAAGTTGCATCTATGTCAGAAACTTTAATATGAAGTATGAACTATAAGCTAGTGAATTATGTTCTTGGGTTTTTGTAATTTTTGAGCTGAACATGGGCTAATAACAAATTAGTTCGTTTTAACTCCGGAGCTAACAACATTTTATGTTTTTGGAGCTTCAGATTTGAAAGGCCAGACTTCCCACTCATATTCTCAGGTGCATCTCCTTTGGTTGGAGGGTATGTGTTGGTAGCTCTTAAAACACCATTTCTTATATATTAATCCATTTCTACAATTGTTTCATTCTCTACCCAATAAATTAATTTGTAGGTTGCCCTATGCTCAATGTTATGGTGGTCATCAGTTTGGAATGTGGGCCGGTCAGTTGGGTGATGGTCGTGCTATAACTCTTGGCGAGCTTCTGAACTCTCGAGCTGAAAGGTGGGAACTGCAGCTCAAAGGTGCTGGTAAGACTCCTTACAGCCGGTTTGCCGACGGTCTTGCAGTTTTGCGTAGTAGCATTCGGGAGTTCCTTTGCAGTGAAGCGATGCATGGCCTGGGCGTCCCAACAACCCGTGCACTCTCTCTTGTCACAACTGGGAAATATGTCACCAGGGACATGTTCTATGAGTATGTTCTGAGATGCTTTGGTTATCAACTCCTTTTCTCTTAGTGCTGTTCACCTTTATGACTAAGACCCATGACATAATGTATTTCTAATGCAGTGGAAATCCAAAGGAAGAACCTGGTGCAGTTGTTTGCAGAGTTGCTCAATCCTTTCTGCGTTTTGGTTCATTCCAAATACATGCCTCTAGAGGCAAAGAAGATTTGAATATTGTTCGGGCTTTGGCTGATTACACAATTCGACATCATTTTCCTCATATTGAAAATATAAATAAGAGCGATAGCTTATCTTTCAAGACAGGGGAGGAGAGCTCGTCAGGCGTAGATTTGACGTCTAACAAATATGCAGGTAACTTTCTATTTTGAGGGTCTTTTGATGCATGTAGCCATGTTGTCATATGACACAATGCATATATGGCTGTACATGATCATGTAACTCCAAGAGTCATATATTTGATAAATATGATTAACTCGTCCAGTCATTTGACTTTCAGCCAGAGATATATTAGGCTGTGAGAATTTCAATCTTTCTATCATTCTATGTCCAGCATCAATGATTGACTAAAAGACAAGTTTACTACACGATTCTCTGACATCATCTCTCACTTCCCTCACACTCAATTTATAAGTCTCTTTACTCCAATATCTGGCCTTGGCATATATTGCCAACTACAGGCATGAAGGAAAAAAGGGAAAAAGTACAATGCATGCAAAAAAATACATTTGCATTATTGTATCTTTATGCGTCATTTTAGGTTGCTGAATACACATCTATGTTTTCTATTGTGGGTTATATCAGCTTGGGCCGTTGAAGTTGCTGAACGTACCGCCTCTTTGGTTGCAAGCTGGCAAGGTGTTGGATTCACTCATGGTGTGCTAAACACTGACAACATGAGTGTGCTGGGTCTCACAATTGATTATGGCCCTTTTGGCTTCTTGGATGCTTTTGATCCAAGTTATACACCGAATACTACAGATCTTCCCGGTAGAAGGTATTGTTTCGGAAACCAGCCAGATATTGGCTTATGGAATATTGCACAATTCACCTCAACCTTATCTGCGGCCCACTTGATCAACACTGAGGAGGCAAATTATGCCATGGAAAGGTATCTTTACTCTTATTTTTTAGCTTTCCAGTTTCATATGAAAGCACTCAAAGTTCGTTCCCAAACTAATGATTGGGCCCACACTTGACATGTAACAGGTATGGAACCAAGTTTATGGATGATTACAAGTCTATAATGACCAGAAAGCTTGGTTTGTCAAAGTACAATAAACAGTTGATCAGTGAACTTCTCAACAACATGTCTGTTGACAAAGTTGACTACACAAATTTCTTCCGCTCACTATCTAATATTAAAACAGACTCCAGCATTTCAGAAGGCGAGCTGCTTGTTCCACTCAAAGCGGTTTTACTAGATATTGGCAAGGAGCGCAAGGAGGCATGGACTAGCTGGGTGCAAACCTATATACAAGAGGTAGTATCCGTGGACTGGCTAATATATATCGTACTTTTTAGTTTCTACGTGATCTGTTTTTTGTTGGTTGACTACAAATCTGATGGTCTGGTCAGCCAAAGGTTGAAAAAGGATTCTCATCATGTATATAACTTTCATAAAGACCGGCCATTTGAGACTAAAAATCAAGTTCATAAATATGATTTTTCTATATTTCCCCTCTCCTAGTTTTGGAGTTCATTTATTCTCACACGATAATCTTTCTGGTATTATAGTTGGCTGCTAGTGGAATTTCTGACGAGGAGAGGAAGGTTGAGATGAATTCCATAAATCCTAAATATATTCTGCGGAACTACCTATGTCAGAGTGCCATAGATACAGCAGAACAAGGAGACTTTGAAGAGGTCCGCAGGCTTCTGAAAGTCATGGAACGGCCGTATGATGAGCAACCAGGAATGGAAAAGTATGCTCGGTTGCCACCTGCATGGGCATATCGGCCTGGTGTGTGCATGCTGTCTTGTTCTTCTTAAAGAAACTTCAAGCTTGGATCTTATATCTCAAAGGCCGATGTAACTTTAGTTGTACATAACACTAAAATTCTGTTACAACTTCCACAACACGTATACAAATTCTGTATCTTATTTTTTCTTCTTTTTCATTTTAATTTTCTTCTTACTATTTATATGGCATGTACGCTTTTCAGATGATAACCGGTTGGTTGAGGATGTTTTGAATGTAGTATACAGTGTTGAAAATGTTTCGACTTGTTTCTTGATGATGTTTTGATGGAAATGCTACTTTTAGAACAGCGACAGTATACATAAAATGTGCATGTAACAGAAGCCATGCCTGTACTCTGATCATAAATTTGCCCAACACAACCATCACATATTACTACTAATAATGAAACAACTTATCTATCATGAGTACTCGCAATAAGATTACACCTTAAGATAAGTATTTGAGAAAGTGTAATTGGGGTTGCAGGTTGCTCACTCTCCTATAAATACGCCCTCATATCTTTTACCGCCCTATTTCTATCTCGCACCATTAAATAATACACTCTCATATCTTTTTCAAAATACCCATTGTGTCCTTCTCTACATATTTTTCCTCTCAAAGCTGTGAATGAAAAGCATCGAAAACCAACTATTCTTCTCTTTCTCCTTGACGAAACAACAAATTAGATCTATATAGAACCAAACGAAAGAAGAAGAATCTTCAATCTCATCGTCATCATTTGTTCTTCTTCAGATCTTAAAAGAAAGGCAAACACTCAAGAAGTTTGTTTCTATCTGTGATTTCATTTTGTGTTTTGAGATCTTAAGATCTAATCATTTCTCGTAGAATTTAAACATCTAAGTTCGAATTTCCTTTTGCAGAGATCGATTTTTCAGCTGCAGCGTTTCTTGTACAATACGTTGTTCAGATCTTTCAGGTATAAGATTTGATTCTAGATAACTTCACAAAAAAGTAATAATTTACGAGATCTATAATAATTCAATTAAAAGATTTGTTTGAAATAGGAATTCTAAGTTTGTTCAATTCAATGGTGATTTAAGTAATAGATAGCAAATTTATTTTAAAGATCTTATCAAGGATATAGTTTCAGATCTTTTATTGAAGCTTTAATGATCAGTTTTTATTAAACAAAACAATAGATTGTGAACTGAACTCTGAAGCAAACAAGAGATTGATTGTAAAGATAGTTAAATAAATTGATGAATGTGAACACTGTAGTGTCCAACATTCATTTTCAATTTGATGGAAATCATCATTCAAAATCTATTCATTGTGAAAAATGTTTTAAGCCTTGTAAACATTGGTTAAAGGTTTTTCCTTTGTTTGCAAGTAAATTATTCAGTGAAATTTGTGTAGTAAGTGTGGTTGAGTTAAATTTTCTGAGTGTACCCTATATCTGGATTTGGATGACATAGAAAATCTCATCCACGAAAAATTTAGAACTTGGATAAGGCATATTTAGAACTAGGACAGGTGCATGTGCTTGATATATGACATTTTGACGTTCTGGTGTCAAGCCATGTTAGATGCTAGAATTACTTGGAATAAATATGTTTGCCTCGGTCAGAAGTCTAATAAAGAGACCACATATACTCTCCATATTGTGGGTTCAATGAGTTTAGTTTAACTTCAAGCATATAGAAATTTGGTTTTCTGGATAATTAGTTACTTCATTGCTATTGCAGATATTGTTTTCATAATTTTAACCATGTGGAGGTTCAAACCTTTCATGCCAAAAGAACAAGCAGGGCTTGAGGGACGTACAATTGATGTTGGCAATTTAAAAGTTCATGTCCGTAATGTGATTGCCGAAGGAGGTTTCTCCTGTGTTTACCTTGCTCGTGATGCTATGCACGCTTCAAAGCAGTATGCATTGAAGCACATTGTATGCAGTGACGAAGAATCATTGGATCTTGTGATGAAGGAGATATCTGTGATGAAAAAGCTTACTGGACACCCAAACGTTGTTGCCCTTCACGCTCATACTATAATGGACATGGGTCGGACAAAAGAAGCACTGCTTGTGATGGAGTTTTGTGAGAAGTCACTAGTTACTGTGCTGGAGGGAAGGGGATCTGGCTATTTCGACGAGAAACAGATTCTTCTAATTTTCAGAGATGTTTGCAATGCAGTGTTCGCAATGCACTGCCTGAACCCACCCATTGCTCACAGGTATGGGTAATAAATGCCTGGGTATTTTACACACTTGTTCTTAATAATAGGGTAATATATTCTTTATCTTTCCTCTATTTACTCCAATGTGCAAACCATTTTGTTGCTTGCTAATATGTAAGAGTAGCTGCTCTGTCCTTTGAGTTTCTCTACAAAGTTATGCGCATTATTTTGATATATAAGAAGTATCTCAGAGTGTTCTTCACCATATTTATGTGTGGATTGATGCCTGTGTTCTTTTCCTGTCTAAATACTGGGTTTTTCTCGTCTTATATTTAAAGGGACTTGAAAGCCGAGAATGTTCTTTTAGGGCCTGATGGGATGTGGAAACTGTGTGATTTTGGTAGTACTTCAACCAATCACAAACGGTTTGAAAGGCCTGAGGAAATGGGTATTGAAGAAGACAATATCAGGAAATACACAACACCTGCCTATAGAGCTCCTGAGGTATGAATAGTTTTTGTACTTTTAAGCTATAACTATGATTTACATCTGTTGAAGGACGACTCTGTAGAAGAGATGATTCATATATTTATTTTTATTTCTACATTTCCCCCCTCCAGATGTGGGATCTGTTTCGGAGGGAACTTATCAACGAGAAGGTAGACATATGGGTAAGTTCAATGATTTGATTTCTTTTACCTTTTTGTAACCGATGTTCAAATTGAGCAAATTGTAACATACTTGAACAGTATTTTTTTCCCCCACATAAATTGCACTATAGTTTTGTGGAGAGCTGATTCCATTCTATAATCATTATGCAGGCACTTGGGTGCCTCCTCTACCGCATTTGCTATTTCAAATCTGCATTTGATGGCGAATCAAAACTACAAATCTTAAATGGAAATTACCGCATACCGGAGTTGCCTAAGTATAATTCTTTGGTTCCAGAGTTAATCAGGGACATGCTTCAAGCTGCTCCAGACGCCAGACCAGATATCACTCAGGCAAGCGCTTTGCTTGATTGGACATTCTACATGAACCTAGGTTAGTTAGAGATTGACCATGTCCGTGTAGACTTGGACTGAAATATATGTATTCTGCTTATTGATGTTTACACTTCTTGTGCCAGGTGTGGTTTCGCGTAAATGAACATTTACCTGAAGCTCTGCAGAAGTCTTTACCTGACACACCAACCGGTGTGCATGCTGCTGAACTTCCTGATGGAGGTGATGGTGCTTTTCTAAATTAAAAATTACTCCTTCTTAATTAATCTTTCTAATACGTGTGTGTATGATGTTCACAGGCATTCAGAATTCTGCAAAGAGGTCTCCTGCAATGCCTCGTAGGAGTCCTCCACCACCTCCTTCATCGAAAGATCCCGCTGGGACCGTGTCACGGCCATCAGTTATGTCCAAGGCAGATGGAGGTGGGAGCTCTATGGGGGCTTTCTGGTCTACCCAGCATGCCAATGAATCTCATGTCCCATTAGACAAGGATGGCCCTCTGTACGATGAACCTAGTAGCCAAAGCTTGACAAAGCTTGATAGATTAGGGATCCCAGAGAACCGTCATCAGCCTGAGAAGGCTGGCCCTAAAATAGAGCAAAAAGACCGAGCTCGTCCTCTCACAAGTTCACACAGACCAAAGTTCGATGACAGCCCTTCAGGGGATTTTGAATTGAGTTTTTTCCCTGAGCATGTGAATCCTAGCTTGGATACAAGTAAAGTGTCAGAATCAAAAGTGGCGGTTACTTTCCGGAATGAGACATTCAACTCTTTTGTTGCCGACTTTGATACCAGTAAACTTGATTCCTCATCAACAAAGGAACAAGCGTTAGAGGCCGAAGTGAATAGGCTCAAGGAGCAGCTGGCTGAAACACACTTGGAAAAGGATGAAGTAATCTCCAAATATGAAAAGCTTTCAGCAATTTGCCGTTCACAGAGGCAGGAGATTCAAGAGTTGAAGCATGCCCTTGCTAAAACTCCTTCACCAAACAAAGATGATTCCAATGCCCAAAACAGCTCTAGCACAGCTCAGGTGACCTTGTCTCTCAAACCTTCACTTTCTCTCTATTTCAAATTTTGATTGGGTATTCCTTTATATTTCGCCTATGGTTGAGCTTATGTTCGGCTTTGTAATCAAATATTCAAATCTGTGTTCTAATGGTATAGTATGTTTCGTCCTTACAGCAGAGAGAGAAGATTGAAGGGACTGTCTTGGAGCTCCAGCAAGGGATGTTTGATAACTTATCCCCGAATCCCGACTCTAAGCAGTGGCAGGCATTCTCAGACAAGTCCAAGTTGCAGTCCAAATCAGTTCGAACAACGAATGGGCGACAGAATAAAAACACAAGTGCCACAAGTACTGGTTTAGATAGCTGGGGTTTTGGCACTGATAATTTCACGGCAGTTCCTGCTACATCTAACATAGGAAGAAGCTTACAACACATGAGCGACTCAAAGACAATTGAAAGCAAACGGGCATCTCAACCAGCAGGATGGGCTGGTTTCTAATTTAAGCAATCTGTTTAAGCTGAGGTACACCATGTTCTGAAAGCGGAGCTTTGACTTGGTGAGAATTACTCCCATAATGTTACTTTACGACTGCACTAAATTTGCAGTGAGGGGAGAAGAACGAACGATATTGCAATATTCTGACGTTGTCTTTCTGGTTGTGTATCTTAGCAAGGGTAAAAAAGCACATGGTGCAAAATTTGAACAATGAAAGTACATGGTTGTGTATGTTAATAACATTTTTCTTTTCTCAAGTATCAAAATTTGAACAACGGAAAAATATTGCAGTCATTGCCTCAAAGACTAATGGAAAATGTGGTGGGCTCTTGGCAGAAGCCTCTTTGTTAAGAGAGGTCAGGAATCATTACATTACGGAAAAGAGTTACTGGTATAATTTTACTGAGCTTGATCTGTATTTAAGCTAATAGTGTTAGATAGGCCGAAAAAATATTGCAGTCATTGCCATGAAGACTGTTTGCGCAAGGAAGACATTGTAAATCAACAAAAATTGGAGAGATCATGACTGAAGAGGTAGTAATTGAGTTACATGCTTGGGACATTATATAATGTACCACCTATTCTTGTTAATCTGACTCAATATGTTCTATACATTATGTACACAGTGACTTCCTATACAAATACTCTACAACTAGAAATGCAGCTTATGACAGGTAAGAAGATTGGTAAGTACATCATGTTAACCACTCAAGATCATGTAAGAACTAATTGTATAGTTCATGGTGTTCACAGAAAATTATAGAGCACTTCAATAACATTAGCATACAAAATCAGCAAATAAACACATTCCATGCATGTGAGCATGTCTATGTCTAGCCATGAGTTAAAACTTAAAAGTTTAATTCATAATAACAATACTTAAAAGCTCATCTCCAGCTATTAGCCCACCTTTGTATCAAGTAATCAAACAGACCCTTTATGTAAAGCTTGAAGCAAAACCAAGAAAAGTCAAAGATTCATAATTGATAAAATCCAATTAATTATTACCAAAGTGGGTTGGATACCGATTTGACAAAGATCCACATACCTAACTACTTTACTGCCTGATTGCAAGCCCAACAAGATCTAAAATTGGGTCCAAATCCGTAACAAAAGCCCGAATATGGTATTTCCAAGAAATTGCAATACTGGATTAATTTTCTCACATCCAAACAGCTCCTAATGCTCTTTTCGAAATCCGTTCGTTTTTTTCCTTGCTTTCTTCCCTCTCTCTCTCTCTCTCTCTCTCTCTCTCTCTCTCTTCAATTACGAATTACAGAAGAATTTCTGCTCTTCACTTCCAAACCTTTGATTAAAAACCTTCACTCGAAAGCTCTTGTAACAAGTGTTCTTCTCAATTCGATAGAATTTGTTAAAAAGTTTCATTCTTTATCGACCAAAACTTCAAATTTCCGTTAAAAAGTATTTCGTTTCATTCAAAGTGTTTGGAGAGGAGTTTTTTTTTTTTTTATTCTTTTTCGTTGATGTGAAGAAATTCTGGTAGAATTCTTGGTTTTTGATGGAATATGAACACCCCGACAGTAGTGGTATGTTTTCTTTTGTTTTGTTTTTGCATAAAGTTCTGATCTTTTATTCATTTCAAGGTTTTTGTTTGCTCTTGGTTTATTTGTTAAGTTGCAGATAGAGTTTGGGGGTTTGGAGGTAGTTTATCTGTTCTTTTTTATAAATTTAATTAGCCAATTGTTTGCTATTTGGGTTGTGAAGTGGAGAAGGTGAATTAGGGTTTTAACTCAATCTATATAGAGATTAAATGTAGGATTTTGAACTGAATTAGTGATTTTATGATATGGTTTTGGGTAATTGAGAGCAATCGGTTTTCAATAACTGAGCTGGGGTTTACCCAAAAGCATGAACATAAAGTTAGGGTTTGTGAATAGATTACATGTTCTGAAAAGAAAGAATTTCTTATCTATATTTTTGCGAGTTCAGTATATGGAGAAGTAGAAATCTTCATTAACAGTATCAAGTTCTATAATTTATTCAGTATTCTATGTGTAAACGAATCTATTATATATATTGAAACCTAATAAAATGGGAAAAAAAAGATTAGATTAGAAAAGAAGCTTTAGAATGGGAAAATTAGAATTGAACCTTATTAAAAGTTTACCCAATCACCCAACACATTGGTTACTAAGCCATGTTCTGACTAATGTGGCTCTTCTTCTTTTGAAATATAAACTCAAAATGTTTACCAAGCAAGAACAACACTAAGAAGAGGTCATATTAGCTCCAACGTCAACCTCTCAAATCATGGAGTGATTTATGTATTCTTTTAATGCATAATAGTGAGTGAACAAGATAGCAGGGGATACAGAGAGCCTTTAGCATAGAGGTACAGTTGCAAAGTTGGATAGAGAGAAGAACTAGTATAGAAGGCTTAATTAAAATTTGTACTTCTGTAGTGAGACATACAAACCCCTTGCTACAGACAACTAGTATTAGATTTGTATGTCTGTAGTGAGGCATACAAGCGAGCAACCTACTGTTAATCCCCACTGTATAACTTTCTGGCTCACCTACTTTCAACAATTGACCATATATGTGAGGCATCATTTAATATAAACATAAAATCATATCATGTAATCGATGTATATCTGACGTAATTCAAGATTCAGCGGCATGAAAGACCAAATGATTAGCTAGAGAAGTACCTTAAAAATGTTAAGTGGAATTGTACTACCTGTCTATAATTTGCAGCTTGTTTTCAATAATTATAGATCTTTCAACACCTGAACTTTCCTGGACTAGAAACAAATTTGAAGCATCGCAAAGGGCTACTTAGAATGCTGAAATTGTATTAGAACATAAATATAGTAAATTTCTGATGTCGCTTTACACCTTCAAAGATGTTAAGATATATATACATATATATATATATATATATGTGCATACTTTTAAGTGTGTTCTGTATATAAATTAGTGGGCACTGGTTCACATTGCGCACAGGATCTAGGAGGATTGGAGGGTAGTCTGATGAATATTTAAGGAGGGACTTTCTCCACACATGATGATTTATGTTTGTGTTTTTTTCATTGAAATATGAATGTTCAGCGAAATGATCTTTCCATTCTTTGTTGGCTAGGTAAACTACAGTCAAATGTTATATTGTAGATTGTATAAATGCTATTCAAGTTGATGAGTACAAGTGAACAATGTTAATGGGACTACGTATGCCGGAGGCTGTTATTGGTTTTCTTTTGTAGGTTTATGTTTTAGGTATTTATCTTCTCATTTGCTTTATTTGATCCAAATGAATTTTTTATGCTTCAACTAGGAGAACTGTAAGTGTTTCAGGACATGATTTTTTATTTTATTGCGCAGCGAAGCTTTGCCTGGTAGATATTGCTTCATGTACTAGGTTAGTTGTTGGTAGTTGTAGTTTCATATGAACACGTATACAAGTGTATAATTATAGTAGAAAAGATAAGGCACAAATTCCAACATCATCTCTTCATTCTTAATATGTTTATCTCTCATCGTTGTGAACGACTTCAATATGTAACACTTGCAGGAACTGACGACGACCTTCCTCCATCACATCAAAATAGAGTTCAACGAGGATCACGTGTAAGTGGAACTGGAAGATCTGCTGTTTTGGGTTCCGTACCCTACCCTAGGTTGCATACTGATATGGAGGCTCAGATTTATCATCTCGAACAAGAAGCATACCGATCAGTCCTTCTTGCCTTTAAAGCTCAATCTGACACCACAATTACCTGGGTAATGGATTTGACATTTATCAGCATGCCAATATGAGGTATTATATCTTGTTCACAAGGCTCAACTGTCTGCTTCATACTTTTCAGGAAAAAACAAGTTTGATGGCAGAACTTAGGAAGGAACTAAATATATCAGAGGATGAACACAAAGCACTTTTAGGCAGGGTTGATGCAGATGACAACCTCCGTAGGATAAGGTCTAACAAAATCACAAGAAGAGCTTTACTGGGGTTTTTTTTTTTTTCTTTTTCTCTCTGAGACCAGTCTATATCAGCTTTGCAATTTGCCTTACAACCGAAAGTGTTGTTGCAAAATTTCTCTAGGGAATGGCGACAATCTGGCGGGCTTCGACCTGGATTGCAGAGTACCTCTCAACCTTTTCATGATTCACTATCCAGTCCCACTTTCTCAGCTTCTCGCAAGAAACAAAAGACGTCACATTCAGTGCCTTCTCTCTCACTGCGAGCACCATCCTCTGTTTTGCATCCGCAAACAGTAGTACCACCAATTTCAGCTGCAAAACGAGGATCTCTGCCAGTAGCCAGGGGCAGGAAACCTAAATCGGTGAGTTAATTATAACCACAAAAGTTTCTTGCTATGCACACGCATGCACACATGTGCATTCTGAAATAGAACAGGAGAATCCTAGTTAACATGTGTTTTGTCCACTTCATGAAGTCAATACAGTACCCATCGTCAGTTTCAACTGGCAGGGTCCAAGTTTCCTCTGGTCCTCTTCTGGCAAATGTCCAAGTTTCCTCTGGTCCTCTTCTGGCAAATGTCCAAGTTTCCTCTGGTCCTCTTCTGGCAAATGAACCAATTGAAGCAGTAGCCTATGGTGCATCATTAATTGGGCGAAAAGTGCGGATTAGGTGGCCTGATGATAACTGCTTCTACAAGGCTGTTGTAACTGACTTTAAAGAGGTATATATATTCTTAATGTCAGTCATCTTTAGATTGTTTTAGTAACTGTACAACTGTACCTTACAATTGGTTGAACATTGTCAGGGACGACATGCTCTCGTATATGATTTGAATTCTCCGAATGCGATGTTGGAATGGGTTAATTTTAACGAGGTAAAGATTATTCGTTGATTGATAACCTGGACTGTTCTTCCCCGAGTTTTCACTTGTTAACCTTTAAATGAGTCATTGTACATGTGTTTTACAGATTAATAAGTTATCCAAATGCATAGGTTGTAGAGTAATAGTTGAATCAACGCGTTCATGTAACATGCAAAATGCGAACTCTGTAATATGGGTGATTGTTACATGATCTTTATTTGAAATCCTTGAGAAATTATTGCTGTGTGCTTTTTTTCTTATTTTTTCTAGTAAAAAGTTTTGATATTATATTTCATTTCATATAATTAATGTCAGATCTCTCCTCAAGATATTCGATGGGATGGTGAGACCCCTGGGAACTCTCGTGGACTCGGTCATGAGATTAACAAGTCTGTGGTCGTGGCTGCTGCTGCTCTTCCTGATGTGGGGAGAGGAACGGGTGCCTATACAAATAATCCAAAGGGACATATTCCACCCTTACAGAATGGTATTGCTAAGAAGGCTTCTGGTGACATCGAAATACTTCGCACAGATAAACTAATCAAGGAGGTACGAGTGAGTAGTTTTTATATAGTGTTTGAACTACAAACTAGATAATTGGTATTCCTTTTTTTATTAGTTTTCTCCTTGTTATCAAATGAATCAGGTGGAGAAGATTTTTGGAACAAACCACCCTGATCCTCTTGAGCTTGAGAAGGCAAAGAAGGCTCTGAAAGTAAGATTGGCTTTGGATCTGTTATTTTGATGTAGTTTTCATTTGTTTAGCAAAACAAACTTGATGTAACTGTATTTACAGGAACATGAACAAACACTGGTTGATGCGATTGCAAGGCTTGCGGATGCGTATGATGGTAAAACTGGTAATCTCTATCTATTAAACCTCCCATTGTACATTGTTTTACATCTTCTAATGTGCTGGGTTATCCTGCAAATTAATCATAGGTTTGTTTGCTTAGGTCTATACTCGAATTATGATGGTCGCATGGCTGTTGTTACTTGGTAGATTCCACCACCAAAATCTCCATTGTAATTGCCGCAAATGCCTTTTTTCCAGGGTTTTGTTGGTTTTGCAGCTCCCCTGATGGAGATTAAGGGGTGGTGAAATAATATACTATGGCTATGGGATCACCATAAATGAGGACAAATAAGCCGAAAATTCAACCAAGATGCTTAAAATCATACAGGCTATCTTATTATATGTTCTCGTATGCCTTTGACATGGTAAATACATCTTTACCACACAAAAAACATGGTAAAAATGTCAACGTATTCTTATTATTGATGGTAAAAGCATAACATGATAGCTTGGGGATACTTTTCGCTCAACCATGATGCTTAAAGTCACAGTCAATAGGACATGTCTTTGTATTCCCCATCTCATTGTATAACATGGACAGGTCCATCCTTGTATGATGTTAAGTTGTTAACCACATTACTTGCTAGCTGGGGTGCAACTCCCTTGAGGGCCACCTCTTAGGAGAATGTGTAAACATAATAGTGTGCTGTCAGGTAATTACATTTAGAAAGAAGTGAGCTTTGAGGTTTTTACTTGCATTTACACCTAGTTTTATACCTGCAACTCCTAAAGAACTTGCATCTGAAGTAACCTCCCAAATCACTTTTCAATTGACGAACTATGGATTTCAAAGGCTTCCGTTACTAGATTGGTAATCATAGGTATCCTTGCTGAATTATTTGTATATATTCTGACAAGGTATTCAAGTTTCCCAGTCATATCACATGTTAGGACATTAAGAAGAAACACTAAATTTGTGTTTACCTTTTTGCTTTGGAGCAGATGGGGGTGAAAATATAGCGGCACATGGGCAATCAGTAGATGGAGAGGGGTTGAAAAATCAGCAGTACAATGGAAACCAGTACCCTGCTGATATCCATAATAATGGCTTAGATGGCGATCAAATGACCAAAGGGGGTAGTCTTGCATCCAATGACCAGCAAGAAGATGACCTATGACAGTGTTGATATTAAAAACTTTCCCGCCAAAGGCCTCATGTATGGTAATATCATGACCTACCCAATCTGATGAGAGGGAAGCAGGTTGCGGCAGAGTCGGTGCTCCGATGATTCTGTAAATTTATTTAGTAAAATATGTTCTGACATAATTTCCTAGATGTTGCATGCAACAGAGACCTGAACATGTTAGGGGAAATAATGTCTTAATTTCTGTATCATTTATCACAAGAGTTCCACAAGTTAAGTGAATATTTTCGCATACTATTTCACAAAATAACAAATAATAACTTAAATAAGACAAGTTTCTCCTATCTCTATTATTATTCATGACCAATTGACCATTACTAGCAAACTCTTCAAAAACCAACACTATCCTTGATATAAAACAAATCATAAATAAACAATTTCTCATTTTACATTGCTGATATTACTGATGAAGCTTTGTTGGCCTCAATATCCATAAAATTTCCAGTCTCTGATGCCTTTCTTTCGCTGTTGCTGTTGCTGTTGCGGTAATCACCCACACTCTTGCCTGACTTTCCAATGCCAATTTCCGACTTAAGCTCATCAACTGCTCTCCTCAACAGCCCATTCTCAGCATGAAGAACATCTAACTGACGCTTCACATCTAAGCATACTTCCTCTGCCTTCTTTTCCATATCAGCATGTTTCTTCTTGTTTTTTCCATTGTCAATCTTCAAACCATCTCCTGCCACGTGTTCAATAGAAATTTTGTTCATCACGAGGAAAGGAATCTTACTCAAAGAAATCCCACCCGTAAAATTTCTAAACCCAAGACCATCGATGACGTCAGTCTTCAACTCTTCTGGAAACCGAACTCCCCAATTGAACTTCAACACAGCTTTGTTCCTAATAGGCAACAACGTCTTTGCACTCATCTCTACGCCGTTAAAAACTCCGTCAATCATGTTACTAACAGCGTTACTCCCTCCGTTAACTCTAGCCAAGAAACCATTGTTATCAAGTTTAATAAACCCTCCGTTTTCTAACGGTTTATCTCCACCTCCCCCGCCACCGTTTTGTAACGGCTTCTCTCCACCAAGAATAAAATTCTTAGCAGATTGCGAACCAGAAGATTTTTTGATTGAAAAGTCGCCAAATTGTGGATTAAATCGAAGAAAAAAACTAGGGTTTCCACGAGAAAGAAGATTGAATTCAGCACTCATAGATAAAGGAGCGGAGATTGGTGAACCAAAAGGACCAATTCCAGTTTTAACAACAAGACTGAATGGATTCCATGAATCATTTGGTTTGTAAACAAGTTTAAGAGAAGGACCTGATTCGAAAAAAGTGGTGAGATTCAAAGAAAGATCTTTGGAATCTCCACAAGCTGAAACACCAGATTGAAATGGAAAACCTAATATGTTTAATGGAACTTTTACTCTTAAAAGTGGTGGTTTTTCTTCTTCTCTGAATTTCAAAGAAGCTTTCATCTTTCTCTCGAAAAGCAAAGCAAAACTACACTGTTAATAAAAAGTGTGTTCAGTGAGGTTTTTGGTTTTACTTTTCTTTTTTCTTGTTTCTTGTTTTTTTTTTTTTTTTTCTCTTGTTTATAAATCAAGAGAGCAAAATGTGATTGAAATTCAATTTCAGCTAAAATTTCAACGAAGATTCCGCCTAATTTTGGCTTCATTGAGGGTATTGTGGTAATTTTAACACTTGAATACAAGGAAAAGAAAATTGAAATATTCAATAAACAAAAATGTAAAGAATCAATTACTTTGTGTTTCTGTCTTTTATGATGTCCAGCCCTGTTTTGATACCTTGTGTTGTGTCCAATAGTCCAATACAACAAGTGAACAAGTGTGACACAACCATACAGGCTTGTGCTGTAATAATCCTATTAAGGTATGTCCCATTTTTGTATCTTTTGCAACTGCAATGGTTAAAAGGAGGAGTTGGTTTCAAGCACACTGATTAGAGTATTTACTGTATTAGAGCATCTCTAATGGGTCTTCCATATATTGCCGACACATAGGCATATATGGCCTCCATGTAGGTGTCACCTACTTTCCCAAAAGTTTTTTTTAGCACATCTTCTATACCTATATCAGGGTATCCCACGCAGGTTCAACCAGTGTGGGCATTTTGGGCTATGTTTTTCTGGACTGGACTGAGCAAAGGAGATGGGCTTCAGTTGGATTGGGCTAGCGGTGAGTTTGGGCTTCGGTTGGAGTGGCAGAGCTGGTAATTAAAGAAACAGTTGTGGCATGTTGTGTATCTAAAATTTGTTACAAACAGTTCCACGCTGGTTAGACCAGGAAAAAAAAAAAAAAAAAAAAAGGTTCCACACTGGTTCAACCTGCGTGGAACAATTTATTTTTGACTAATCCTATCCCTTGTTCGATTTTGGCTTAAGTTTTAACAGACCGGCCCACCATGTCCTATGTGGATGGCCGGCTGCTATAATTATAGGAGACGCGTTAAGGTCGACTTTTTTTGGGGAATTCCTAAATTATAGGTTTTAGGAGACCCATTAGAGATGCTCTTAGACCGTTTTTTAACTCCTTTGGATTTTTTGCTATGTTTTGGCACATAACTAAATAGGATTACACACTTACTATACCCATGAAATGAAGGAGCAAGTTTAACCAAAACTGTCTCATATAATTCTAAAAGCACCAGCAGAAACATCAAGAAAGTGTTTTATGTCCTACAACATCAACTAGGATCATTTCAATGAAATGTAGTATTCAACTAAAGGACAACTGAATTCAACTGACATACTGCAAAACAGAAAATTTACCAGCTGACTAATTTTACCTAAAACCATTGGAAACAAATTTAGACTAGATACTCTGCTACCCGTATTGCTACTTGGATTCACAAAGATGAGTTTCCACAACAAGAACATACAACTAGAATAGAATTTAAAAACCACTTCCCTTCCAAAGGAAAACATCAACACAGAAACAGCATCACATTCCAGACTTACGCAGTTCACTAGCACCATGGGCAAAATGGCATCTGTCTCCAAACGTGCAAGAACCTTTGTTGAAATTCTCACAGAGCTTAGTTTTGAAGTTGTTTGCTGCAGGAGCATGATGTGTTGCAGGAGTGTGGCTAGGAGGAGGGCCCATGGCAGAACCAATGTTGACAATTAGCTCACGAACCATAGCACTGGCTTGTTTTATCTGATCAAAGGTACCCTCAAGTTCAATGTTCTTCAGGTTAGGATCCGATTCATGCTCTCTTATCGAAAGCTTCGCCCCTGTGACCCGACATATCTGCTTTGAATTCACACCACCTTTCCCAATGATTGCTCCTGCAAGGGAGGCATCTACACTTATCTTGGCAGTAGCAGAGGCACCAAAACTTGCTGCTGCTGCCATGCCTGGTGGGGGTGGCTCATGCCTACCTGGAAACCGGCCTGACATCGGACCACTCATAACACGAGGATCTTCATGTGAAGGACCCGTGGACTTGCCGAGTTCCCTCTCATTGTGGGCAAAGTGACATTTATCTCCAAACTTGCACCCTTCTGGACTGTTTAGCTTGTTGCACATGCGGGTCTTGACTGCAGGGGAAGCACCGTTGTGACTGGATGGTGGACCCATCGTGTTTCTGGAAGATGGAGGATGAGAATGATTGCCACCTAAGTTTGTCATATGAGCCACCGCATTGATCCCACCAGGAACATAGTGCAGGAAGTGACAGCTCTCACCAAAGGGACAACCAGCGGTACTGCATCAAAATCATAAATAATATCGAATCAGAACAAATAGTTTGCTACTGCAATAAGAAAAAAAAATAGAACTAAAAATCTACGGTAATCCTAACAATGATGAAAAACAAAATATTAATACTACTAATAAGAAGAATCATAAAATGGCAGGTCAGACTCTGAGTCTCTGACTCAGCCGCCTTATGAATATTTAAAGATAATCTTCTAAAGATAAAAGTAGGCAACATGCAATATTATAAATATTAGTTTAAAATAAACCTAGTAGCATGTTTATCCACCATTCCAACAAAACAACCTTCAAAGCAATTTTAATTGAAATTAATACCACGCACAGCATTGCAGTTTGGAGAGAGCATTGGCCTTTTCAAACATGGTTCAAGTGGAGGGAGTTGGATAATAGGAGACAGGAAAAACTACACTTGACAATGAATGTACTCATCGCATCTTTCACCCAGGCCTGCGAGCTAACGGAGAGGAAGGGGAACTAATCTCTCAGTCGTTTAATTAATTTTTAAAACTAACTCACAAAATCCAACTCCACAATTTAAATGGTATATAATTGAATACATCTGCTCCAAATTTACAAGACAATTAAGGATGGATAATCTCAATAAAACAAATGTAAATTCATGTGTGTTTGCTAGAACATGGAAATAGCATCCTACCATGAATTACTTACTATGTTCCATCAAAATTATAATTACAAATAGAACTGCAATCAGAGTATATATACATCTCAAGATAATAGTATTGTGTATCAATACTTGATAGGGCTGCCAGTGGACTACTTTATTAGTATATCATTGAACCAGGCTTACTGGCCTATAGTGTAGTAATGAATAGGCTCTACTCTCTCAGATTCACACCCTTAGTATGTAGGCTTAGCGTGGATGTCTTATGAAATACTTCTAATATAATCACCAGAAACAAATTCTGAAGTTTGTGACTGTTCATCACATCTCTCTCATTAAACACAGTAACACACACATGACAAACTTATTTGAAAAATCAAAAGGCAGTAGTAGTTTTTAATCACAATATGCTTCATCGGCAACAAGATAATAACAATATCTCATCATCAACTATTTCGCAAAAAAAAATTGGAGAAAAGAAAAAACAAAACATAGCTAGTCAACATAAGTAATTTCAGGCATATTTGTATGTCTTATTATAAAATAAAAAAACTGTCTTTCTTCCTCTTTTGGAAGTCAGAAATTAAATATATATGTTTAATTCATGAAGGGGATCTCAAATCTCAATATGGGTGGTGATATTTCAGAATAGTCAGCAAGGCTCTACTTTTCAATTACTCCTAAGACTCAAATATTTACTAAACAAAAAAAAGAAATAATTTCTTAAGACAAAACAAAAAACAAAAGAACACTCCTAGAAACACAAGGTAGAGAAGCATTTAAGAGGCAATTTTGTTTTGGAGATCACTGGAGGCTTGTGTTAGAATAAATTTTAGAGGTTGGGTTTCTTCTTGGAGTTTGAAAACATCATCTATGCAAAGAAAAAATTATTACATAAACCGTTTGGTTAAGAGAAATATTTACCCATGGTGATCACAACTTGAGTAATTGTTGGTCTTCTATTTTTCCTTTTTTTTTGGCAGTGGGTAGTGTGCACGTTTGTCTGGAGGGAATTAAGCCCCAAGTGTACAATACAAATACGTGGTCATTTTTTAAGTTATGCAAAACTACAATGCAATATGTCAAGAAGTTTTCAACAAACAGCAATTCTGTACAATCAACTGTTATCTTTGATAAAAGATTGCCTTAGATTGCACAAGTGTGATGGGCCCGTTGTATCACAACTTAGATGCTCATTTCAATAGTTCTGACAATATTATTCTGTTGCAAAAGCTGGAGGCCAATTGATATTATACAATCAAAAGAGTTTTCAGGATATATGAATGGCTTGATTAGCAGAATATATGCTAAGAACCTGTATCATAAATTTAGACCTCCAATTCACAAGTCTTGCTAACAGTTATCTCTTGCAATAAAACATTGTAAACCACAATTTATTAGATAATTATGAGAATTGGCAGAATATATAATATTTTCATTAGATGAGTTAAGATTAGACCTGAAAAACTTCGTACATGGCTTTGATTTGCTTCCTATACCAGTTGGAAAGTTCTCCATTTCTGTTGCAAAACATTAATTACGCTTTCTCAGTTATAATCTAACCAAGTTATTAATCTGAGTAGCTTCAAAACCCATTGCTTAGACTACCATTAAGAACACAGTTGAAAACATTGTTTTTAAATGACAAAATCTCATCAAAAATTATTTTCAAGTAAAAGTCTTTAGTACATATTGTGGAATAAAAAGTGCTTATAACAAGATTTTAAACTGGTTTAGTGTAGGGGGTTGTTTTATTGGGGTAAAATACAACCAGACTTTAAACCAGCAATTAAAACGCAAGAATTGTCAAAAAGGAAAATTCCTTAAAAGGGTATTTCAATACTTGCATATCAGAACTTGATATATAATGACAATGAAGGACAATTTTATCTTAACTATAACTTGGGGAATTAGGGTTGGTGTCGCAAAAATGAAAAGATAACAGATCTGAATCTGTGCATAAAATATGTTTAGGCAACTATGAACATAAAAAGAACAAACTTTATAAAAAACAAGAACATATAAACCCTAAGTACCCCCAAAAATTACAAATCACTACTCTATACAAATAGAAAAGATTTCACTCTAAGAAATTCTAGTTTTCAAGAAACCCTAAAACAACTTCAAAGTAATACAAAACAGCTAAAAGAAGAAGAAGAAACGAACCTTGCTTATTTCTCTTGAAACCACCATTGCCATTCAAAAACCCATCTGATCTCCCTCTTTTACGAGCTTCCATGGAGAGAAATTTATTGAAAATTAATCGAACAATAGTTCGATAAATTGAACTTGAAAATCAAAAAAAAAACCTAAGATATGATTTGTTTAGGAAAAAAAAAAAAGTTAAACCCTAGAAGAAAAAGGGAAAAACCCTAGGGTTTGACTCGGTGAGTTAGGAGGGTTGGGTTGGGTTGGAGAAAACGAGAGGAGAGAGAAAAACAGAGAACACGAGAAGAAAAAGGGATATTAATAGAGGAGAGTAGGAACTAGGAAAGCAGAAGAGGAGGTGGAGAGATGGATTTTAGGAAAAGTTCATCACGTGCGCTTTCCTCTTATGCCTCTCTGTATTCACGTGATGAATACGTATGTATGTTATGTACGTGAGGCGTACTTTTAAAGTGTCAGAATTAGATGCGCAATGCGTGTGTAGTTTAGGTCGTATTGGGCTATATTATGGGCTTGAGCCTTACCCCATTAGTTGGCCTTTGGGAATGTCTATTACTCGATTAAATTACACATAAAAGTAGTATTTTAGGCGAATGAGCCGAGTTTTGGTATGTTCGAGCTCGGATCATTTAAAAACGAGTCCAGCCCAAATTTTATACTCCCTCTATCCCAAATTATAAGTACCTTATTCCATTTTAGATTGTCCCAAAATATATGTTGCTTTTGATTTTTGAACACATATAATTAAGTGAAATGGTTTTTTTGTCTATATTACCCTTGCTTTGAGATTAGAGTAATTATTTTAATAAAAAAAATTAGGCATTGTAATTACTAATTAGTATTAAATAGGGGTAAATTAGAAAGTATAGTTAGTAGACAAACAATAAATGATGTTTCTTTAATAAGTAGAATATTTCAAAAGGTACTTATAATTTGGGGCGAAGGGAGTAGGAGTTTTGTTTGGTGTTCAAACTCGGCTTATTTAGCTCCTCAAACAACTAATTGTTGATGGTGTAAGCGGTCTTTTCGCCAACATCTTGAGATCAGTGAGGCCAGTGAAGAATGGTTTAGCTCCTTCGCCATCATCTCTGTTACCTGCAAAATACGTCGGGGTTGTTCCCGACGTTAGCACTAGGACTGGCAATGGACCGGGTTAGACCCGAAATTCGATCCGAATTGAATCGATAAGAGCGGGTTCGGTACTATAGTTTTATGTTTTGGTTCGGGTCCGGTTCCTAAAAATAAAACCCGATTCTTATTGGTTCTGGTATGGAATTAATGGATACCGAACCGATATGGACCCGACATGAATTCTTTAGTAATTTTGAAAATTTTAAATTTACTAACACTGCAAATATGTCATAAAAATTATATATTTAAGAAACTTGACTTTTGCAAATATAATTTCTAATACTAACTATCTTTCAAATATATATCAATTACCTTAAAAACACACAAATCAATACAAACATTTACCATATTTACTAAATATATCTAGATTATAAAAAAGTAAAATATTTTTTCTAAGTTGGTGTACATAAATTTAATAAATCAATTGTTAGACAAAAGATCCGGATCCAACCCGAATCCGATCCGTTAAGGTTTGGTATGGGTATGTTTTTTTACTTTTGGACCCGATAGGGTCTGGATCTGGATATATTAGGTTTCTTAATGGTTCGGGTCTGGTATTTCTAATACCCGGTCCGAACCGGTCCATTGTCAACCCTAGTTAGCACTCCAACGCTCAAGTCAGATAGTGTAAATGAAGAGAAGAAGAAAGAGAAAAGATAGAGAGAAGTGACAACTCATCCCTTTTGTTTAGGGTTTTGCTCCTTATATACTATTCATATCGGGTATGTAATGTAGGTCGTGAGATCTTAGAAGATCTGGCGGTTGTGATGTAGAGACGTGGACCCCTGTCTTCCAAGTATTCTCTGTCATCACTGATCTCACGTGTTTGCCACGTGAACCGTACAGTCTGTCTTATCTGAGTGATAATCTGCATCGCAAGCTATTTTACTAGGTTGATTTGTTAGAACCGTGGAGTCTGGTATAATTATGTACTCACAGATGGAGTTTCTTCGCGTAATTTAATTTTTTTAAAAGGGTAGCATCCCTTTGTGTGATACATAAAATAAAAACCCAAAAATAAACCTCACCACACTTTAATCACTTATTCATACTTGATAGAGCAGTCCAATTGATAGGTGAAGCAAGCGAAGTGGCATGATTTGGTTGTGCATTGATGTCATTCTTAAACCAAGGTGTTAGGTGGCCTCATAGACGTATAGTCATGGGCAGGCAGGCAAGCAAGCAAGCAATGTTCCAGGTTTGGTCCCAAATTCATACCAACCCAAGCAACTATGGTAGTGTAGTAGCTAAAATATATTGGATCTTGCTTATTAGGCGACATTTCCAAAGTGGTTAATCAGTCACATTGGTTTCATCGAACTCCTACTGATTACAACGAGGCAAAAAACACCAAAACTCTCTTCTATTTCTACTCTCTTCTTCCCCTTCCTTCACTAGTCACTACTACTGCCCACATTTCCACTTCCATTACAGGTACACACTTCTATCTTCTCTCTTCTTCTTCTTGGATATGATTTGAAATTTCTGCAAGATTTACACCTTGGGTTTTTTTTTTTTTTTTTTGTTATATTGCAGATTGATTGAGTTTTGATTTTGTTTAAGATGGCTGTTGCAACTACTACGGCCTCAGGCCTACAAATCAAGACATCAAAGCCTTGTTTTTCTTCTTCTTCTTCGTCATCATCTTCTTCAATGATGGTTTTGAAGGCAAGTGTTGATTCTAAACCTACTAAGCTCAGTAGCTCTTCCAACATCTCTTCGGCACCATCATCGATGCAGCCTTTGTTCAGAACCTCTTCGTCGTCGCGATCATCTTTAAAATTTGTCACAAAGGCAATGTCTGAAGGTGTTCTTCCTGGATTGCCAATTGACCTTAGAGGTTAGAAACCATCCTTCTTTGTTTCAGAATTTGAAATAAATGTGATTAATTTATTTGGTAATGTTTTGAAGAGAATTATGAAATTATGACTTCTTAAATAAATT
Organism: Aquilegia eximia; assembly: GCA_023053565.1. Classification (NCBI taxonomy): domain Eukaryota; kingdom Viridiplantae; phylum Streptophyta; class Magnoliopsida; order Ranunculales; family Ranunculaceae; genus Aquilegia; species Aquilegia eximia. The sequence goes on from JALIGU010000028.1 coordinate 255,916, forward strand.
TGCTTAGATTGACTATATTGTGATACTTGAATCAATAAGATCAAGTTAGGATGTGGAAAGACTTCTAGAAAACCACTTTTGCGAAATTCGGGTTTAAGGTGTCAGACTCTAATTAAGGTTTAAGATTCATCTTCCTCTCAAGTAATGCCATAGTTGCCAAAGCCAAAAACAATCTAGTTTGTTCATTATGGGAGTGGATTAGTGGAATCCAAAATTTTATTGAATTTACAATAAACATCATCCTATATAAAGCTTTTGGTAGAGAGATCGTCATCATCATCCTTTACTTAATTACTTTCAACACGACCACCATCTTTTGCTATATACCAAGAGAAGCCACAGTAAAAAAAATTATCTTTGGTTTGATTGGAATAACTATTTCCTATTATCAGCCCCTTGACTATAAATCCTCCCCCTTCCCTGATCAAAGAAATGCAATAGCACACACAAATAGAGAAACAATATACCAGTAGAATAAAAAACCAAATGTTTTGGCAAGTTTCCTACTCGATGAGAATAAATTTCACCTTGTAGCCCAACCCTTGAAGGTTTGATCAAAGAAATGCAATAACACACACTAACAGAGAAACAGTACTGTTTGTTCATATGTGTGTGTGTGTGTGTGTGTGCGTGTGTGTGTGTGTCCTTGAGTGCAGTACTGTATGTTTTGGCAAGTTTCCTACTTGATGAGAATAAATTCACCACCTTGCAGGTTTGACATATCCTTGAGCATAGTAGTGTATTTTCATGTGTGTGTGTGTGTGTGTGTGTGTTTACCTGTTATCATGCAGCTGATATCATGTATCTTATTTGAAGGTAAAAGAGCATTTATCGCTGGTGTGGCTGATGACAATGGATATGGTTGGGCAATAGCAAAATCTCTTGCTGCTGCCGGTGCTGAAATCCTTGTTGGTACATGGGTGCCTGTATGTAAAATATCCTAACATCCAAAATTGTTGCTTATACTTAAGATCTGCTTAGACCACAAAAAAGCTTACACCTTACATTCATTGCTTCTCTAGGCCCTCAATATTTTCGAAAACAGTCTCCGACGCGGGAAATTTGACGAGTCACGTGTGTAAGGATTTTTATCTGGTTCTTTCTTTTCTTCTTCAGTAGATTGATGTCTGTATATCAACTAATAATGGAATTTGATGTTTCACAGCTTACCTGATGGTTCGTTGATGGAAATAACCAAAACTTATCCATTGGATGCTGTTTACGACAGTCTTGAGGATGTGCCTGAAGATGTAAGCCCATGAAAAGCTTTCTTGAAATTTCAAATTGATGCTTTGTAAGTAAAATAAATTTTTAGTATTTGTTTTTAACTCTTTGATGTGATTTTCTGCAGGTCAAAACAAATAAACGTTATGCAGGATCATCTAAGTGGACTGTTAAGGTATCATATACATCTTCTTTACACAGTGAAATATGTTTGTAAAAGGGGTATAAAATAATATAAGCAGGTGTGGGCTAGCTTGATTGATAAGATCTGTGGAGTTGTAATCACAAATAAACTTTCAAAATCTCCCTGCATCATTATAGTGTTACCCTTAAGGTAGTTTATTATACACCAATGGAAATTGTTCTCAAGTTAGTCTATTGTGGACCCGAGTAAATGATGCGAGCACAAAGTGTTTCTGGATGAAATCATATAAGGATATCAACCTGTTATCAAATCTAGGGCCGGTAGTCGATCCAAACCAGAACTTAGTATTTGACTATTTCAAACTTGGCTTGTTCACCAAAACTTGAAAATTTGCTTAGGTTTGACTTGTTTATCTAAACGAATGACTTTGAGGGAGCTCGAAACAAGCTGTACTTGAGCTGAGCTCGAGTAACTCGGTCCATTTCTTCGTAGTCGAGCCTAGCTAGTCAAGCTTAGTATGTTCAAACCTGGCTTGTTTAGCTAAAAAACAGCTTGAGTGAGCCAAAAACTGAGCAGTTGTTTAACAGTGTTATTCATAACATCCAAGAAGTTACAAAGTGAAGTGTCAAATCACGAAATCCCATTGGCACATTCACATTATCTGATGGTACAAGGTAATGCATGAGTTAAGATCAATCTTGGGAAATTGTGTCTATTTTTAGGTTCAACATCAGCATGCTCATGCAGAAGTACCTTGATACTGAAAATCAAAAAATATTGTTAGAAATCAAAAAAATAATCGAAACTATAATATAGTCCAGACTCCAGAAATAGCTTTGAACAATATCCAGACGGTCTATTTGATGCTCAAATTAGATGGTGTGCGTATTTGGAGGTCCCATAGCAAAAAGGTTTTCACAAGCCTGCTCCGATGAGAAAGGAATCCTCAAATTTAACTTGTCTGAAAAATAAAATAATAAATGAATATAATCAATATAGCATCAAAAAGGAATAGTTTGCAGTTTACATGGTCTGGCTTGCCTATCCCCAGAGTTAGGGGAATCTTGAAGAATGTAGAGTTGGTCATTATTTATTATATGGCTATTTTACTTGGTATTAACCTTCTTGCAGGAAGTAGCTGAATCTGTGAAGCAGGATTTTGGGACCATTGACATCCTTGTGCACTCACTTGCCAATGGGCCTGAGGTATAGTCCGATTTTATTTTTGTGTATTTTGTATGAAATGTATGGTGTTATTAAACATTACCCTTGTACAGGTGAGTAAACCCCTATTGGAGACTTCCAGGAGTGGCTATCTTGCAGCAATCTCTGCATCAAGTTACTCATATGTTTCTTTGCTCAAGCATTTCATTCCAATCATGAATCCAGGCACATTTCTTACTCCAACAACGAAATTGAGTTTTACTCCAATTTTTTGGTTTTCATTTTACTTTGCTTTTCTTCAAATTAATGAGGCGTATAGTACCACGTAGAATTCACATTATAATGACAATACTACAGGAGGTGCTGCGATCTCTCTCACATATATTGCTTCTGAAAGGATCATTCCAGGGTATGTACAGCCTCTCTCAGTTTCTCACTTATGTTATGGAGAAATGATACAATATAGTCCCAGTGTAACTTGAATATTGAATAGTTTCAACTGAAGTGTCCAACATGGATATGAGTATATGACATCCAACTAAAGTAGCTAGGTTCATTGTTCTCACTCGATTACGTTTCATCTATTTCTTGTAACTTGGATATGAAAAATCTTATTTGAAGTGTGTGTTTCGTATAGGTATGGTGGTGGAATGAGCTCAGCAAAAGCTGCTCTAGAGAGTGACACTCGTGTGAGTTAGTCTGGCCTATCTGTATCTGAAAATTGGCACGTTATCTCTTTATTTTCTAATTGAATGGGGCATTTCTCACTGTCTGTATGATTTAGGTGCTTGCATTTGAAGCAGGAAGACGCAGCAAAATTAGAGTCAATACAATATCTGCTGGTACGTATTTTGTTTCCTTTGTGATTTCATAGAGCATCGAATATGACATCTAGTCTGACGACTGTCTACCAGCATACCATAACTATTCACATAGATGAGGAGAGCAATTCTCAAAGATAGAACCATCAAACTTAGTAACCTTCTCTTATGTGAACTCTATGTTGACATGAGGTAAAATGTAATAAAATGGATGGATGATCAACTTGTGTTAGTCCTGTCTCGTAAAACTGCATGTATCTTCTAAGGACCTGGGATTCAAATCTGAACATAATATTCTATAGATTGGATGCTGAGTCTGACTGCCATCATTGGGTGGTTGTAAACTGATCCTTTCTGATAGCTGTAGCTAAGCTAAGGTCCGAATTTAGCGAATCTAATCAAGTTGGGCATATCCCAAATAAACTCACAGGTCATGCTCAAGTCTTAGCTGATCTGTGTCGCCAGTGTGTTTGTAATTGTGCTACAAACTTGTTATGTTCTAAATTTCTGATGTTGGACTCTGTGCTGCCTGAAAAGTTAATGCGCCTTTGTTATATTTTTATTTTCTCCAATTTTTCCTTCACATTAATTGAGAATTTAAAAAGACCCTTCTTTATATTCGTTGAACTCTACATACCATTACAAACTTGTTCTGCAATCCTTATATGAGCTGTGGTAAACCTTTAATGAATGTTGACTGGTGTGTCTTTAATACAAAAAGATTATCATGTTACATATGTACATTTTACTGATGATGTTTGTAAACATCTTCTTGCCCTTAATTCTTTTCAGGTCCATTAGGAAGCCGAGCTGCAAAAGCCATTGGATTTATCGACAAAATGATAAATTACTCACTAGAAAATGCGCCCATCCAGAAAGAACTATCTGCAGGTGAGTCATTGTGAACTTCCAAGGCATCTAATATGATCTTTTTATTCATTGTATCCCCCACTTCTAGAAAATGCACCTTTATCCATGTTTTTCTCTGCTTTACATTCCTGTTCTCTTTCTAATTTCTTCTTTCTGAATCTGAAATCTGCCTTGAACAGATGAGGTTGGGAATGCTGCCGCCTTTTTAGTATCACCATTGGCTTCTGCCATCACAGGGACAGTCATCTATGTGGACAATGGTTTGAATGCAATGGGTGTGGCAGTTGATAGCCCAGTATTTGGAGATCTGGGTATTCCCAAGGACAACTAGAGCTTGAGCCGCCGTTTTTCATTAGCTAGGACTATGCTTTCTTATACTCCATTAGTTTGGTGGTCCATTTCTTGAGGATAGCTTAGTTTAGTATTCCCATTTTGGTATGAGAGCTTTTGAATTCATCTTTGTAGGACTATGCACTGTTATTGTAAGGAATTACCGTTTACAAATATTATGGTGGGGAGTATAGACTTTTGAAGACTTTTAGCTCATGAACATCAGATAGTGTATTAGAGATATCACACCAAGGAATAAGAAATGAAGACACCATAAGACGAATTGCAGAGTCTGTGTAGTGTGTATACTCTTCATTCCGACTATGAAGAGCTAGTGAGCTACATTACTGATTACTGACTAGCTTAGTCCCTTTTTGTTATTCAAATGTGATTACTTTTTATTAGCTATTTTTGAAATTGAATTGAAAGGTAGGTTAAGAACATCTTTAAGACAAGCACTTTCAATTGGCATCACATGCTTTGGCTGGATCACAGACCTACCTGGCTTCACTTCAGTGTTCATAGGTCCTTGAAGAGTTGCGATCAGTCCATTGGACTGGACTTGAATTATGTCCGTTTGAAGCATAGGTTTTGTTCTAGCCTAATGTATGCACAAGAAACTCCATGATGGTCCTCCCTGAGGCAATTGTTTGTCAGAGTATGAGCAACAACATCTACAAAATGAGTAGTATTAACTATTCTCTCTCATTGATATCTTCATTTATCTTGACTCTTACACACCAGTTCTAAGTTGTAACAAATTACTGAAGTTTTATGTTCTGGTTTCAGTTCTCATTTCAAACAGTCCTAGAATTAAAAACTGTTGGTCCAGTTCCAATGTAGAATTTATATATACCCTATACATGCAATGCATGGTATATTGGTATCTTTTAGTGTTGGGTACACAAAGCTCATGTTGGCACGACTGCACTGCACGACTTGAAAATCATTCTAACTAAGGTCTCTGTGATACTCTGATCTGATGAGCTGGGGGTGGTTTTGGTGTACGTACGTAGGTACGTGCAACCCAAAACCCAAACCAAATTGCCTAAACTCGAGTGGATGTGGATCCCACACGTCATATTGTTGTGTGCAGTATGCAGTAGTTGGCTCCCGCTAAGGAAACGGTCGAAGGGTGGGGGGGGGGGGGGATTACTCATAGGAAGATTGCATTCGATTTTGCCACGTGGAGATCATATATTGTCAGAAGAATCTTGTCCCTGTAGGACGGCACAGCCGGCACAATTCTCGTGTGCTTTTGGAGTGATGTTAACACAAAACCGAATCAAAACTCCAAATCTCTCTCTCTCTCTCTCTCTCTCTCTCTCTCGTCAGATGTTCTGCCAATCTTCACGTGCATAACACACGGTCCTTATTCGTACCTACAGGCTACAAGCAAACAAATTTTTTTTTTTTTTTTCATATATTATTGAAAGAGAAAATTATTTTTTGATTAATATAATAAAAATGAATTTTGGCTCTTTGTTGAAGATTGTGATTGTTAGTTTGAGAAGTGGGGAGTTTTTGGTGAGTTCTACAAGCGGCAAATCAAGGTGATATTCTTACAGACAATCAAATAGGGACAAGTAGATAAAATATAAATAGAATTCCATTCAAGTGATGAAGTGAGATACATGTTCATATATTAAATTCATGCTTTACCTACTGCGAAAGGCTATCTTTGGATATGAATACCCTTACATTATTCTCTTCTGTTCCAATTAATAAATAAAAAAAAAGTTGATTAGTGATTCTGGATAAGTAAAAACCATTTCATGACATGACAACAGTGGAGCAATTCACTTACTTTTAAGTTTTAATTTTAGTTGTGAAATTTCAATGTTTCAATGTTATGAGAGAAGTATACTGGTTTCAATTATTTTCCAGGACCATGTGTTGTTCTATATACTTCTATGTAAGGTTGAAATGAGGTCACACTGGTCAAGAATCTCTCTTCCCCCCACATGCAGTGAGAAATTAGGAATTCTTACTTTTGACTACTCATCTCTCATCTCTGCCCTTTTGTCAGACCAGGATTCGTTCATCCCATTCTTGCTCCCTAACACAACAGACACCTTGATATTTTTACCTTGATATTCCTTCCCTCACATTTTAACAAATTTGTTACAACTCCCTGTATCATTGACCTTGACCAATTTTGTATGTGTTCTTCTTCCCTATTCAGCCCATGTTTTTATTGGCAAATTGAGACTAAAATATGATAGTGGGAAAAAAAAACTTTAGTTAATAAGCAAAAAAATTTATATGTGTAGCCAACTTGTATGTGGGTGTGTACACCCAATCATATGATGCCACGTGTCTATAAAATGGTTGAAAAACTGATCAAGCCTACTAAGGTTAACTAAACCTATACTAGATTATATTATTATTGCCACATGGCATTTTGTGATTGAGTGTACACACCCACATACAAGTAAGCTACCCATATAAACTTCTCCAAGTATATACTGTACTACTACTTGTATGCATTTAATTAGTAGTATACATGAAGGAGGCAACTCCAAATACCAATAAGTGGTTTCATTCTTATTCTCCTTCACCTATGACCTATTTAAGTACCATTTCATTTCTTCTCATTTCCCAAAGTCCAAACAAATATCAATTCCCTTTTCTTTCTTTCTTCTCTGTCTTTTTCTTTTGAGTTCTGTGTTTGTGTGTGCAAATTCAGGTTTTAGTTCTGTTGTTCTCATGGTCATGGATGGAATGATGAAAACACGCAAGTGTGAGTCTACAACAACAACAACAACAACAACTCCCTCATCAACAATAACCATGCACAAGGATTCTCATGTAATATCAAAGTTCAAGCCCAAAATCCGCATAGTTCATATATTTGCACCAGAGATCATAAAGACTGACGTCGAAAATTTTCGAGAGCTAGTACAAAGACTTACTGGAAAACCAAGTATTGAAGAAAAAACTAGTAAGAAGAGAGCAAGGAGCATGATCAAGAAGAATCAAGAATCAAGAACAGTTTACAATTGTAAACCCGCCGTGACAACAGTACTTGAACCCCAGTATGGATATGATCAAAGTAATTCTTGGAGCTGTGAAGATAGTATAAAGAGTGAAGAACAAGATGTAATGTGGGGAGGAGGTGATAATAATTCAAGTATTGGTTTCTATAATGGTTTTGGAGATTTGGATGGTTTCATTCAAGGTCTTACTGAGTTTCCTTTGCTTCCTTTTACTACTAGTTCTGTTTCTTCTCAAACTCAAATGGATATGTTTGGAGAAACATGTCTTTCACAATAAAATAATTTCTCTTTAATTTCATGGATTGATCACTACTAGTTTCAAAATGTTTGATTTGGTTATTGTATGTGTTTTCTGACTCAATTGATTTCAATTCATTTGTTACCCATCTAATTTCTATTTCTGTATTAGTAAAAAGACATTTTTCTTTGGAAATTATTTAGGTGTTCATTTTGTTTTATCCTTTTATGTTTTCCTTTTGGTTATTATAAAGAGATTTTAGTTTGCTTCTGTCTTTTGATGTGGTTCATTTTCTTCACTGCCTTTCTCTCTCAGTTTTCTTTACTTGGGTTGGTTTGTCATCAAACCATCTTATTTGGCAGACTAGATGGACATTTGCAAATTGGAGATAGTTGTCAAGTAAATGGTTACTTTTCTTGCAAGTATACTTTTATATACACTTAAATATCCTTTAATTAGGGCAAGTCTTCTCACAGAATTCAAGTTGGTACATATATCCCTAATTTATATCTCAATGCAGCTACCATGTTTTATTTTATTGTTTAGTATGTACCATACTACCATGTCTTCCCTTTAAAAAATGAAAGAACAAAATTTTTAACACACCACCCTCTTTGTCATTTGGAGAGAGAGAAGAGGCAGTGAGAGAATGACATGTTTATATAATTCTGGATATATCAACCATAAATAAACATACATACATGCATTTGAGAACAGAGATGAGCTGGAAGTTCTTATTTTTTTAGATTATATGAATCAAAATTTTGATTTAGGTTTGGGAAACCGGCCAAAGTCAATAAACTGGCCAACTCATCAAAAAACTTATATGAAAAGTAAGAAGTTAGAAGCAACTACATCACAAGGGCAAGGAATTCTCTAGGCCAGCCAATCCAACTCGTTGCCTCGTTGGAAAAAAAAAATAAAATTGAGTTGCAGTGGCCAGTGGGTGAGTTCAAACCTGACAACTGATCATCTTCTAGAGCCCAATTTTGGCAACTTAGATAATTTTTCTGAATTCTGATATACCATTTAGTAAGGGGTTGGGGTGGGGGTAAACTGAAGAATCCAAAATTCCAAATGATATCAAGATCAAATGTGGACCAATTCACATGGGTGCAGAGCAGGTCCAGTTTTATGCTGAACCAACCCACTATTTGAAGAGTAACCTCCACGGAGGAACACTGCAACCCCAAATTAAAAATTATGCATAAACACAATGTGTGAGCTTTCTTATCATGCGCTACTTAAATGTTTATTGAATTCCATCAGGTCAAATAGAGTGAAGAGGCAACGTCCCAACATATAGTACAGCAACAAAGTCGTGGTTGACCGAACAGTGTTCTCCCAACATAGATTACATCAACAAAGTTGTGGTCAATTACAGTGAAAATATCCAAAGATATAACAATTACAACAAGATGGGGGAAACAATAACAACTGAACTAAGCCATGGCTTGCACATTTGATGGATTAGAAATGATACAGGTAACTGTAGCTTACAGTATAATAGGATATATATTTGAGAAGAACTTAAATACTCTTCCAAAATAAAAAAAAATTTATATAGACTTTGATTTCGTGATTAGCTTTCATATTCTACAATTTGTTCAACCCCTTCAGGATCAGAGATGGCTTCCAACCTTGTAAGAACCTCTGGCACTCCAGAAGTGTCCCTTAGTATCTGCAATAATATTAACAGCCAAGAGAGAGATGGAAATTTATTGAATTTCGTTTCTTGTAGCACTATCAAACTACCTAGCACACTTAGATTTTTTAGCATCTTGACACAGATCCAGATACCTTCAATTATGTACCAGCGTCAACCTTTGGTTTTTTCCCTTAAACAATCATATAAACAAATAGAGGAAATTTGAAGATGGTCTGTCATATACTCTCCATGGCAATAGACATTTTTCCTGGCACTCTAATTTGGACAGGAAAATGGATTTTGTTCCGGTGCCATTGTGGCGAAGATGCATTAGCATCAATGTCCCCAATTGTACACAAGGTCCATCTCTCTCTTGGGTCTTAGTCTCACAATACTCTTAAGTATAGGCTACTATTAGTAGATAATATCTCAAGCTGCACCACAGGATAAGACTAAGATATGATCACAGGTCAGTGACAAGTTCAATTGTACAAAATGACACTGTGAGAGGCATACATGGTAGACATGATGTGCGATTCACAAGCACAACAACAAACAGACTAGGAAGAATATAGTACGGTGGAGGGATGAGTGACTGAATGACAAAGTAGGATCAGAAAGCCTGATGGGAAAAAACTGATATTTTCAATTTTTAGTCCATCAACATTTCGGATAAAGTTGCACACTTAAATGCTGAAATGTCTATATTTCTACATGCAAATAGAAATGTGTACCCATCCAGGACGCAACCAATACCCTAAATGCTTTTAGACTTGTGATCATACTGTACCCTTCCCTCAATGCAATGGATACTTAAGTGCAAAATCAAAATATAAAATGAGTCCCCATGTAGACCCAAAAATATGAATATTCTTGCAAATAAATCCATGCAATTTAGGTAAGATATGAAACTCACAAGTATTTCTTCATCAAGATACGAAATCATATATAGTCTCTCATAAAGCCCACCTGCAAAGCACACAAAATTACAAATTAGGCCTAAGATGATGATGATGATAACAACAACAATAACAATAATGATAAAAACCATAAAATCAGATTCTCTCTTTGGCACAAATGTTTGGGCTCTCCCTTTAACTAATCTAAAACAAAAGTATCATCTAATAGTGTTAAGGGATTAATAAATCCCGACATCAATCGTTAATGTACATTTAGTGTCTGCGAATTAATCTTAAGCCCTCTTTGTCTAGCCTCATTCATTCATTCATTCTTTGTCTAATGAGCAGTCAATGAGTAATGTACTGAACAATAATGAACAATGCAGAAAGGAACAACTATTGGATTAAAAGGCTCACAATGATAATATTAGTTATATGCTATATATATTAGTAACCGAATTAGAGTTCTTACCAAGTGGAATTTTCAATCCGCTGGTCATTAAATCAGTAGGCAGAGGAAGTTGCTGCAGAGTGCCAACTGCTTGGTCCAATGCACCTTTTAGCTGCTCTGGTATTGCCTCTTCATTAACTTTTGGTGTTTCAAATACCCCTTCAACAGATTCTTCTTTCATTCTAAGTGGCCCCTCAACAGATAACTTGGTGGTCAAAATAAACTTGCTCTCTATCTGCATTTCATCAGGAGAGAGTTTCAGAAATGCCTCACATGTTAAGCACGGGACAGTTCGAAACAAAATGCAAAGGCAAAGTACCAAAAAGCTGTATGCTTGAAGTTTACGATTAGAATACAAAAATTGTAAGAACTGAAATTAATGTCAAAGTTGTGACACAAACACCATCCAGGTTATGTAATTACTTAAACTAAGATGAATTATAATCATTTTTTGCATGAGGAAAACCTTTGAAGTTTAAATATGGGTGCTTCACTTGCAAATTATGATAAGCTCATCCTCCTTTCCTTGTTCGAATAATTGCTTCAATGTATATTGAGAGTGGGAAACCTTGAACCATTGATAAAATTTGTTTCGCCTCTCCGCAGTTTTGCCAATAAATAACATGAGGTGATTGGTCATAGCAGAAAGGCAATTGTGCTGATAGTGGTTTTCAGCTTACAATGAGAATTCATTCTGACATTACGAATACCTTAAAAACAATAAAAGCAGTTCATACATTATGGACCTTACTCCCTGACCTCTAAGTTGAACACAAAATAATTACTGTCATAAATTTTCTTAGATTTGTTTTTCGTGTATTCACAAATAGCCATGAGAGTTCAATATTATTGTTTCTATACCGGCCTCAAATGTTATAGTTTCATATCATGATATCGTACAAATGATTTAATTTGAAACTGACTATGAGAATTTAAGTACAAATTGGTGTTGAAAAAATTCATAAAAGTCCACAATAGCGTGTTTAGGGTAGAAGACACAATTGTCCTAATGGCTACTGAGTACTTAGCCACTCTTTTAACATGCAGACAAAAAATTTAGGAGAACTAGATCATAGAAAGGAGATTACCGAATTCAAAAACTTTGTATTTGCAGTAACAATGGCATATCCATCCTTTATCACAACATCAACCCCTAATAAACTTACTAAGGTTGACGGAAATCGCCTGAAGAGAAAATCATGGTTTCACACAATAAGAGAACAAATCAACTTTAAGATTCTCTAAATCAGATTGAAATGAAGTTGAAATAAGTTATAATCAATCCGTTTACAAAGAGAGCTACTTAAGAGATTCATACAGAAAATGACTTACTCAAAAATTAATTTTGTAACAAACAAAATCGGGCTACTAGTCCCAAGCCACTCGCAATTCCATCGGCCTTCAAAAAATGGTGATCTGGTTGAAAGTACTATACATGAATAAAAGATAACATTTATGAGGAGTATGTAAACAGGAAATGAAACTAAGAAAGAAAGCGTACGTTGTGGGCCGTGGAGTGGGATTGAGCCTCTCAAGACCAGTGATTCTCTCATTGACATCAATTCGTTGCATATCCACTGTCTTTCCAGTAATCATCGATTCAAATCCTCCCGAATCCTTCAACTGAAATAATGGTTTCATAAACAATTATTGACCCGTTCGAAGAATGAGTTTGAACCAGATACAGAACATGACACCTCAAAAATAGCATAGGATGCATGGCAATATCGATGTTGTTGTATACTAGCAAGGCAATTCTATAGGACAGCGGACAGTGGTGATGTACCAAGAAAGGATTATGCAAATGGGAAAACATTTGAAGGGATAGAAAATTGCAGATGCCAGCTGAGCTCAGTAGGTAATACCTCTGGGCGATGATGCCAGAGGTCTGGGTTTCGAACCCAGGCAGTGCATCTTTGAGTTACCGATCTCGTTAAAAAACAGGCTTCCCAATAATAATAGTACAAAAAAAAGGATAGAAATAATTGGTCGTTTCTCATCTCAGTTCATGTGACCTGTGACCATGAGTCCATGACTCAAGTAGTTTAGTTAGTATTGATGTGATGGTTTCAACATATTGCCTTCCCTTTCCCAGCATTATCAAACCATTGAGTCCTGCAGTGGCAAGAAAATATGGTCTACGCCAAGCCGAAGAAGGGCTTTCTTTTTTCTGGTGTACATAGAAACTTGGTGTAGGGTCTACCCCCACTCTCTATCCTCTTGCCCCTCTTGAAAGAGTGTGTTCTTGGGCACAGTTATTCTTTTCTTAACACTTCAGTTTCTATTGTTTTAAGTACAATTTGCATTTTACGATCTTTCATTTGTAAGTGATATCTTCCATTCTCGTATGACAAGTGTTGCAGTGAATCTTCTTGAATCCCAGTACCACCTACATATCTATGCTTCATTTACTCCAATGGTAGGCACAAAGGATAGGAGGTAGGTGAAGTTAATTTAGGACTGTTAGATAGTTTTAATGGAACTCTTTGATAAATTATCTACTAATAAACTAGTCAAAAAAGTAATGTCAGCTCCCAAATGTACTGTGCCCAAGTTATTTTGGGAATACTGTGTAACCTGTGTTTGATATGAACATAACTTTCATAAGGTGGTTATTTGACAAGTATTGCAGTGATTTTATTCGGTGTGGATGAAACAGTATTCTCTTCAAATGTGTTTCGAAACATTCAAACAATTGGTAAGCGTTAGAGGTAAATTTGGGATTCCTTGCTTGCCCTTGTAAAGTGGATGAAAGTCTACACCAAGTCCAAGAAGAATCTCCTTTTCTGGTTCATCCCTTTACAGTTCGTCAGTTCCCATACAAAGCATTAGAATTTAATTGCAAGCTTGCGACAACTACATCATTCCGCATGTGTTTTGTTGTGGTTATAAAAAAATCCTCCCAAGGTCTCCTTCACCCTTAAATCACATCTCATAATTGTGGTCGCTTGTGTCTTATGGACATTCACATGATACATATATGCTTCTATTCTTCTGCTTTCACTCTGAGTTTCTTGTAAAGGTTACGCCAAATTCAAATCTACATTTAATTATGGAGATGCTTATTCTGTTGATGTCATGAGGGACATTAATTTTGTTGATATAAGCAGCTGTTTCTCGACAATACTAGACAGAGCCCAACATAATTTGTACTGATTCAGCAAAGTTCAAAAGAAAAATTCAAACTATAAAGTTTTTACAGTTTGCACCTTGCAGGTTTGTAGTGGTACTGGTGGAAACTGAGCTAAATTGACTTAAATTAAGGAAACCAAAAATCTTTAAAATAAGAAATTTCCATGAAAATGGAATTCCTTGAATCCCTGTAACTAAACTTCCTCGGAGTTTAGACAAACCACAGAAAATATTCCATGGAAAATGAAGAAATAAAGCTTATACAGTAAGTATTACTTACAGCAAGAAGAAGTGATTCCTTAGCAGAAAGCCTCTCCATTTCCTTGGCGTAATTTGCTGAAGCTCCTTGATATGTTTGCTGAACCATAGCTCTACAAACTCCAACTTTCCTTTTATTATTCACTAATTTCCCGCCATTTTTATGAAATTGAAACACAGAAGAGAAAGACAAAGAACCAATTGAAGAAGAAGAAGATGATGATGATGAAGAAGGTGTTAAAGCACGAAGACCTGTAAAAGCATAAATTAGGTCTGTAGAAGTAGCCATGGAAGCAGCAGAAGAAGAAGAAGATGATGATTTGGGAAATTTTATTTTAATGGAAAAACAGAGACCGGTGGAGATTTTTAATAGAAAATTTTCCAACAGAAAATTTTGTAATTTTCTTAAAGGAAGAATGTTTTTTCCGTTCACAGTGTACTTCGAATTGGATGTTGGGTCTGAAAGAGTGATAAAATGGACAGTGGATGCTGTATCCAAGGACAAGGATTGCTTGATTAATTGCCCTCAACTTCAATGCATGTGAGTGTAACAAACCAACACATGCCTTGGTCCCCTGAGAGTGACGATGAGATAGTTTTTTTTTCTGCTGGGCATGGTTCGTTTTGGTTTTGGATAAAACTGGCAACCAAACACCTAACAGGGTTTGGTTTTATTTTTAAAACCGAACCGAACTAAATTTTTTTTACTTAAACCAAAATATGATCGAACATGTTATTCTGTTCGATTAACCGAATAAAATCGAATCAAACCAAAAATTTGAAAATCACTGATTAACTATTTAACTGTTAACAACCGATCACACACACTTAGCAGAATAGCAGTTCAAAACACACAAATAAGTAACAACATAGTTTTACACTCATAGTCATATTACATATATCAGAATAACACAAATAATGAAATAAATTTCAGTTTTGAATGGGCTGGATTGTATACACTATACAGAACTACATGTTCGGTTCGGTTTTGGGTGTTCGGAAATTTTCGAAAATGCAACCGAACACCCAAAACAGGTGTTTTACAAAAACAAAAACTACAACCGAACATGAAAACATGCAAACACCTTATTTTCGGTTCGCATGTTTCGGATCGATTTTGCGCAGCCATAATCACAAAAGCTGAAAGCATAGGTTTACCGCTTACATGGATGAACATCTATACCACCAATTCACTAGTTAACGAGATTGTCAGATTATCTATTCCCTCAATTGAGTGTAAGTTGCACTCAATTTCATTCAAGGCAGGCAACACAAGATCAAGATAGTTTTGTGTAGGCTTGAGTTTTGAGTTGCAGTGAGGCTAAATGACGCCGCAACATTTTCTTTTTATGTTATTGTATCACAAACTCCCATTGAGTATCACATTGTTGCATGAGTACATGACTATTGTGGATGACTTTAGCAGTTAGCTTTGCAATGCAACATCTTTTCTTTTTCTGAAACAGTTAAGCTGGGGTTAAGGCAGGCTTGCAGGCTGCAACCTCTTTTGTATACTATAAGTCTAGAACCCCAGGACGTGGGCTGAAGTGAGCAGAACACGTCTGTCTTCATGCTTTATCGCCTTGGAGTCCAAAATGAATAGGAATTAAGGTTCCATTTGTAGGGGTACTATATACAACATACATGTGGCACTATCTCTACCGTCCATCATGGTGCCACGTGTCAACATCTAATGAGCTCTCTCTTGATGACACAAGTTACAAAGTTAAAACCAATTACTACAAAGATATTCTCTCATCATTACCTCATTAAATGCTAGGAATGGAGTTACATTGTAAGCCTATAAATATGAAGGCAAAACACTCATTCCTCTCATCTTCTCATAGTCTAATGCTCTCAACACTATCTCATGGTAAGGTCTCATGATCAACGACCTCCCCAATCTCTCATGATGAGACCTCACCTCTCAGGTCTCATCTCTCTCGAGCTCTCCTCATAATTGAGCTCCCATTTTGTATCACCACCACTACTATAATAAACTTCTTTCTCTCTCTCCGTGGATGTAGGCACAATTGCCGAACCACATATACAATGGTGTTCATGTATTTACTTTATTTCTTATCATGTCATTACATATTTACATTATTCATTAATGTATTGACCAACCTCACAAATATGGTTAATACACCATTTATCTAAAACAATATCATTAGCAGTGGCGGAGCCAGGGGGGTTTGAGGGTGCACAATTGCGCCCCCTGAACTTTTGGAAAATATATATGTATATTGCTTACTAACCAAATATTAATATGTTTGGTTTTATTCTTTGACTAGTTTACCCTTAATAATTAACTAACCAACAGTAATTAACATTCATAATAAGGATATTATGGTTATTTTCTATTTCTTTCCTTAATACATGCCTAAAAATTTGCATTGTTTCTAGTTTAAATAGTTAATACTAGTTAGTTTTACTTTGCTACTACATTACCCGTCCCGATTTGATGTATTTTATCCAATTATCTACTTATATATTTTGCTTTGTTAATATACTGTTTTACATCATTGGCTTTTTTTTCTAAGGTAATAGATATCAATCTGTTTGTTTTTCTTGTATCAATTTTTATATTTTACCCAACTACTTTCAGCAAAAAATTGATAGAGTAGGTGCTCCACTGCTCCCCCTCACCGAAAATCCTGGCTACGCCACTGATCATTAGGTCTATGTCAACGTCAGGCTCTACAGTTTAGCAAAAAAGGCAGGTGCCTAAGGCCCCCAATATATCTCGGGGCCACATTTTGTACTTCCTTTACGTATTTTTTGCTATTTTTTTTGATTTTTAAGATTTTTCCCTATTTTTAATGTGTTTTTCCCTAACTTTCATATATTTTCTCTAATTTTTAGGTGTTTATCTATATCTCATATTCTCATTTATTCATCTAATTTTTTGTAATTAAATAAAAATTTTATATTAGTATTACAAACTACCTAATTTTTTTTTTTTTTTTTTTATGCCTGAGGCCCCATTTGCTTGAGCCGTCCCTGGTCAACGTGGACTGTTATCCCTATTCACTAGTACTCCGTATCACTGTATCAGGTAAAAGCGTAGCTCGGTGTATCTCTCCTTTTCAACGTAGCTCCGGTGGTTTCTCTTGATCGAAAATGATTCTCTTGAATGATCAAACCAAAAGGACATCATCACACGTATATCGTAGCATTTCTTTGTTTATTTCCGCTTTCCCACCACGTGTCAACGTATTATGCGCGCTTAGGCCTTAGTGTAACGAGAAGAAATGAAAATGTGGAAAAGTCAAGCCGCCACAAAACACTATTATAAGAAGAGAAGAGGGGTAGGTAACGTGGCGTTGTTCCGTGATTCATTTTCCTTGATTTGCCCTTTCGTACTAGTCTTTCGCTTACTGTCTCTTTCTCTCTCTTCTTCTTCTTCTTCTTCCTCGCTTAGGTATTTCTTCTTCTTCGTCTTCTATGCCCTAATATAACTAACGAAGATTGAATTCGAAATCGACTTTCGATCTTGATTTCTCACATATTTGATTTTGTTTATACAGTTAGATTTAAGAAGAAATGGTGTTCTTTCGAAGCGTTTCTGCACTTTCAAAACTTCGTTCTCGCATTGTAAGTGAAACGATCTTGTTAGTTATTATTACTGTCTTTAGATTCTTCATTTCGATTTATTAACGATCATTATTTCATCGCGATTGTTTTTTTTTTTCTTCTTTCTTTTTGACATTTTGAGAGTTTGATCGCTGTTGAAGAAGTCCTGTTTCCTTTTTAGTTTATTATTATTATTATTATTCATTTCCACAAAAATCGATAATGTTGAAAGGCATAGATAGTAAGGCGGTTTTGAATTCTTGGTGCAATACAATCCCTAATCTCAATGCATAACAATCAAATGACCTTTACTTTTTATTTAGATCTGAGTTGTGTTAGCATTGAAAGTGTTGTTTTGTAAAAATATGCTTTTAGGTAAACAAATGTAGTTCAGTTAGATGTTTTCCTTTTGATAGATGATAGTAGAGATTATATTAAATCAAAAGCAAAGTAGGTTGAGCCGAGGTTACTGACAAATACATATAGAAAACAATCAATCAAGAATCCGGGATGCCGGTATAACAGATTCCTCCATCTAGTAGCAAAATATTAAAAAGTATACTCCCTACTTCCTAACTGTACAAATAATTTGAACCCTTAAACGCAAGGTTTTACTTAAAAGAAAAAGGGCATAATATTAGTTTTTATATCATTTAATTAGATAGTTGCTACTAGTATCGATTATCTCATGTGATTGCATATTTCTGTTGTCTACTTCTTATTACAGGTTCAACAGCCTCATATTAACACCTCTGTGCGATGGCTACAAATGCAGAGTTCTACTGGCCAGGTAACTCTCTCTCTGATATCGACCTACTTGTATTAATTATTTTAATTATTTTCTTATGCAAAAATTGTCTTGCCTGTTGTCCGCTTGCGGCCTGACACCTCGTTGATAAGTTTTAACGAATCACATTTGTTAGGAATAAGTTATTCAAACCTTACATACATGATTGATGATACATGCAATCTTATGAATTTTCTTCTATATTGGTATCAGATTCTCTAGCAAATGTCTGGTTTATGAATTTTCTTACTTTCTGAATTCTTGTGCATTTTTTTTATTTATTTATTTTAAATATTTTGCTTTCAAGGATAAAATGTTTTTATTTGCTGAGTGTGTTATTATTTTATCTATGCAAATGAAATACCTATGCAAATACATAATTCACTATGCTTAAAGATCAAGGAGGATGTTGCCCATGAGTTGGAAGGAAATACCCTCTAAGTAAACCTTTTTATTATCCTGGTTGTATAATTTACCGTACTTAAAGGTCAACGAGGATGTTTCCCATGAGAGTTGGGGTTTGCTGGAGTGGTATGTGACTGACACACATATATCAAAAGCAGATTAGAAAAAATGAAAGCTTCAATAAGATCATGATACTTTACCAAAAGTAAAGATGATATGATGATATTTTAAATTTTAATATACTCTGTGAGTGTAAAGTACAACATTTAAGGATTAAGTTGGTCACAAGCTCATTTAGCAAAGATTAGGCTTCAAAGGGATGGTAAGATTTAGTCAGAGATAACATCTGATGTTTTGATATGAAAGTAGTGCTTGTGCATTTGAAAAGAAGAAGAATCTCCACAAGCAGGTAATACTAGTAATACCCGCGTCCATAATTAAAAGCAATACACATGGTGAGGTTGTAGGCTTGAGAGTAAGACTAATGGGGATGTACATTGAGGTAATAAGAGCTCATCAAAAGCATTTTGTGTCTTGATTGCTAAATGATAAGGTTTAGCTGCTGTGAATGTTCATTCTCAGTTGTCGTTGATATCCCAGCTAGCTTCTTGTTGTTTATATGAAATTTAAAGATGTACTTTTATATATATATTCCCCCCCCCCTCCCCCTGATTTCTAACCTCAGTGAATGTGATTTCTATGCTGGTTATGGTGTATATATTCAGATTCTTGTTGTAATCTTCTTGTAGCACATGGTGTATGGGTTTGCCGATCTATTCTTATAGTCGATACTGACCCCACTTGACTCCTTTCATGGAGGTATGGGTGTTTTGACATCTTTTCTAATGAAAAATTGATCATTTTTTATAAACCCCAGATCTTGGATGGAACCTAATGATTTCAGACTAATTGTGTTTAGGATAGCCTAGTATGATTTTGCCATAGATTGCAAATTTTAATCAATTTTAAGTAGACTTACATCACTTTATTGTTAAGTTTTTTCTTCTCTCTTTTAGTAAGTTTACTAATTGGAGTCCATATGATGCAGGATCTTAGATCTCAATTGGAGGAAATGATTCCCGAGCAGCAGGTTTGTTTTATTATTTTCCGAGCTCTTATTCTACATGTGGGGTATTAACATCATATTGGTACTTATGATTTATTTGATCGTTCTATATCTTTTGGTATTTGTTGTTTTTTTCAAGAGATGTGCAAATATTGTTTGACATTTCTATGAAACATCAGCTTCCCCACAACTTCTTTTATGTAGCGTAGGTGTTGGGTTATAATCCACTACATACTGACGTGGAAGCTTTTACTCTTTTGAAATTGTAAAGCATGGATAAAGTTTACTGCTGCTCGTCTTTTCATCAAGCCATCCCCTTGATTTGCTTCACCTTGTATGTTCTATTGCAGGAGCGTTTGAAAAAACTGAAATCTGAACATGGAAAGGTTCAACTTGGAAACATCACTGTTGATATGGTAATATACTCGTGCTTGCTATCTACTTCGAATCAAATTCAATTGGATTGGGATTGGTTATACTGGTTACAGATCATTGCATATTTCTAATATCAGATACCTTAACCTTGAAATCCATGTAACATGCAGATATTTTTTTCTTAATTTTCTTACAAGTTTTCTTTATTCTTTTATGAAAGGTGATTGGTGGGATGAGAGGGATGACTGGATTGTTGTGGGAAACTTCTTTGCTTGATCCTGATGAGGTATTTTTTTGATTAGTCATTCATTAAATGTTTGGGAAGTAGGATGGAGGTGATTGTCGTTATGATATAGATCAATTTGTTGATGTTCTTATTGTTCATTTAGACCAAAACTGAATTAGATTTACTGCTTTTTCAGGGAATTCGTTTTAGAGGTCTATCCATTCCCGAATGTCAAAAAGTACTACCAGCAGCTAAGCCTGGAGGTGAACCGTTACCTGAGGGCCTTCTATGGCTTCTTCTAACTGGGAAGGTGATCATTATGTTTGATTCTATGTTTTTAATAAGTTTACAAATCCTACTCCGTATGCAATAGTTCTAATATTAGCTTTCAAACCTCAATTTCTTACAAGCCCGTTTTAGTATGTCATTTTTCTGAAGTTAGCGGAAATTTGCTTATATAGCCTTTTGTTTTTGCAACTGCATCTCTATCTTCCCCCGTTGGCGTCTCCTGGAAATGTTTCTGTCTATGTCTTTTCTTGTACAATCGTCTTTAGCGTTTGTTCTTTTTGTTGGGGTCAAAACCTCTAAATCATCTTCATGAGCATCTAACTTCTGTCCCAAATATTGTGTTCGAGAACGTGAATCCTCATATAGTTCGAGGGCTTATGATAGCATATCTGTCTTTCTTTTACATTAAGTACTAAGCATGCTTTTGTATTTTTACATAGGTGCCTAGCAAAGAGCAGGTGGACTCTTTATCTAAGGACTTGCAAAACCGTGCTTCTATTCCAGGTTTTGTAGCTTGCTACTTCTTTCTTGATTTTTCTATATGTTGAATAGTTTGATTCTTGTTGATGAAACTGCCAATGAGTAGTCTTAAATGTAGTGTTTGTCAGACTGATCCTTGATACATGATTACAAACATGTAGACATAGACTTATTTTGGGGATGTCGCAGACTTAGTAAATAAGAGAGCTTCATGGTTAGGTGTCAGATACCTCGTGGTGTGTGGTGAACAGAAACAGTGACCAGTGTCAATGTACATAGATGCCGAGTTAAAAACCGTGGAGTCTCATATTAATCTACGACAGATACCATGTCACCTCAAAGTTCTAAGTTTTGCATTTTTTTGACCATTTTTCAGAGTTTTTTTTTCTTCTAATGTAGCCTTATTTACTTAATTTTGGTTGCAGATTACGTGTATAAAGCAATCAATGCTCTCCCAGTAACAGCTCATCCAATGACTCAATTTACGACTGGTGTTATGGCACTTCAGGTTGTGAACAAGTCTTCAAACTATGTTGCTTATATGTGACTATGTGTCTCTACTCTGTAGTGAGTTTGTATAGGATAAAAACTTTTCGCTGCATAAGTTATGTTCTTTTCGGTGTTGCTTGGCTAATTGTTAAAGTTTTCCTGTTCACTTCAGGTTCAAAGTGAATTCCAGAAGGCATATGACAAAGGAATTTCAAAATCCAAGTATGTTCTTTTGAATATTGTAAAAGCGTCTTCAGATGATCTATATATTATCTTTATGTAATTTTATTTATTTTTTAGGTACTGGGAACCCACTTATGAAGATTCTCTCAACTTGATTGCCAAAGTTCCAGCTGTAGCCTCCTATGTTTACCGAAGGTAACTAAAGCAAATTCTTATTTTGGACAGGCAGCAATGCAGCATTTTGGACATGCTTTGTTGAATTTTTTGCAGCCACGTTATCATCTTTCTGTCTAAAGTGCGCATGTTTTGTGCAAGTGTTTCCAATTGATAGAGTGGGCCTGCATTTTGATTATATCTGCTTTACAGGGTTTTTAAAGATGGAAAGATTATACCTGTAGACGAGTCTCTGGATTATGGTGCTAATTTTTCTCACATGCTGGGATTTGATGATCCCAAGATGCTAGAGCTGATGAGACTGTATGTCACCATTCACAGGTGGGTGCTGTTTTTTTATCAAATTTTTAGTCTCATTTAACCTTGTCTTTTGCTTCATGCAATTTCGAGATTGTGCAACCCAATTTTATAAACATTTATGAATCATATTGATGAATTGCAGTGATCATGAAGGTGGAAATGTTAGTGCTCATACTGGCCATCTTGTAAGTGTGACCTAGACTTGTTATTCTTTCTTAATAATATATTATATATATGTTAATGTTGTTTTCAGATTCCCATTTAAAGAATCATGGTAGAAGCTAGGCTAATGGCTTAGCTCTATATGTTTTGGTTTTATGTTTTCTTTGGCATATACCATTTTAAGTACTTAGTTTCAGGCATAATAGATACACAATATTCATGACTATAACCTGCTTCTACCAATTGCTTATTAGAGTTGCAAATCTAAACGACTTAGATAAGATGGAGCCAGACAACTCACTATTATTATTATTATCAAATATCAAGTAATAAATATACTAAGTTTTACTAAATGGGGGGGGGGGGGGAGGGGTACCAAATTGATCGACACTTAAAGATTCCATGGTACCGTAAATCTTCAAGTTACATAACAAATTTCTCTGAACGTGTAATTATTTCTTGTTTATCATGTGTTATCTTTTTACATGTTAACGAGTTAACTTGTTTGCGAATCTTTTCTAATATTTTTTATTGTTAGGTTTCTTCTAAGAAATCATCCAAGCTTATCAATATTATTATTATTATTATTATTATTATTATTATTATTATTATTATTATTATTATTATTATTATTTTTTTTTTTTTTTTTTTTTTTTGCAGCAATTGTTTTTTATTGTTACCGTCATCATTATTATTATTTTTTTAGTAGGCAAGCAGGGTTTTATCTAGGGTCCCTCACCCTGTTTCATTAATAATAAAAAGCTTGTTATAATCTTTCATATACTCTCCCATGAGCATCATCATAGACTATCTTCCTAATGTCCTCAGAGAAGGACCATCATTATTATTGTATTTTATGTATTTATATATTTTGGCTGGTTAGACTTAGACCTGGACCAAATGAATTATCAACTCCAAACTCTTACTATGACAACAGTAACTGCTCATCACTCAACACCGTAGCAATTTGGGGTCCTGCCATAGCGCTCTCACATCCAAGAGAGTGGGAACCTGAGAAGTGCGAGTTAAGTGCACTGATGACTGATCAACCCCCAAAATTCCAGTATCTTTAAAGACATGAGCCAATACTCATGAGTGGACCCTCAAAATATCCATTTCTTAACTTCCTAATAGTAGCCACGGTGGTGCCCTAAGCAACATAAACTTAGAGCTATTCACATCTTACCACCTTTACTCTTTCTCCTCGGCCCTACCCTTCCTGAATCATTCTCTCATGTCAATCAATATGAAGTCTTGAACCATGGGGATTAGTCGAAAGAATGGTAATTACTGTGAACTCGTCAATTTTTGTTTCACAATCAAGACCTAACTTATGCAATTACATCTATAAGCAGTATGGATGAGTACCTATGCAACCTTTTATCTACGCATCTTCTTTCTTAAATAAGTAGTGGTGTACTGGTCAAGGCTTGGGAGGTTGAGCCCATGGTCTGGAAAACAATTCTCACTTTCAGAGGGAGAAAGGGAATAAGGGATTCAGGGGGGAATAATTGCAATTAAAAAAAAAATTAGAAAAAGAAAAAGGAATGAGTACCCACACTAGCCTGTATACATGTGTATGGAATACACTGGCTTATATAGCTGTAATGTATAGTTGGAGAGCTTAAAGAATCTAGGCCAAATGTGGCATTTTTTTTTTTTTTTGATTGGCAAGCGGGGTTGAGGGGACTTCTACCCCTTTTAAATTACGTGTGGAAACTTATATCAACAATCAGCTGTTGACGTGTTTCGAATCCACGACCTCTCCACTTTGTGAGAGGGATGCAATTGTTGAGCCACAGGCTCGGGTGCAATGTGGCATTACTCATCTTAAAAGCTGCTTTTATTTATGGGTTTCTTTTGTATGCTAGTATGAATTGCTTTCATCCTTTGACATCTATTTGATGAATTTTTTATTGGCTCGGTTGGTTAAGATTTGTGTTTTTAACCATCTACTTTTTGCTTGCTGTCTGTTGCATATTGCCAATGAAGTTCTGATTTTCTCTTACCTTGATTAATCCTCAGGTTGCTAGTGCTCTTTCAGATCCCTATCTTTCATTTGCTGCTGCCTTAAATGGGTTAGCTGGGCCTCTTCATGGTTTGGCTAATCAGGTAATTATATCTCATGAGCACTTTTTTAATTTACTTTGTGATAAAATATCCTAAAATCAAACTGGACTCTATTAGAAAGTGGTTTATACAATTTTACAGTACTCCATCTTACATTGGGTAACGGAAAAGATACAACATTGGTACCCATGGACTTGACATTTTCATTTAGAAAATGAAGGTGGTATTGATCAAAGTCATCAAACTTTGTTTACGTGTACACGAAAAGTAGGATCATGGTGCTATATGACAATAACAATTCGCTGGATTGCAAAATGCACAATGACAAGGACATTTCACTGGATCGCAAAATGCACGAATTGTGAAGGACCAAAGAAGACCATTATGACAACGCAATGTTTAGTGGTTGTACTGTTATGTTTATCTTAAATAGAATTGGGAAAAAGGGAACCTAGGTCGTTAATTGGGAAAACAATTTACCAGTATATTATTTTATAGGGCTAGAATGGTAGTTTTTAGAGAAAGTGAGAAGAAACTAAAATTCTGTCATCTTTGCTTCTTCTTTGATGAGATATTTCTCCATCGTCCTATTTCTCCGCTAAATCAGTTTTCCTGTCCTAATTGATCAGACCCTCTTTGTTATGTATCCCGGAAAATGAGAAAAATAAGTGGAATGGTTTTTAATAGATAACCAGAATGCCATGATACTGGACTTTTCTCACACACTGACCGGTATTTATCCTTGGAAAGGGTTGTATTAATACTGTAACTACAACTACATTGAATGACCTGAGGGAAATTTTTGTGAGTTCCAATGAATGACCTCAGTTCAAAAAGGAACCTCTGTGATATTTCAGTTATTTTCTTGGGCGTCTTGTGTTACCCTATTTCTGAGTATAGCCACTGACTTGAGTTAAAAAAAAAATAAAAAATATGCTTATATACAATTGGGAACCACTTGGGAAATAATATACAATTGGGAGACCAGTTGGTGTTATAAAGTAGCTATACGATATTTAAGGTTAGAACTGCTATAATTGTGGGCTTGTATGCGATATTGGTGGATACGATATGGGAGCCTGAAAAACTGTTATATAATTATTTGTTTATATCATCATGAAATGTGTTTATGAGTATATACACTGTTGGAAAGTTGAACATACAGACCTTTGATTTGCTTCTAGTAAGGTGCTTGACTGAATAGCTGTAACCTATAAGTTCAAAGGAGCTATGGATCAACCCTTATTACTCTCTTAGTTACAATTTGAAAATGCTGGAGTTGGGGTTGGCTCTATTTTTCTTCAAAACTTCGTTTCATATAAGTGGGAAGTTGGAGCACTGTAAATATAGTTTGTTTTGTGAAGATCCAAAATTTGTCTTATAAAGTACAAAAAGTGCATTGTTCTTTTCTTTCCAAGATTATAAACCTCGAGGAGTTCGTATAGTACTATAGTAGTACTAAATTTATGATCTTATTTTATTGAAGATAGTAGAGAGCAAACCTTGATACAGTCTTTGTACAGGTTGCATACGCAACCTGGGTATCTATCCTAGTTTCACTACAAAATAATGCATTTTTATCAGCATCACACGTCTTTGCTTGCAGAGTGATTTGAAAGATGATTTTATTAGTAAATTGTTTTTTGGATTCTGTAAAACTGCTTGTTGCTTTTTGGATTTTATGGCACACTCTCTCTCTCTTTGAGCTATGTTACTTGTTTTTTTACTCAGTTTTTAATTGATTATGCATATCTGTCTGCATCTGTGCTTTATATGTGACTTTACTTGCTGTATCTTTCTTTTTTTGGTTGTATCTGTACTTACTTATATTGTTGGTACAGGAAGTTTTGCTATGGATCAAATCGATAGTAGATGAGTGCGGAGAGAACATAACAACAGAACAGTTGAAAGATTATGTGTGGAAGACATTGAAAAGTGGCAAGGTATGATTCATCAGGGATATTGTGATCTTTTAATTTAAACAGGCCTTATAACTTCATTTGATACTGAATTGTGTTTATAGTCCACATACTCTCGGCCTTCTATATTCTGCAAACTAAGAGATGAAATTTCTGCTGAGTGAAAAATATACCTAAGTATAGCATTTATTCTTTTGTTGGAATAATTGAAAATTCTTTAGGCTTTAACCCTCAGAATGGTATAATCCCCCATATAAATTGAAAAATGAAAATAGTATCGATATGTTGTGTTTTTGTTATCATACTGTAAAATGTTTGAAGAATGTTTTTTGAACACGTAATCAAGAGAATTTTCTTCTCAGATCATCACGATTGAGAAAAAGTTATAACCGCTTTTTAAGCTCTTTTGCGGCGGCTTCCAAGAAGCCTGGGAAGAGTTAGGGAGACAGTTACCTGATGCTTTATAGTTTGTCCTACAATTTTAAACATTACAAGTTGATTTCTTCTTGAGTTTGATGTTATAGCTTTTTCCAATGTGCCTAGTGGAATTTTGTATACTGTCAATGTTCTGCTTTTTATCTCTTTCCTCATCGTGTTATCCGCCAAATAAGCAGGTTGTTCCTGGGTTTGGTCATGGAGTTTTGCGGAAAACAGATCCAAGATACACATGCCAAAGGGAATTTGCTTTGAAGCATTTACCTGAAGATCCACTTTTTCAGCTGGTTAGCTTCTATGACTGACCATCTTTTTACTTTATTGTCTACATTTTCAGCTCATTAGCTTCTATATAAAATGGCTGTTCTTCTATAATCCAAATTAGTTTA
Organism: Aquilegia eximia; assembly: GCA_023053565.1. Classification (NCBI taxonomy): domain Eukaryota; kingdom Viridiplantae; phylum Streptophyta; class Magnoliopsida; order Ranunculales; family Ranunculaceae; genus Aquilegia; species Aquilegia eximia. Next base: position 283,419 of record JALIGU010000028.1, read on the forward strand.
ACATATTTTCATAACTTCACAGGTCTCAAAGCTTTATGAAGTTGTGCCTCCAATTCTGTTGGAACTCGGCAAGGTAATATGACTATGTTCAGATTTTAAGTTGTGAGTGGAGAGCGGAGTTGTAATCATCCACCAACCCATGTCTCATAATCATCATAACTTGATATATCGTCATACACTGGTTTTGGATTCGTAGAAATTAAAAGTCCGTCTACCATTGCCAACGAAAACAATAAAATAAGATGAAAAATAAGTTTGACCACCCTCATATTCATTAATCCACTGCTTCAATTGAGTATCATGATATAGCCACTTGCTTCATTTTCGATGTATTTTTTATTTGATCTTACAGAAGATGTGTGGCAGAATATGATTATTGTTGACTGGTATAGCATGTATCACTTAACCACTATGGGTCTGTCCAGTATTAATCAGGAAAACTTATAATGAATGCATTCTGAAAGAATTTTGTTTTACATTCTTCTAGGCAAGCTTTGCATGCACAAATTCTGATTCTTAACTTCATTGCTTCATATATTTGTTTATGTGATGAATGTATTGGATATTATATTTTCACCAGTTTTAATCGTTCCCATTGTTTTCTATCATTTGTAGGTCAAGAATCCTTGGCCCAATGTTGATGCACACAGTGGTGTGTTGCTAAACTATTTTGGTTTGACTGAAGCGAGGTAAAGATGCATGTTGTATTTGTTGAGTTTGGATCCATACATTGATAAACGAAAGTTAGAAATGCAAACAGAGATGAACAAAATCTGAGACCTGTGTTTGGAAGGGTTGACTTTTGTGTGTCAAGGAATGCCTTCTGCCTTGATATAGACTATTAGATATAATAATGAAGATCTGCGATGTCGTGAATTGTAACAAATTCTATGTCTTTTTATGTCGCTAATAGTACATAGCTAAGTACATATTTACTATCTTGAGAGTTGAGAAAGCTTCTGACAAAATGCATTTCTTTGGGCAGGTATTTCACCGTCCTTTTTGGTGTCTCAAGGAGCATAGGCATATGCTCACAGGTACTCTTCAATCTGTCTTCTTCATTCCTTTGCTGACAGTTATATACTTCCATGGTTTTGTCTAACTTGGGCTTTTATGTTTGTACAGCTGATATGGGACCGCGCTCTTGGATTAGCACTCGAAAGACCGAAAAGTGTTACGATGGAATGGCTAGAGAACTACTGCAAGAATGCAAAGTGATGAAAGAGGTTTGAAGCCTCTATGCGGATTTATACATTTTCTTAAAACAACAATAGAGGATGATATATATCACTTTCCTGTGAGAGTTTGTCTTTTCTCGTTGCTGCCATTTTCATGCGAGCTAAAACGGGGTTTTTCAATGTTGATCTGCATGTGTCAGATGATTGGATCAGGGATGCTATGTTATGTGTATTAAAGTCGTTAATATAGGAAAAAATAGAATAATAAGTGGTATCAAAGTTGAAAACAAAACTATATCAACCAACTTTTTTACCCAAGCGGCATAACAGAAATGATATTCTTGAACCTTTGTTGATATTTCCAAAAAAAAAAAAAAAAAAAGATTGATTTTAATTTTTTGAGAAGAGAACTACTCTGTAATCTGCAACTACTATGGTGGGGTTAAAAGGAAAATGGAAACAGAAGACAATATTCCAGTTTGAATTGTCTTTTAGGATTGCAAAGTTTCATAATTCTATTGACCAAGTGTTGTAGTGTTAAAAGTATACTACAAAAGTACTATGATCTGCTAAGTTGAACTTTTAGTTTGTGAGCTAATAGTTTTTGCCCTTTGCTTATCCCAGTCTCTTTTGTTGTTTTGTTTTTGTTTAACATCGAAGATGGCTTTTGAACGCTTTATCATAAAATTGAAGAAACAATACATTTTATGTTGGTATTGAGGCTGGTGCTTTAAGCACTTAGTTTACAAAACACAGTTGTGGTTTAGTGGTTGTACACTTGTACTTAGACTATTATCCTGGCAAAGGAATATATTATACTGGTTTAGGTCTCCATTGCTTTATAAGACAGAGGACGCCCATTATCTCATATTCCCGTGGCGCTGGCGCAGATTCTCGTGGCGCTGGCGCAGGAGTAGTAGGGATGTCACCTTGCATAAGCTATTTTACAGCATTACTGAAACGAGTTTGAGCGCTCAAACAATTTACCCATTTTTCTTATAAAATTGTTGCTATATTACAGGTGGATTAAAGAGTTGAGCCCAAGTTTGTGATAAAACGGGCTTAGACGTGGGCTTGTTTCTTTATGGAAATAAAGTTTCAAACCTGCAATTTGTTTTTTTTTTTGATAAAAAACCTGCAATTTGTTGGTTAAAGGAAAAACCATTGTATGTTTTGGGAAGAAAACTTTCGAATGACTCTTTCTCTTTCTCTCAAATACTGTATGCATTTTATCTCTTAAAATTCTTTGAAATATATACCTAAACTGGTTAGCATATATGTAGATAAAGTAATATTCATTCTCATATGATACATGGATACGGATAGATTTTTTGGTAAAGAATGATCCGTCAATCCTTGTATGCAAATACATTGAACCATGCAACACAAAAGTCAAATGGAATCTTTATTTGAGATTGTGATTTCACTATATATACTTCCAATAACATGAGTCTCAAACATCCAAAACTTTTTACTCCAATATTAACACACAGAAGAAGAGATGAACTTGAGAATGAGTAATGCTGTTTTTCTTATAGTGTTTCTTATGATTTCAGCAGGTTAGCAAAATAAAATGCACTGTATATGTATGTCTCTCTTTCTCTTGATTTTTGTTTTTTGTGTTATTTTGGTTTTATGCAAACATGTATCATTTTTGTGTTTAGGAACCATCATAGACCTAAAGCAGCTTCAGCTCCTTATAGGAGCTGCAAAGGTCATCTGGGTCTTTAACATATTTAGGAACTAACTTCTCCTTTGAAAGAGAGTTTTTCTTTTAATTATGGCACTGGTCGACAAGTACTAACACTTGTTGCAATGTTCAAATTTATCATGTAATCATGTTCATCTCATTTTTATTTTGTTGTTTTTTATTGCAGAATATACAAATGCGATTGAGATTACAAATTTCTCAGACGCAACAATTGGGGTTAATCAAGTGCCTTGTTGTGCCGATTATCACCAACAAGACTGTTACCCTGGTAGGGGGAGTGGTGAAAGGGCCTGCAATTCTATATGTCGACAGGGCTGCAGGGGAGGGTATTGCGTGCAAAAAGGCGATGATTTCTTTTGTCATTGCAGATGTAAATAGTAATATCGATTTGGGTTGCTTGAAGTGATAGTGATCACTGTCATGAAATAAAACTTTAGAAGTTTGACTTTGAGATTTATTTGTTTGGACTTTGGCATGAATCTGTAAATTTATAATATTTGGTCACATAACATAAGGCATGACTATATGATTCTAAAGAAAACGTATTAATTTTAGCTCATTCTATATATCCTGAGAAGAGAGAATTTGATATGTGTAGCCTAATTGCATGTGGGTGTGTATACCCGTGGCAATAATAATATAACCTATGTGGGTTTAGTTAACCCTAGTGTGCTTAATCAGTTATCCAACCACTTTATAGACACGTGGCGTCATATGATTGGATGTACACACCCACATACAAGTAGGCTACACATAAATTTTTTTGATCCAACAAGGATTGAGTACATTCATTATATATAAGCAATTGTCTAGTAATTTATGTTGTTTTATCTATTTGGGCGCATGCCTGGCAGCCTGGATTTAGTGCTGAAAATTGGGTCGGGTGTACTGAAACCCAAACTGACCCAAATCTGAATATAGCATGTTTGGGTGAAAAAGTAGATTGTCAAAAAATGGTTTGGATTTGGATTTAAAACGAGACCCATTGGGTTCAAGTTTGGATTGGGCCCAGTTTTTAAGTAAAAGGTCAAATTTGGGCTAGAAATGTACAGATTAGCCAGCAAGGCAGCAATTGACATTGTGGGTCTCGGTTTCAATGAAACCACAACCCAAACCTAGCCCATTTTTAACCTTTCGTGAGTGAATTGCGAGAAAGAGAACTTTGATAGTCATCCGGGTGAAGTGAGGTGAAAAGTGCCCATGTGTTTTTATTTTTTGGTTAAAACTATAAAATACATTATGTCTATTATATCTTAAAGAAAATGATGGACAAGAAACGTTGTTAAGATGGATGTCACTCTAAGGATGGCAATGTTAGACTTATACTATGTGTCTAAGAGGACCGACAACTAGCCTCCGTGAGGTGACCAGTTAGGTATCCCTAACATTAGATTACATAATTTTTACTCCTAAGTTTTTTAGCTTACACAGTTCCTACTTTTACACAGTTTAGCCTTGCTACAAACAGAAAAAAAGAAAAAGAAAAACCATTTTCCATTCTATTTCATCTTCATTACAAAATGTTGTTACATGTTCAAGCTGGTCTTCCCAAACCCTGGCCCTATCAAGCTTTACGCCCAAGCTCAATTTTCACCTAGTCCCATCATCATTCTCACAACTGGATCACAATACATGGGGTCTCCCCCCACACCTTGCTGCTGATGCCCATCATTCCCTGCACCTGATGTACTCCCTATCTCAGTTATGCTGCCCTGAAACCTCACCAACATCCCTGCTGGTGCTACTGGCGCAACCTTTGCCTTCACCTTTACCCCCTCGCCACCCTCCGCCGCTTTGGCTGCTGCTCTCTCCCTTGCTCTCTCCTCTGCTGCTGACATTGCTGCAATGGTCATGTCATCATCCCTATACATACACTCTGGTCTGTTACCTATGTACCAAAGTCTATACAGCCCAAACACTTCACTCACCTCTCTCTTATTGTGCTTTCGTGCTGCTGCTCGGCATCCAGCATATCCCCTCAAGCATGCTTGGGCCAGCTACACCCACTCCATACATAGCTCTGCAAAGTGCATTCCTGTCCCTTTAGTCAGCCAAGACTCAAACTGCTTCCACCCAGTGCGAGTAACCTTATATGGATACCTGGGGAAGAAATCATCAAACATCTCCCTAGACACAAACCCTGCATCATCAACCACATCTGCAAACCTCAACCTCCTTCCTTCTGATGTCACCACCTCCTGGGCCTGTAAACACTCCACAACCTTACCACCATGCTCCTTATGCCTCTCTACACAAAGTGACCTCAAAATGACGGAAGACACCCTTTCTGATAAATGAGGGGAGGCCATGACCAAGCTGACGGCTAGAAGAGAAAGTTTGGTTTAGAGAAGATGGAAGAAAAAAGGGTTTGGTTATCTAAACCTACCCCCAGGCTTTATACAAGCTCAAACAAATATTGTTGAGTCCCTAGGAGTTGACTCTCTCGCTTGCCAACCACTGTCATAAATGGAAAGCTAAGAGATTGAGAGATTGAGCAAACGAGGTTACCTTTTTTGGAACCCTTGATGACCCATTTGTGGGCACTATGTTATTTTCCTGTAATGTACCTTTTGCTTCGAAATAAATAAAATCCAAAAAATCCCCCCCCAAAAAACTAGCCTCCGTGAAAAACCTCTATGATTCAAGATATATATAACATCATATCCACTTATACACATTTAAATGCGCCACAATTCATGGGCATTTGTTATTGAATAAATCAATTAACAACATAAAAAGTTTGAGGAGTTAGGTCTGATGATTGAAGTGTGAAGATTTTAATTTGTATTCTTTGTATTTTACATGATGGAATGCATGGTCTTTTGAGGGAAGTTCGATTACAAACAAATCTCATACCCTTAAATTTAGTTTACCAGAACAATGTACATCTACAAACCACTAGCCTCAAACAATCATATATATCTCATAAACATTACCAAACTAGTCACCAAATATTTATTCATGGATCAAATTTCTTTAGTCTATTATGGTTGAGAATAATATTAGATTTAGCGAGGCTTGTGGGGCTAGTACTAAACATTACCGGACAATACCTAGTAAATGAACAAAAAAATCAAAATGTGTCCTACATTAATTTATTTAAATATTTAAGGTTAAATAGTTTTTCACTTAAATGTAATAATTAATATTATTAATTTTTACGTTGATCCTTTCTAAAGAAAATATGCTTTTTTAGCAGATAATTATAAAAAAAAATCAATTTTTTTTTCCATTAACATAACTGTAAACCATTAGTTGTAAAATAAGATATCCTACACGAGAGGGTAAGTTTAGAATCGTGCGCCTGTGTATTACAAATGCATCGTTTAACAAGTGTCTAAAATTTCAACTAAAACTTACTATCGTGTTAGAGTTTATCTTTCTACCTTACATCCTAGCATACACGTACGATAGTTAAGACTACATTTGTAATATACAAATATGATAGGATAAATAAGGTAACATCTGTCTCACTGAAATGGCGAGAGTTGAAATCTTGCCGGTTTTGTTCCAAATGTCCAAAAAAAAGTTATGAGATAAATGTTTATATAAAGGTCGTGGAATAAGATAAGGGAAGACTTATTCAAAAGGACAAAAACATATGGTTTCTTATTGAAAAGGGCTTTGAAGTCAACAAATTCTGGATTAAAATACCCACCCTAATCATAGTATGATTTTAGGTCAAATCATATATAAGAATTTTTTTTTTTTGCACAAAACACTATAACCTAGGTAAGGAGTGATTAACCCTAGTGGGAAAGGGCAAAGTCGGAATTGCACAAAATTTTGACACTATGATTCTACCTAAAATCATAAGTCTTTGTCCTTTTCAACAAGTCAACAAAAACTGCATATCCTTTTCTACCATGACTTTTAAAGAGATTGTCCTTATGGAGGGTTGACTCAAAAGAGATTGTCCTTCTCACCAAGAAAAACATGATTGGTGTCCTTCTCAAAAGTTACTTATAAGGGAATGGCCTTAATACTTTCGTAACTCTCTTTCCCCAATGAAACAAGCCCCCACTCCCTCTAAAAAGACCTATTTTAAAACAAGAGCTACTTCTATCAACTTAACAAAGAAAGTAAATAAAATTAATTAAAAACATATATTTAAAATAACTGTGACGAAGTCACGGGTTATCACTATTATAAAAAAAAGAATTCAATTTTTTTCATTAACATAACTGTAAACCATTAATCGTAAAATAAGATATCCTACACAAGTGGGTAGGTTTAGAATCGTGCGCCTGTGTATTACAAATGCATCGTTTAACAAGTGTCTAAAATTTCAACTAAAACTTACTACCGTGTTAGAGTTTATCCTTCTACCTTACATCCTAGCGTACACGTACGATAGTTAAGACTACATTTGTAATATACAAATATGATTAGGATAAATAAGGCAACATCTGTCTCACTGAAATGACGAGAGTTGAAATCTTGCCGGTTTTGTTCCAAATGTCCATAAAAAAGTTGTGAGATAAATGTTTATATAAAGGTTGTGGAGTAAGAGAATGGCCTTAATACTTTCGTAAATCTCTTTCCCCAACGAAGCAAGCCCCCACTCCCTCATGGAGAACGAACTAGGATTTGCTCCTACCACAATTAATGAGATCGTGCCACCCAATTCAAGGGGCATTTTTCGTTTTGCCCACCAACCTGCTTTGGATGGGGGCCAATCTCGGCGTTTTAGCCCCTACTCATATTCAAGAAGAGCCGGAGCAATTACAACATCTCGACGTTCTCAGGGATTTGAAAGATATCCAAGGAGACAATATAGGAGGAGGTCTACAACATTTACTGATCAGAGACCACAGGTTCACTCAACACATCAATCTGTTACTGTATCTCCCATACGAAACATCTCCAACACCATGCTCGATTCCAGAATTATGACAGATTACTATTTTAATGTTATCCAACTGGTAGCTCATGTAGTCCACAATGGACTTGATATGCTAGCGTATATGTGTCTCCATGGAACAAATGGCATGGAGCCTACACATATGTGTCACTACTTTCATGAGATGTTGATCATGCAAGAGGCTACCATGGCTGGGGTAAATTACAATATGTCAATCTATCAGAATGCCCTTGGTAGGTATATGTCTCCATATCCGCGGGTAGCCCTTACTACCCAAAGGATTTTGGAACTGGGATATCCTTGGGGGATGACTTCTCCAAACATGGAGCCAGAACGCCCTCCACCCGCACTTCTTACCAGTATGGTACATGAGCAACAACACCCTCCTGCTTCTACCCGTGCCAGTAATTTCATTGACAACATATCCGTAAGGACCACAGGGGAAGAATTGGCTCATGTTCCTGGCCCCGCTAATTTTTTCACCGACAACAGATCTGCAGGGACCACAAGGGAGGAATTGGATTTGACTTTGAGGCTTTGATTTCAAGTCAAAATCATGTTATTGTTTTGATGTTTGCCTTTGGTAGCTTTTTGGGTTTTTTTTTTTTTTTTTTTTTAATTTTTAATTAAAAAATTATGTATTTTGACATTTGACATCATAGTCAAATTTTAATTAAAGATTAGTTAAATAAAATTCTAATTGTCGTCCTTTAGCATTCAAATCTATCAGGTGTCCCAGAGCATTTTTTTTTCATCTTGGGAATGGATTTTGGATTAAAACTTACTAATTTAATTACTGTTTTTATAACCGGATCGAACACGGTTGCGAATTTCCCAACCTTCTTATGGCTTTTGTAAATTGTGAGTTAAACATTCTTATGGCCTACCGTGATTGAAATCATCTTTTTATCATCCGAACAGGTGAACAGAAAATTTCCCTTAAGACTACATAATCAAATGGTGTCACGTCTGTTCTTGTCTGGTTAACCGATTCACCGGAGTGCCTAAGACAAGAAACAGAAAGTCCAGCATTTAATTATTATCTCTAATTAAAACATTTTGATTTGGATGGCTCACAGTCCGATTAGAAAGTTTTGCTGTAATTTTTGGATAAAATGGTAATGGATCCACATAGTTAAAAAAAAAAAAAATTGAGTTGTTTCTTTAGGGCATTAGGCTACTTAAGGGTCAAACACTTCGCACTTTCCAGTTTCAACCAGATATAAAAACTGGGCTTTAATTCAAGAGCCTTCATAATGTGGATAAAGGTTTGAAATTTCAAATAAAAGCCCGGTCCTTCAAGTTCTGAATACCAGCCCATGTTACTAGGAAAAGTACATTAAACTGTTACAAGCCCTATATTTGAGCCCAATATACCAAGAAGCCCATCATCGCAAATTCGCAGTCTCAACTCATACTCTCATTGCAGAACCCCAAAGATTTGGGTTTACTAGGGTTACTTTTAATAAGAAATTTCATGTGTACAGTAAAACCTGGTTAAATGCACACCTTATATACTTTACGAACGCACACGACACACCCTCTATAAGCGCACAAAAAATAGGGCCCCAAAAAATATTGGTCACAGCGTAGCAATAATATATATATTTTTACTTTATAAACGAACATTCTACATAAACACACATATTTTCTTAGTCCCAAGGGTGTGCATTTAGGTAGGTTTCACCATATAAACTATGGTCTATGGATGAAGAAACAATCCCAAATTCCTTACTACTGTTGTGGTTTTAATTTATTGGTTCACAAAAGGTCTAAAATTGACCACTAAAGTGGGCATATGGACATTGTATGGGCCTAATAAAGATTTGTTTCTTGAGGAGAATGATTGCTATCATTGGATGTTCCCTAACTTTTTGAATGAAACATAGATATACAGATTGAGATTAAACACTAATTAATCTGTTTAATTAGCTTCACGCAATTATGTCATAATGCAAATTTTCCCTCAATCCTCAACACCTGTATCTTTTTCTATTGATGTTCAGAACTTACAGAATTACCTGCCCCATCACTTTGCATTGTACCTAAGTTTTGCAGGACCAAAGTAATTTTTTTTAGGCTAGAACAACGTACAGTACTATTGAGTTGTAGTCTGAAACTAAACTGACAAAACCCATATTCAGAATTTACAGATTTTTCAGTTCAGTTCCTTCCATAGGCATGAAATATATTGAAATTCTCAGTTACAAACACCTCTAAAAAGTATTAAAAATCTTTTAAATTGTTATATTAGGTTTCCAAATCAACTTTGGTTGTTGTTAAAGTTGAGAAAAAGAAAGAAATCTTGTAATAAAAGTGGGAAACTAAGTCTTACACTACTCTAACTTGATATCAAGCTAGAATTTTGCAGGACAATAATATATCCAGCAATCAATAAAAAATAAAGAAGAAAGTTACTAAGATGTTCTTCATTCTTTTTTATTAAAAATATGGTTACTGGACTAACTTATTAGTGAAAATATTGTTCATGATATATATGAATCGAACTTCTAGGAGAAGAAGAAGATGAAGAAGATAATTATCATGTTCATCCATGAACAAAAACCATGTTTTGAAATTGAGAGTAATGGTTTTTCTTAGAATTACCTCATATGCAGTAGCATGTAGCCTATTAGTTAGGCAAAACAGAAGATGTGTTTGATTTATAGAAAACAAAAATGCCCACTTATTAATATTAAAAATAAACTAAATTTACAGATGTAGATCCAGACTCACATGTTCTTGTATGTTACCCTTGGGCTCATGTATGTGTCGGCCGCGTGAACTAGAGCTTTCGGGTAGTACTAGTTTAGAATGATGATCATGACCACCTATAAAAGGCGAAGACGAGGATGATGGCAATGGCAGTAACAAGCGGTCATGATGAGTATAACTGTGTGTGTTTTGCACTGATGGAATTCTCCACATAGCCAAAGGATTTCCATTAATTGTTGTTGGAGATAATGTGCCTTGATTTCGATAAAATTGGTGGTGATGACTGCTGGTAATGTTGTTGCTGCTATTGTTAGTAGTACTCCAAGAAGGATAAGAAGAAAGAGGTGGTGTAGTCGAACCAATCCGATAATTCACAAGCCCATACATATGACCTTCATGTATATTATTATGTGCCATGGTAGACTGAAGGTGTGCACGTTTGGCATGTTGACGTTCACGTTTGTGTGCATTTTGGTGACCACCCAAAGCTTGAGACGTAGGGAAAGTTCTGCAGCAGTAATGACACTCAAATTTTCGAACACTTTCAGCATTCTCAATATCTTTGGCATCTTCAAAAACTTTAGTTGCACATGACTCTGAGTCTTCGGTTGCTTCTCCGGTGAATTCAATACCGAAGAGACGAATGCCTTTCTCTTTAATTGGTGCAGCTGGACGTTTGAAAGGAAGTTGAGAAAAAGAGTCAACATTCATGAAGTCATGAGTCTCTTTTTCATTCTTGTCCATTGAATAAGGATATATGTTAATATGTATGAAAGGATGTGTAAGATTTGTTAGCAAGAATTGGATGTGAAGAGGAAGAGGAGGCCGAGCAGTGTGCCACCTTATTAAAAGGGGTGGAGAAGAAATGATAAATAAAAAACTAAGGGAGATAGGAAATGGAAGAAGGGAGAAAAAGGGCAGAGAAGATTAGCTCCTTTTTTCAGTTTTTTTCTTTTTTAAGGGTAGAGATAGAAGAAGATGTGGTAGGGTCAATGAAATGGGTCTTATAAATGAATAATATATGGTGACCCCATTTGAAAGTGAACACCTGACAGGCTGACAACAAGACCATAGATGGTTTAGGGTTTTGGCTTTCTCAAGTATCACCAATGCTTCCACCATTCTTGTATATTTGGTTTATATCCATGGATAATTTGGCAATTTAGAAAAAAAAATGTTACTATACTTCCTTATATATATGATGATATTGCAGCTGAACCCTTTGACCTTTGAAAAATTTCGATTTCTCTTTCTCCTTCTCTTTGATGTTTAATTTATATCATTTTGGCCAGTTCCATTTTTCGCAACAATAATAAAATTTAGGGGGTCATATATTCAGTTCCCACATTTGTTTTTATGTCTAATAAGGAGAATGACAGTTAGTTAAGAAGTCCTTGTTTGAAATAAACCTCAAGTAATACTCAAAATGGTATTTGTTAATAAGCTTAATGGAGATATAGCTGATCTTAATAATTGATTACTTGTATGGTTGTTTTATAAACTATGTTTGTGAAAGATAACAATGTAACACAAACCAAAAGAGAAAACTTGAGGTCTTTTAATTACAATTTGTTGAATGTCACACATGCAACTTTTGCTCCGCCGATCATGATGTTGATTGACATTTAATTTACACTTTAATTTACAAAATACATACCATTGATAATAAATAACAAATAGGTATGTGATTCATATACTTTTGACCCACTTTTAGCATATATAATTTGGTAACAAACATTATGATATATCGAAGCAAATTATTGGGAATTATATTAAAGTATACCTAAATATATCTTAATCATTCATCAATTACTTGTATGGTTGTATATATGTGATTATGTGTATTAGCTCTCACCCTCAAGTCTGTCTGTGATAGAACTTGATTTGTGGGGTAATATCATATTAGATTCACATATTAATTATAAAACTGGATACATTAGCAAAAGAGGTAACATGTCATACTGTATCTAATAATAATATACTTTAATTAGTATATATCATGTTAACAATAGAAACATTGGCTCCTTTACTTTCCACCATTTAAATCATATCTGCCCGAGAAATGCATCTCCCAGCTGCGGAATGACTTAAACATTTAATGCAGAAAATTAAAAAAGATCGATCGACTTGAATCAAACATAATGAATAACGACTGTTTAAGGGTATTATATTAATTAGTTACTTAAAAATGGTTGTGGTGGACTGGTGGTGGTGGTGGTGGTGGTGGTGCACCACTAGATAAGAAAGGTACAAGGCATTCTCTCATCACCCCTTCATAAACGTAAGTGTATCCATCAGTCAAAACCAACTTGTTAGTATGTGAGAAAGAAATGACATCCCTTGTTGGTGGGTCTCTCTCTCTCTCTCTCTCTCTCTCTCTCTCTCTCTCAGCTCTTTCCTGATCAGAGTACTTGTAGTTGTTGTTGCTTCATTATAGCTGTGTTGGTTACCTGTTCAATTCATTATGTAATTTCTTTTATTTATATATATCCGTTTGCAGTGATTCTGCAGCAAAGTGGTCCTAAAATATGGTTACCACTTACCACATTACTTGCACGAATATACATACTAATACATACATGCATTGAGAACATATTCTAGAGCTATAGCAATTCAACTGTAAAAAATCTACTACTGGTAACTATATATTAAAACTTTTCTATTCCTTCTTCCTTTATGATCTTTTCATACATCTTGGCATCTTGCCAAAGAGAATATGATATTGTTGTGTTGTGTGTATGAGGTAATTTTGGCAAAACAAAGGTAGCTAGCTAAGTGTTGCTTTTGAGTTTTGATGGATTGATATGTAGTAGTAGCTAGAGTCTGTGGAACTGCAACACACACACACACACACACACACACACACACCAGACTGCTTTATTCGTGCATGCTTGACCTGGTTTTGCAATTATTCCCGCACTCAAACAGTTCCCATCTTCATAATTCTACTCTTATACTTTCCAGTTTCCTCTTTCAAGACTAGTCGCTATCCTCCTGGCCTTGTAAAAATTTTAACTATTTATTATTTGGGCTTTTTGTACACTTTACCATGGCCATTTTTTAATCAACAACTTCAGTAATAAGAACATTTACAACAAAACCTAAAAATATCTCTTCACTGGCTCACTGCCATGGGAAAAACATGGAGAAATACATATAGAAATATATCTGATACTTAATTATACAACTGGGGAAGACTGAGCCTTCAAGTTGGCCGATATTAAACAGTCCAAACTCAAGTATTCAGGCCATGTGGGATTATTTTATCTACCAACAATACGCTTTGGACCTTAGCACCTATGACCAAATTACCTCACCGAGAGGCACCCAGGTGTACCGCCAGTCGCCAGACACTGCATCCTCGGTCTACTGTGATATGTATGTATATAGTTTCGAACTCAGTAGCTTCGATCTCCATTGGATCCACACATACCATTTGACTATTACTTGGTAGCGTATGTGGAAGCTAAGTCTATCAGGTCAGGTCGACCAAAAAAAACAACAACCGAGATCAGACCCGGTCCTAGAGGTACACGATTTGCATTCTTGTTTTTATAGAAATGCATTTTGGAGGTTGCACCGAAAAAGGTCCACCACCAACATGCCTTACAAACACCCACATCAATCTCATAACGCCAACAACAACAACCCTTCATTCACATACATGCTAGATGATACAACCCCTCTTTGTCATTAAAGTCTCAATCAATGTAAGGGGAGGAGCTAGAACAGGGACCATTTATGTATAATGGAGTTCAAATGATCGAATTGATTTTTTTGAAACACTTTTGGCACTATTATTATATTGCTACTAAATGAATGTCTTTGTTCTCACCCACCTAAGAGTCACCATCTTTAGAAACCCTAATTCTCTAGGATATGTGTGTTTGATCAACTTCTGCAATATTGGCTCTTTCTCCTCTCTAGCAAACAAGTCCTTTTCACATCTTTATTAATCTCTCTTCCCATTAGGTGGTTCGAGTGTGACTTTGTCTCTTAAAACTTCATGTTGAGTGGGGCTATAGATTTGAATGCAACATGAGTTTTGATGTGTGGATGATATGTGTTAGATGTGGTTGCTGCAGATAACACTATAACAGGATCTTAGAAATTAGATGAATGCTTTCTTGTTGGATTCTTTAGCTAGCACATGACAATTTATTGTCAAATGTAGATATTTATGGGAAAGAAAGAAATATATGTATATATGAAGTTGAGGAAACTATTCAAGTAGTGGTTATAGACTATAGTATGAGTTATGATTTTGTGTCTTGTGAGACAACAATATTGTGGACCATGGAACTATTGGAATAACACAAGAGAAACTCAGCTACTTCAATTATATATATTCCTTTCCTCCTTAAATCTATCTAAAAAATCTTCTTCGATCATTTTTATCAGTTCTTGCTAGCTGGACATACACATATGAAACTTCAATTATATATATGATTATTTTCGTCGAAAAAGAAATGCTAAATCGTAGTCATATATAGTATAGAAAAACTCTAGCTATTGCACCTGTCGATCTGGACATTTTATACATTGTACGTACACATTTTGATATCGCAATGTATAGATTTTCTTTCACTGAGGTTTCTCATTAACTGGGGCGACATGATGAAAGTATAATTCATGAATTAGCTTAGATCGAATTAAGTTCCCAATTGCAAGACATTGACATCAATATGCTTAGCTAACCCATAAAGATGTTGGGCTCTACATGTAAGTGTCAATAGGGATGGGTCTTTCAACTCTTAAAAGCTACATAATGGTTGGTCTTTTGTAAGGTAAATGAAGGTAAATGGTCGGAAAGCCAAACCAAGGACCACAAGAGCATCAGAAAAAAAGTAAGAAAACAATGAGAAAAAGAATAATGTAACCCTCTATGTTTTTAGGTGTTTTTGAATGTTCTTCACTTCTTCCCCGATATTATTAACTCAAGCTGGTCTGACATGATTCAATTGTGTTCATTTGAATGAGTCAACGACGTTTGACCATGACTAGAGGAGACATAAGAATTGGTAGATTTAATTAATGTTAAAGAAAATAAATTAAATTAAATTAACATATAAAGGAAACAAAAATAAGCACATACATATATACATTGGAGGTCAACTACTTTAAATTACTCCCACAAAAATTGGGAAGAAAAGGCCAGGGGTGGTGAAGGTGAACTGGTGATATGTTGTTTTCAGATGTTGAAGGGTAATGTGGAGGCATCTTTCAACATGTGTTGTGCCACATAAATTCTCCACTCAACTGTTTTGATTAAAATGTGGAGAACAACCCAAGTACTTCTACTAGTCACAACCATTACATCTCTTTCTTCATCCACAAGAGTTTAATTGAGTGAACAATGTATTATAATATGTGAGAATAAGAATTCTCCTCCTATATATAGATATCTGAAATCTGAATGAATGTGTGGTTGAGCAAGAAAAAACAATTCACCACATATAATAGTGTTGGAAGGAAGCTAAAACTATCACCTTTATCTGATGAGGGTGTGTGTTCATTTTAAGTATTTTCCAGTAGATTGATTGAAGTTAGCTAGGAACCACTTTTTCCTAAAAAAATTATACTTGGTTGATATAATACATCCAGAGTGTATAGATTTGTTTCATGCAGCATAAGTAAGATGACATCTAAGTATCTAAATAGCTACTTAATGATGCCATGTCATAGAAAGGAGAATATGTTGTAAGAAAATCGATTCAATATATATACATATATATCTCCAGTTATATGTGTACACAATTAAAACACATTCACTTTCTTTCTCATATCTACAGAGAAAAAGACTGCTCCATTGATGAATGAGCTAAGTTCAATGTCAAATCACTTTCTCTAGTTGGCTGGTTTTGTGTATAGGTTTATGCATTCATTTCGGTTTGTACCCGGAACATTTGGTTAATTCAGATCCGAGTATAAATGATGTTTAAAACTCCATGGAATTTCTTTAAATTGTTCTTTAACCACAATAATCGTGGTAGTTCGCTGTAGGGACACTGAAATTGTTTACCATGGACTGTTATGATTATATAAGCCGTATTTTAATTTACCCAACAAAAAAGCCGATCAAGCCTGCAGAACGTACTGAAACTCGCACGACTACCATCTCTACTGATAATTAAACAAAAAACAGGCCAGCCTCAGCTGACTCAATCAGGCATGCATGCTGAATAAATTCAACAGATGGGAAGCTCTATATTGGTTCTGTTCAACTGCAGGCAGGCCAGTACCTCAGTTCTCAGGCCTCACACCAATATAGTAAAGAATAATAATCTATCTTGTGGTATCATTTGATCATACTATAAAGTTGTGTAGCTCACTTAGATTTTACTGTCCATATACCCATGTAACATGAATGATGTGATGTTTATTTAATGTTGCAGATGTTCTTCAATGTTACTAGTTGTACTAGAGCCCACAAGAAAGTTGTTTGCACTCAAAATGGGCCATGGTACTTCCTTTCATAGTAGATGCTCCTTGGCATATATTATCATCATCATCATAAAAATAAAATGGTCCCAAAAACAAAGTAATCTATCATGTTCATGCCTGGTGTTTTTATCATTTTTTTTTCTCCTACATTCTTCATTTACTAACTTCTTGACTTTTTCTTCCAATGTGTATGAAGTTCATGTAGGTCCATATATAATGGACCACTTGATCAAAAAAAGAATTGCATGATGAGATACCCACCATATATTACTGAGAACAAAAAAGCCTTAACTACTTATTAGTTATTATGATTACTAAAAATAGAACACAACTACTTCTGCAAATGTTTTCCTTATAGATAGCCTTTCTATGTTTCAAGAAATGAGCAAAGGTATTAATTTTTTTGCTTTATTAAGTTAGAACAAAGGTGCCGATCGATCTACTGAAATCATAGGACAATATATATATATGTGTGATAGATTTAGTCTTTGATAGGGATACTTTATCAACTTTCCAGTTATTTAATTTGTATGCAGTATACTTAGTTTAATCACAGGAACTATGCAATTAAAATTAAGAACAACAGTTTGAGTTGAAATAAAGAACTATTACTGACTTACTGTATGAAAATTTGAGCTCCTGGTTCGATCTTTTTTCTTGATAATCTTAAGACCACAATCATGTCAGAATATAGTGAATTTGCGCCTTTGGGGAGCAAGGTGCCACGGTGCAGAATTTCCACTGTCATCTATAAAATTAACACCACCAGGTAGAAAGGGCATTTACATTTTAGTCACTAGATTGTAGTAGAAACCATAGTTCAAAATATCGGGGATATCCTCGGATGCCGATTTTTGTGGAATCGGATACACGAATAATCGGCCTTCACATTGGTTTCTAGTGTCTAAATCTCGGCAAAATCTGTTTTTTCAGAGTTCAAAATTTCGCTCGAAATCGACATTTTGAACCATGGTAGAAACTAGACAATAAGATGGGCCTTGTCTGTGAGTGAAGGAAGGAAGACTGAAGACAGAAGATGGGCCTTGTAATCATTTGGGCCAATTATTCACTTTCCAGAAATCATTTGGGCCAGATATGTATTGCTTGTTGGGTTGGATCTATATCAAACCGGTATCCAACCCACCAAAGTCTTTCTGTCAAGTTTCATTCAATACAACCTCGCTTAAACCCTCTTCAAAAACTCAGCAGCAACACAGCAATGGCAGTACTCGAAACATCTTCTTCTTCTGAACAACAACAACAACAACAACAACAACTTACTACAGAAAAAAAATCCAATAGTTGTGAAGAATGTGGCTTAAATCCATCGAAATACACATGCCCATGTTGTTCAATTCGTTCTTGCAGTCTTCCTTGTGTTAAATCTCACAAAAAGCGAACCTCGTGTACAGGAAAGAGGCATCGAACTCATTTCGTCCCTCTTTCTCAATTCGATGACAATCTACTTATATCTGGTATGTTTATGTATTTATTACTCTGAATCTTAAATACCCTTTTCGTAAATTTGTCTGAATTTTTTGTTTTTGTTTGTAAAGATTACAATTTGCTTGAAGAAGCAAAGAGGGTAGCTGAATCTGCTAAGAGGAGAATGCAAGATGGGAAATTTGGGCGTTTTCAATTCAAGTTACCATATAAGTTACAGAGTTTGAAGAATGCCGCAGCTCGTCGAAAGACACATATTCTTTTTCTTCCTGTTGGAATGTCAAGGAGAGAGAAGAACCAAAGTCGATATGACCAAAGGTAGGTTAATTTGCTCTTACTTTTGTCTTTGGTATATTTATGCTTTGAAACTTTATTTTTCATATTATGTGTGCGGAAATATGACAATAGCTAGCATCAAAATTAAAATTGTTACAATTCAATTCCATCGAGTAGCATTATCAAATGTATGTATTTCACAAAAACCACAACTACTCATAATTAATAACATGAGGTCTTCATCATAAGTGTGAAACCATATGTTCAGTTTTCTTTCTGGAACTAATTTTTCTTAAGGTTAGCTATAATTGACTGATCCTTCACTTCTCGTTCCACGGTTCCACCAACCACACCAAGTCCCCGATTTGATATCCAGTATTTCATATTTCATTGATTTAGATTCTGACAGCATACATATCATCATGATGTAAGAATCTGTTGTTCGTTTTAGATGTTCCGGTAGCTGTGCCGTGGTAATAGCCATGTAGGTTGTAGGATTTTCAACTGGGATAGCGAGCATTGATTATTGTTGAGGGGACGGAGGTGAACACGTTTGAATGTTGGAGGCAGATTAGAACATGTTATTGTTGGTCAATAAAGGGAGCAATAATATCATTGGGCTTGTCTTTCTTATGGGAAAATATTGTACAATGCGAGTCCCAGATACTTAAGAAGTTTAAAATGAAAGTTGCAAATAGTAAACTTAGAAATACAAAGAAATTATTGTATGAAATATTTGGCTATCCAAGGACTAGTTTCTGCATATTCGGCCGATAAAGTGCTAACCATCCCTCAATCACTGAAAATGGTCAAAGAAAAAAAGCCGGCAGTGATGTTCTGGACTTAATTTTTAAGAAATACCACAACAGTAAATTCAAACTTAGATTAGTTGTTTTGTTTGGGGTTGTAGTGGACATAGCTTTGGTGATCTCAGGTTTCATGTTTTCCTTCTGACCAAACCAAAAGTTCTTGAGAGTGGGGTCAGGGGATTGCAGTTTACTTCAATCCAAGTGTTCCATCTTTCTCATGTTTGTAACGGGTAGACAAAAACTGTGGTAATGACTGATGGAAGCCCTCAATAAGAAAACTAATAGAAATTGTGTGATCAAAGGTGTTTATGGTCAAACCTACAGTAGGGAAAAGGAAGGGTATCCCAACTTCTGTTCATCTACAGAGTGAACTAACCAACTATCTACACTTTGCTTGTTTTTACTATGTATTCGAATATAGGCTTTCACAAGTTCCATTATAAGTGGGAACTTGAGGATATATTTCTTTCTCATTAGAAAGACTGGGTGCTATTTCTTCTGAGAGATAGATCAATGATAGACAGGTCTAATCCATGAGCAAGTACCAAAGATTTTTTTTTTTTCCTCACTCTAAACCTTTTGATGATGGGATTGTAATCCTCATCATACTCCTCTCCTTCCTAACTTTTAGCCATTAGAATGTGGGATCATGTGCTCCATCTTCCAACAATTTTTTATTTTGTTTTATCGTAGTTTGCCTCCACAGGTCAACCATATTCCTATTCTAGCATTTTCTAAAGAATATTAGCATTTTTACCACTAAAATATTATCTTAGTAAGAACTTTCATTTACTAGTGGAATAAGTGAATTACACCTGCATATTGTTTCATTATCTTGTAGTCGTGGTAAATTTAAATTTTGAAGTCATATTCAGACACAAGTTATTTTCTTTCACTCACAGGTTATTGTATCTTAAATTACTGCCTATGTGAGCTTCTTCTTGTTCTCCATTTTACAGGAAGAATACCATTTCTTGGACAATTGAGTGGCGATTTCATTCTACAGATGTGGTTCTAATTGATAAGTGGTGAGCTATAAGCCTGTGTTAAATTATGAAAGCTGTCCTCATGTTAATATTACCTACCCCACCCTCCTCCTCCCCACACAAACACACAGACCAGAGTCTTTTTTCGCTCAATGGGCAAGTAATGAGCACAGCATTTTTAACGTTGCTGTTAGTCCGAGAACTAATACAAGGAATCTGTGTGTTTGATTTTGATGCAGGGTAGACGAAAACCAGAGCCTCTGCTCAGTAATAGAGAAGCATCTCAAGCCTGGTCCATGGAGTAATCAACTTAAACCATTTCTTAAGCAGCAGTTAGATTCTCTCAAATTCTTTATCCGCAAAAATGCAAAGGTATGGTGTTTTGGATTTGATACTTTTCTCAATATTAATTGATCCCAAGGTTCTCTCAAGTTCTTTATCATCAATATTCTCCTAGATAATATTATTGGGCACATGATTAGGTTACCCATGGCATCGCTCCTAGGGAAGTGGTTTAAAAATAGGTTTGTGGTGTTTTAAAGGGTTTCTGTTGTTGCCTCTCAATATTAAAAAAATTGCTGCCCATCTTTTCTCCCCCCTTCTCTCTCCCTCCTTTCTGTGCATTACACATAAAATTGTGCCCTTCTATGTATGATAGTTGAGTATTGTTGTAATTCTTTGGGTCAACTAGGCATTTCAGCATTTGATATTGAAAGTGCTACTACTATATTACTTGCCCAAACTTGTTATGTAAACCGATTTAATGTTGCCAATTTCTTGGGTGGACACATTCCATTAGCATTGCATGTGCTTTAAATTCCAATGCAAAATATGATTTAGTATTCCTTTTATAGGGCACTAAATCACCTTTCCGCGAGTTGGACTTGAAGACCCCCTTAATACAACAGTTGGCCAATACAATTATCCTGGAGTATCCTGTCATTCATGTTTTTCCCCCCTCAGCAAGTCATGATTTTGAGATCGTTAAAGACATGGATCAATTATCCGAGAAGTCTGAGCCTAAGGAGCCTGTCAGTGATGATCTGCCAAGCCCGAAAGGTGTTCTATTCAGAGAGGAGGAAGTAGAAGATGACATTTCGGATCCACATATCATAGATCTTTTGAAGGGTATGAACCCAGAACTTGCTGATAAATCTAGATTTGCCAATGCCTTGAAACCCTCAGCGAAGGAGTTGCAGGAGCCAAACAACGATGATTATGAAGGATTTGATTGGACCGAACTAGAAGTTGCTGAAGGTCTTAATTTCAATTTTGAGCAAGACCTGAGAGATGCCTTCTCAGGTTTTATTGATGAATTCAACCCAGACGAATTTCTTGACTTTGGTGGGTTTGTAGACGAAGAATTAACAATAGCCGAAGAATTAGAAGAAGGAGAGATTCCAGCATTATAAAGCTTCCTTTTGAATTCAGAGGACGTGCTTTCTGCGCTCAATAGGGAAAATGAGATGCTCCTCTGCATGGGGTGCATGGTTGTTTCCCAGCATATTTATTCTTGTGATGGGTTTCCACCCCTTTTCTCTATAACCTGAAAGGTTGAGAACCCAGTTTTGATCTTTGATTCATCCAGCAATTATGCTGACCATCTCATAATCTAACTAAAGTTAGATGAGTGTTTAAATTTTATGATTTGTTGTTTCAGTTTTGGTGGTGCAAAACCTAATATTTACTGTTGGAAGTACATTATATGAATGAAAATAAAGGATGATTGTTCTGACGCATCATCTGCTAAAAGCGTTGTATAGATTCAGATTACTACAGCAAGCATATGTACTGTTGGAAGTACATTAAGCCATTTGCAGCTAAACAGCAACTACATTAGTCCAAATAACTACAGACAGATAAAACCAACCATACGCGTTACACCAATACCTAGAGAATATGGATATGCTTAGCGGTAGATTCAGATCGCTCGTAGTGTGTACCGCAGGTAATCCTTGAGAGTAACTGAACTGTCAATAATACTAGAGAGTTGATACACCATTCCGAAAGTAACAACCCTATACACTTTGATCCTGCTCTCCATTCAATTAGATGTAGTGAAAGTTGATATTTCACCACTTACCACAGGTCGAACAACTTTTAATCTCCAAAGTCTGTCGAAAGTACAAGAATCAAATTTTTGAATGAGAAAACACAAATGCACCTAACAATTTTACAAATTTGGAATGAAGTGTGATTTACACTTCGAAACTAGTTCTATCAATTCCGGTAAATCTAATCTGAAATCTGAGAGTAAGTGGTCACTTTAAGACTTCTTAGACACGTACAGTAATAATACATTGGAGCATCATCAAAGTGGCATTCACACTGGCATCCATGTAACGCCTCAGCCATCTTATTACCTATATACATCTACACTTGTTCACCTTTCTTCCACAGCTCAATGTCTGCAACCATGTCAATTCCTACTCTATTCCTCTTTCGCTTCTTGTTAACATCTTTCTTAACCATTTCCATCTCCGATTGTGCCTTTACTTCTTCTTAATGTCATCCCCAAGACTACAATGCCCTCTTGCAAATCAAGAAAGCTTTCAATAATCCTAAAAACTTGACATCATGGGAACCCAACACTGATTGTTGTCAATGGCATCACATACATTGTGACCTCAAAACAAAAAAGTTGACACACTCCAAATCACAACTGGCATAAGCCATTCCAAGTATGGTTACCTTTCTGGTGTGATTTCACCTTCTCTTGGCGATTTGTCATATCTAAAAGTATTATACTTGGAAAGTCTCAATATCACAGGTGAAATACCTATATCCATCACTAAGCTCAAGAACCTTGAATACCTTTTACTGAAGAACCTTAACCTCCAGGGTCCAATACCCACTTTTCTCGTTCAACTTTCTAAGCTCTACTACCTTGACCTAGCTTACAACCATTTCACTGGCTCCATCCCACCAATATTTTCTAAATTCACTAAACTTCGAGGGCTCGAACTAAGCTTCAACAAGTTGACAGGAAACATCCCTGAATCCTTCGGGCATTTCGTCGGAGTTGTACCCAATCTCCATTTTACTAACAATCAACTCACAGGGTCCATTCCTAAATCATTTGCCAATATGAATTTTGAGATGATTGAATTTGGTGGAAACAACCTAGTTGGTGATGCATCAATGCTGTTCAAAACAAATGGGTATTCTGAGTATGGTTATGATATAGATTTGTCTAGGAACATGTTTGAATTCGATTTTTCAAATATAAAGTTCCACAAAGACTTGAACTCATTGGACTTGAGCCATAACAACATATATGGGAGTGTGCCGAAAGATCTAGCTATGGTCAAGGACTTGCAGTTTTTCTATGTGAGCTACAACAGGTTATGTGGAGAAATTCCTACTGGAGGTCAAATGAGCAAGTACAACTCCTCTAGTTATATTGGCAACAAGTGCTTGTGCGGTTCGCCATTGCCAGTGTGTTAATTGATCGATCCAGGGTCTGTCTGTTGTTAAAGTTTATGTGACTTGGCTTGCTGTGTTGTTTGAATAAGTGTCAAAAAAAAAAAAAAAAAGCCAGTGTGTTTGTTCTTGACTAGGAGTTCTAGCTAGTGATCAGTATGTGTATGCTGATTTACAAGTCCTAGTGGTCGATTGATCGTCGTGTATCCATGCAGTTTAGTTGGCACTGGCAGTAATGCAGTATGTTATGTTTATCTATGTGATCTTGTTTAAACATTTGAATGAAGTAGATGTTTCAAGTGATTATTGGCGTGTTTTTCTCGCAAATTAACTTCTTTTATCTACTGGTTTGAAGAAATGTGTTACAGCATACTGCACATATCAATTACCTTCTTCTCTCTATAACACTTGTTCCATAATTGCAGAGAGCTCGCATGGCCCAATAAAATGTGTCTAATAGGCCCATAGAAATGTTTACAGTAGACCCATATCTAGGTTTTAGTTTATAATCTTATTACTATGTAGTATGTACACAAAGCCCGGGCAATATTAAGTATGATGGCAAGAGCTACTGTAACACAATTTAATGGACTTGATGGACTTGACATTGTGGAACAAAGCAGCTTATTGTGGATTGATTTTCAAAATTATATCAAAAGATAGATGTCTTTGGGTCCAGTGGGTTTGGGAATACCATATTAAAGATAAGAATTTCTGGGGCATGAGAATCCCAAATGATTGCTCCTGGGCATGGAGAAATATCTTACAGCTCAGGGACATTGCAAAGCCTTTCATTAAATTTTCTGTAGCTGATGGGTCCCTAACTTCACTATGGTTTGATCCATGGTGCAAGGGAATGATTCTATGGGACAATTTAGAGGCAAGAACAAGTTTGCGATTGCCAGAAGAAGCAACAGTAGCTGATCTGATTGATAGTGGCCAGTGAGGACAACAAGTTCATGATCTACCACAGGGAAGTCTTAAGCAAAATATCTTGGGCACAGTTATTGAGAGATACCTGGATTCAGATAAGGTTATTTGGTCTCCTACACCTCATGGTAATTTTTCTACGCGCTCTGCGTATCATGCTATGAGGATTCCAAAGGAGAAGGTAAGATGGTACAATCTAGTTTGGGGGAAGTGGGTCGTGCCACGACATTCTTTCATTGCATGGCTTTTATTCTCAGGCAACCTGGCTACCCAAGACAGATTAGTGCAGAGACATGTCATGCACACATCAAAATGTTGTTTTTGTGAAAATGAAAGAGAGAACTCAAAACACTTGTTCTTCTCTTGTTCTTATACAACAATAATATGGAGATCCCTGAAGGACGAGATGGGATTAAATATTGGTACCAATAATATGAATTGGGAATGGCTGGAAATCTTTCAGTTGTGTGGAAGTAATGATGTTACAGTAGAGGTCTACAAGGTCTTTATTTGTGCAGTAATCTATTATATCTGGCAGGAAAGAAACAATAGAAGATTCAGAAATGGGAGCAAGCCATGGAGAGTGCTAAGAGACAAGATCAGAGTTGAAGTGAAGAACTATTTACAAGAAATTCTGACTACCACCAAGGATTCACTGGAAGGGAGAAGGGTTCTTCGGAAATTGGGGATCTCAACACAGTTTGTGAAGAAGAAGCCTATTTATTGCTCTTGGTTCAAACCACCAGAAGGTTTTGTGAAGGTTAACTCAGATGGCTCGGTTACAGAATCTAGAAATGGATATGGCGGTGGAGTGCGATTTTGTGGACATACACCAAAAGTGTGTCCATGGGACAACATTGTTTTATTGGTCCACGTAGACTTTTAATTATCAGAAAACCGAATTTAAGAAAAATAAAAAACATGAAAAAGAAAATAAGTTTTTCTTCTATCTTCTTCTTCCCAACTTTTTATCCAATAAAGAGAGTTTCTCTCTCCTCCTCCCTCTCATACTCTACTTCCATGGAATAAAAAAATGGATTGGATTCTTGAATTTATACAGGTTTGGTACTCAAGAAAAACTATCCTCGACAAATTTACTTGAAATTTTAAAAGAATTTCAAAAACTAGAGATTTTGAATGTTTCATCTGTATATGTTCAATCTTTTAGTGATCAATTAACTATTTGGAGATAGTCCGATATTCTTTCACCCGAATCTACAACAATCAAACAATAGTTTTTTCAAACAAACCCATTGATGAATTGGAGATTTTCAGTTATAATTAATGAAATTGATATGAAAATCAAGAACCTTAGAATTAGGTGGAGCTTCTTGTCAAATAGATTAAATACTTTCAAAATACAAACCTGCAATTTAAACTCTTTTCTATTGAATCAATAAAACACAGTAGAGGAAATGGGGTTTAGAAGGAAACTTTTTTTTCTGCTACGTTGAAGGAAGAAAAAGCTAGTTCTCTAATATATTTTTTTCCTTCTCTGTTTTTATTTTTATTTTATTTTTTTTTAATTCTGTTTTCGATAATTAAAAGTCTAGGTGGACTGTTTAGCAACGTGGACCAATAAAACAATGATGTCCCGTAGACACACTTTTTGTGTATGTCCACAAAATTGCACTTTTAAATTGCAGGTTTGTATTTTGAAAGTATTTAATCTATTTGACAAGAAGCTCCACCTAATTCTAAGGCTCTTGATTTTCATATCAATTTCATTAATTATAACTGAAAATCTCCAATTCATCAATGGGTTTGTTTAAAAA
The DNA here is from genome assembly GCA_023053565.1 of Aquilegia eximia. NCBI lineage: Eukaryota > Viridiplantae > Streptophyta > Magnoliopsida > Ranunculales > Ranunculaceae > Aquilegia > Aquilegia eximia. The sequence goes on from JALIGU010000028.1 coordinate 309,973, forward strand.
AACTATTGTTTGATTGTTGTAGATTCGGGTGAAAGAATATCGGGCTATCTCCAAATAGTTAATTGATCACTAAAAGATTGAACATATACAGATGAAACATTCAAAATCTCTAGTTTTTGAAATTCTTTTAAAATTTCAAGTAAATTTGTCGAGGATAGTTTTTCTTGAGTACCAAACCTGTATAAATTCAAGAATCCAATCCATTTTTTTATTCCATGGAAGTAGAGTATGAGAGGGAGGAGGAGAGAGAAACTCTCTTTATTGGATAAAAAGTTGGGAAGAAGAAGATAGAAGAAAAACTTATTTTCTTTTTCATGTTTTTTATTTTTCTTAAATTCGGTTTTCTGATAATTACAAGTCTACGTGGACCAATAAAACAATGTTGTCCCGTGGACACACTTTTGGTGTATGTCCACAAAATCGCACTCGCAATTTAAACTCTTTTCTATTGAATCAATAAAACACAGAAGAGGAAATGAGGTTTAGAAGGAAACTTTTTTTTCTGCTACGTTGAAGGAAGAAAAAACTAGTTCTCTAATATATTTTTTTCCTTCTCTGTTTTTATTTTTATTTTATTTTTTTTAAATTCTGTTTTCGATAATTAAAAGTCTAGGTGGACTGTTTAGCAACGTGGACCAATAAAACAATGATGTCTCGTGGACACACTTTTTGTGTATGTCCACAAAATTGCACTGAGATTTTGTGGACATACACCAAAAGTGTGTCCACGGGACAACATTGTTTTATTGGTCCACGTAGACTTTTAATTATCAGAAAACCGAATTTAAGAAAAATAAAAAACATGAAAAAAAAAAAAAAGTTTTTCTTCTATCTTCTTCTTCCCAACTTTTTATCCAATAAAGAGAGTTTCTCTCTCCTCCTCCCTCTCATACTCTACTTCCATGGAATAAAAAAATGGATTGGATTCTTGAATTTATACAGGTTTGGTACTCAAGAAAAACTATCCTCGACAAATTTACTTGAAATTTTAAAAGAATTTCAAAAACTAGAGATTTTGAATGTTTCATCTGTATATGTTCAATCTTTTAGTGATCAATTAACTATTTGGAGATAGCCCGATATTCTTTCACCCGAATCTACAACAATCAAACAATAGTTTTTTCAAACAAACCCATTGATGAATTGGAGATTTTCAGTTATAATTAATGAAATTGATATGAAAATCAAGAGCCTTAGAATTAGGTGGAGCTTCTTGTCAAATAGATTAAATACTTTCAAAATACAAACCTGCAAAATGATTCATAAGGAGAAAGTAATAGTTGTTGTAGACTCATTATAGGCAATTCATGCTGCAAGGGAAATTAGAGCCTCCTTGGTACTGTCAGAATCTGGTTGGTGAAATTAGACACTACCAGAACTCATTGGATATTGTTTTGTATAAACATGTCTACAGAGAGTCCAATGGAGTTGCTGATTTTTTGGCTGGATTAGATGTTGATATAGGAGAGCACTACTTTATTAACCCTATGTGTAAACAATTGACTGATCTTGTAAAGGAAGATACTGATGGTATCATTTTGATTAGATATTAATACAGGTGGGGGTCTGCCTAAGTGCCTAACCCTATTATATGGTTCAAAAAAAAAAAATGTTTTTATATGTTGCTCTATAATGAAACAGACTAGTGTGTTAGCCGGAGCTACGTGTCGGTTAATTGTAATTTAACAATGTGCGATTACCATTCTAGTTTTAAGTTATTAATTTTATTTATAAGTTGGTAAAAATTATAAATTATACTAATTTATTAACTCTTATGGAAAAATTATTTCCAAAACAAATTTGGGTATTTTTTTTTTAATATTTTATTCTTTTTTTTTTTTTTTTTTTTTTTTTTGCAAAAGGTGAGCATATATTAATATAAATTAGATACAAAAATACAAAAGTTGAGTGCTAAGCACACTCAAATTCAACTAAACTCTCAGAAAAATTTGATAAGGATTCTCCCATCTAACAACCCATTGAGGCTTGCCTTCAAAAATGATCTCTTCTCCCGCCATCAGATTAGCTCCCTTCTTAGCAGTCTGGTCCGCAGAGAAATTTACCTCTCTCCAAGTATGAGAGAATAAAATATTGTGCAGCTTAATTCTAATATTTTTCCACCTCACTTCCACTCTCCAAGGAAGAGATCCTTGTGTGAAAGCTTGAATAGCTGCAGCTGAATCCGATTCAACCCAAATGTTCAGCCAGTCTCTCTTGACTGCTTCCTCAATGCCAGCAATAATGGCCCAACATTCAGCTCCATTGTTAGTATTTACACCAATGCCTCTTGCTTTGACCAACAAAAATTTCCCATTTCTATCTTTTAATATTTTATTCATTATTATTAATTCTTATAATTTTTTAATATTTTTTATAAAATAATTTAAAATTAATATTCTTATAATATTTTGTTAACTTAATTGTCTTTTTAATTATTGGGCTTTTTACTCATAAATAAAAAAATCCATCCCATAAATAAAAATATGTTAAATTACAATAAGACCATTATTTAAAAAGTATTATCTAAATTTGCCAGAAAAAAAAAAACATGACTAAGAGAGTATTTTAGTCAGAATTATGTGACAAAATTCTAAAGCTCAATTCTTATTAACCGGGACTTACCCCTGACTTTTATTCATGTTGAATTTTGAGATAATTAATTTTTGTGGAAACAAGCTAGTTGGTGATGCGTCAATGTTTTTCAAAACGAATGAGAAACATGTTTGAATTCGATTTTTCAAATATAAAGTTCCACGAAGACTTGAACTCGTTGGATTTAAGTCATAACAACAACATGGGAGTGTGCCGAAAGATCTAGCTATGGTGAAGGACTTGTCATATTTAAAATTTTCAATGTGAGCTACAAGCCTACAATAGGTTATGTGGAGAAATTCCTACTGGAGGTCAAATGAGCAAGTTTATAATTTAACCATGTGTGATTACCATTCTAGTTTTAAGTTATTAATTTTATTTGTAAATCAATAAAAATTATAAATTAGACTAATTTATTAAATCTTATGGAATAATTATTTAAAACAAATTTAGGTAGTTTCTTCTAATATTTTATTTATTATTATTAATTCTCATAATTTTTTAATATAATTTATAAAAAATTATTAAAATTAATATTCTCATAATATTTTGCTAATTTAATTGTCTTTTTAATTATTGGGCATTTTGTTCATAAATAAAAAAATTCATCCTATAAATAAAAATATGTTAAATTACGATAAAACCATTACTTAAAAGAGTATTATGTAAATTTACCAAAAAAACTATAACTAAAAAGGATATTTTACTCAGAATTAGGTGACAATTCTAGAGCTCAATTCACAAATAACGAGGACTTACTCTTGAATTTTATTCAGGTTTATAATAATATTTTTTTTAGATAAGTTCATAATTTATTGATATCTAAAAAGAGTTACAAGCCTGATCAGCACATAATCAGTATGTCGTCAGGTTGGTGGAACACTGGTGAAACAGAATTTCACCTAAGAAATAATAGATAAGAGTAATATGATACACGAATAATTAATAATCCCTCTTAATTAATAGAATTTGTCAGTCCCAACTTGGGCTAATGTATTAAATTAATAAATTCGTTAAATTTATAAATTAATAATGTATCAAAAGATACATAATTTTGTACGGTGTTTTCTTGAGAAATGATCTATTATTAATTGTTTTATGTTGAATGTCTCAAATCTAATTATACGAGAACTCGAGAAGTCCTAGTGTTGTCTTTTCATATCATAAGCTCGTTAGTGTAGTTGTCGTTGTTAGTGCTTCTTTACGTGAAAAATATATTCATTAGATACATTGTACGTGTATTATGGTTGTACAACCAACCATCAATTGTTTAAGCTAAAACTTTAAGCTAAAACTAATGTATATAAATTAGAACTTAAAAAATATAGATAATTCGATAAATTAATTTATAGTTTAATTAATATTACACTAAATTAATAGATTTTATCGGTCCCAAGCCTATTAATTTATATGGGTTATATTGTAGTAGTATAAATATAAATGTGATTATGTGAATGAAAGAGATGAAAGAAAACCCGACATGATTCTGCCAAAGCTATATTTATCCACAGTAAAAGCAGCAAAAGAAGCTTGGAATAAAGAGAGAGATGCCATAGTTCATGGTTGATGTCCCAAAGTACTTTTCGGAGTCTTAAGAACATCCAAAAACAAAAGCATGACTATATGTCCTACACTATTGGGACACCTTAGTCCTTAGTAGCTAAGGAAAATGACTTGGCCTTGAAGAGGAAGGGTTAATGCATGTAGTAGTCTGGTAGACAAGACAAGTAGTACACAATGTATTTGAACTTTTCAGATTGTTCTTAGATCATTGTTTTTGTTTCTAACTGCTGTACCATTTGAAGTTGTCAGACACTCAGACCATATATATAAGCAGGCAAATGATCTACTGAGTTTGGACTAAAATTAACTTTCTGACATTTTAATTTTAATCTACTGTATGGCCTAATAATTATTCAAACAACTTCATCGATCAGATATTGTGTACATACTACACCTTGAAATCCACATGTGGGTGGTAGAACCGGACGGCCATGCCGTCCGTTTTTTTTTTTTAAGTTTAAGTAGTGTTTTAAAGCTTTTGGACTCTCGGACGGCATTTGACATGTCGTCTACCTATTTTTTTGCAAAAAAAAATGGGACGGCATGTGACATGCCGTCCGGATTTTTAAAAAAATCCACTTTCTATACCAAATAGTCCACCTTTCCTTGGGAACTCTCCACCTTGTAGAGCTTCACCTTGAGTCAACAAAGTGGATTTATCCTAGTGGCGTCTATGTGGAGATGGATAAATCCAATCTGCATTGGGAATGCTCTTAATACAGTTGTTATGTTGTACGTCAAAGGAATCGGTCATCAGTTCTTCTATGGTATAGATCGATTCATCCTTTTTGTGCTTGAACCATGACCCAAGAGCTAGTCTATGAGCAATAGTTGTCCTTAGAAATTTTGCTCATGCATTGCGTAAACTTACTTTTGTACTTTGAACATGGTATGAAATGTTGATGTGGGTGATGTACTGTGGATCCATGAAAAATTGAAAATATACATATCCGGCCATGACGCAATTTCCAAATGCAGATTACCTTCGGTCTATCACCACTTCGATTTTGGAGTTTGGACTATAATCATTATCCTATTAAGCTTAAGTGCATCTCTTGTTTACTAATGAAACTGATCGACTCCTCCAGCAGTTGATAAGCTTTAATTCAGCGCAAATCTGCAATTTGATGACATTTTGAGAAGACTCAGCAAATAAAAATTTCTGGCATTTGGTCATCTCATGCGAAACGATTGAAATACGGTTACGATCAATGGGAGCAGTTAGTATGATATGCAGTCAGTAGGTGTGTCATTAGGCATTTAGCTAGCAAGGGTGATGCGTGACTGTTTTGGTCATGTCATGTGTTTGTGGAAATGGAACGTACAGCGGATTCAGCTTGCTTTATCTTTCATTAGAATTATTCTCGTTTCTTATTATCCTCACTATAAGGATAATTCAGTGACTCACTTTTCTTTTTATTTTTCAGAATCTAATGGCTTTTATGTTTGGTTGATTATGTATTTCATATGGAATTGAATAAACAAAATCCCATATACAATGAATATTACTGTGATGTTCATATGGAAATTAAATATAGCCTATACCATCACTTGGAAGAAAATCTATAAGAACAGAGAAGTAAAAGAAACATGAAAATTTATGAGATTAAAATTGAACCATTTCCTTCAACTCCCACATACAAGAAAGTATTTCTCTAGCTAGCTTAATTACTCCTGACCCTTCCAATGAAACACAATACTAAAATCAGAAAGCCTCTTATTACATGCTCCTCGCCAGCATTTCTTGGTATCTCCGATAAGACTCTTGCTTCTCCAACCTGAATTTTTCATGACAACTTGCAATGAACTTGTCGGCAAGCTTATCAATCTCATCCACATCTTCAGTACAATTCTCAGGAACCTTTTCTTCAAGCCATTGGAGGTATCCAGATAGTTGTGGACCTAATCCATCTTGACCATAATCCTCACCCTCGAGGGTTGCATTCCATGTCGAATCATAGTAGTCATGTATAGAATGACACTCATCGACAACCACATCTGGCTGAGGCATGGGAATCACAGAGTTAGAGCACCAATTGTAGTGCATTGTGATTGTACTAAAAAACTTCTTCTTCTTCTTCCTTGTCTTCATTTTCTTGATTGTGTCCAAGTATGTACTGGTGTCATTGTTGCTTTCCTTGTCCTTGTTAAGAAGTTGCATGACCATAGACTTCATTTTGGTCACTGCTCTTAGAACTTGCCACATATGTTGAAAGATGTGAGAGTGAAGTATAGTTTTGATTTTCATGGAATTTGTTGATGGAAAAACATGCAGAGATTGTAAGGATTTCAAATGGAATTGGCCAACCATTTTTAGGTTGGGGACTTCATGGCTTTGTTCAACTTCTCTTTATAAAGGGGTCCAATTATGTTATTGCCATAAGTTTTGATCAAAATATCATGATTGCCCTCAATTTAAATTTTAAACATTAGGTTATTGCCTCTTTTCCTTTTCTTTTCTTTTGTCTTTTATTTTGGTAGCGACCTAAGATAAGGTAAAGAAACATGAGAAAACAGAATTTTTGGGGCATTTGGATGTAGGGCCATGCATCTTTGACCTGCTCAAAATCGAACTAGGACTATATTATCTTAAATCAGTTGGTTTAGTATAATTAAATACCAATGTATTATTAAATTCAGATTAGATACTTCTAATAAATTTTAAATTATATATCAAATTCCTAATGGCCGAAATATTTTTCAACGATCTAACAACTCCCACCCTTTTATTTTCATGCTAATCCGTAAATTTTGGAAATTTTATAAATAATCTAACAACTCCCAGCCAGAAGATAATTTTTAAACTTATTTAGAACAATTAACATATGTTATATGTAGTATGGTACTTGGTAATACCTCAGTTCAGTTGCAATCAAATCGTGCCAAATATCTTTCTTATCATTTTACTAGTAAAATGTGGATCACCAACTTAAAGACTTGGTTATGTTTGGAGTTGATTCAATCAAATCTCCCAAGTAAATGTCATGAACAAATGCAAGATCCACAAGGAAGAATAATGGAATGTTGGAGATGCTTCTAACTGACATGAGCACCACTTTAATGTGTGTACTAGAGATATGTTCAATCACTGTGAAGATCGGAATACATCACTTTTCTCTTTTAATATTCTCTTGGACTTGATTGTCATTATCAGTGAAACCAACCTGATCCAAACTGAAATATTGAACAGCAGATTGAGATTCGAGATCTACCAAGCAAGGATTAAATACCAAACTTCCAGGCCTTTCTAAATATGTATATGTTATGATATGATTGATTCATTCAAAATGTTACACATTCCTCACTTAAATACTGTTAGTTAAGGAAGCAAGCAAGGCCTTGCACAGGTGAAGCACTGCTACACATCCTGCCAGCAATAGACATACCAGGAACACATGGGCAACAAAGGAGGTCAAGATTGCCAACAAATTTATAACAAATTCTGACATTAAACTTACATTCTCCCAAGGTACATGTCATGCAATCTTGATGCATACAGGCAGATCCTGTGAAAAATGAGTTTTACGACTCATAAAAGGTGGTAGAAGTTTTACAGGGTATCCCTGAATTATCGAGAATAGCCTGAAGTTGACTTTTCAAATAATTATGGCCAGTTCATAATATTTATTAGCAAAAATTCAAAATGCAATCAAACAAAAATATATACTAATGGAAAAGTACCGCAAAACTAAGCATGGTCCGTTGGGCATCGGGTTAAAAATTCCAGCAAGTACTTTTGAGGCAATAAATGCAGGCCAAACCATTAGTAATCATTTCCGAGGTTCTCTGCATCACTAACACAATCTCAAATCAAAGGTATCATTTCAGAAACAGCAATATTCTCATACCCTAACATCGATACCCATCAGCCGATACACCGCATATCATCCAACTTTTCTGACCAATGTATACAGGAGAAGTCTCTTCTTCTCAGACCACTTGTTCCTTCCTTACGTGGATTTCAGCTTTTCTTCTGAAATAAGCAATCCAAAATTTATAAACTCCGATAATCTATGACAGTGACTTCGTCTTCAGGGGCATCAAGGTCTTGATAACTGCAGCAACAATGGAAAGGCATTCAGTAAGTCTAACCTATATTTGACACACATTTGCAGGAACACACATATGCACGAAAACACAAGCGCAGACGTTATAGTTTCTTTATCAAGAGTAGTAGATATTTGAGGATATAAAAGAGTTCTCGACTATCATAATAGAGGGATGTAACCTGCTGTTAGATTGGTCAACCACTTAACATCCATGTAATGGTGTTTACTGTTTACCTTCTTATGCGTCGAGGATCCTGTCGGAACGCTGGAGATACACCAAGCATTGGCCCAGGCCCACTCACCTGAGGGCCATTCCTCCCTTTCCTGCCATTACCTTCGAAAGGGGAAGGACCACCTTGCTCCCTCAGCATTCTCATTGCAACTTCAGGTGGGGCAGGAACAAATGGTCCCAACGGACTGCAGAATTTACCAAACACAAGGTTTCAGCAAACAGGAATAAACACCATACCCAAAGTCTTAAAATACAATGCACATAAAGACCTACCCAGCACCAGGTACTGGCATCAAAACTGGTGGAGGAGGAGGTATATCAGAAGGAAATGGGGGAGCAGCACGCATGCCTTGTCCAGCAAAATTATCATACATGGGATCATCCGGCTTACGTCCTTCAGGATCATCTTTCTTGGTTGGAAAATCTCGGGATGGTGAATTCTCATTCCTATCATACCTTTCATCACCATCAACTCTATCAGCCCTTTCATGCTCTCTTCGATTACCACGGTCATCCCTCAACCGATTCTCTAATACAGGCCTACGTCTCTGAGGTTTTTCTTTCTGCCAAAGGATAAAATAACCAAAACTTAGTATTTTGGTATCCATCTAAATAAAATCTAACGAATAAAACATGCATATTCAACAAATGATATAGAAAAGGTCAAGTAGAACAATACAAAAACAGATTGCACAGAAGCAAAGCAGGGTTGTTTAAAGATAATTTATCTCAGACAGATGGATTGACAGTGATGTGGTGATTGAAGTCACGTTACATACTTACTGTGCCTCATTTCTACAATTTTATGGTGCTGATACTAGCTTTATCAATTTTTCACCCCAACCCCCATTAAATCCAATATATATAAAATAATGGACTCGTGCAGGTGGGTATGTTTTCTCCCTCTTTCTCCATTTATCTGTTTCAACATATTTTTTCAGTGTTGGTGTGTGTGATGGAAGAACTAGCAAGCATGAGCATCAAAGTGGGTATTTATTTACACATGAGAACTAAAGCAACTCATGAGCTTATTTTGTTGTAGCTTTACTTGTCAGTATGTGCATGTTTGCATGTATTTTATTGGTCAGGTGAATTATACCGGAAGAGGTTGCTGCATGATTGGTGTCCCACCTGGTGCATCTGCATCACTGCAATTAAAACAAGTCCAAAAATTAACGCACATAGACGGGCACAAGAAAATACGTAACCGATAACATAAGAAATAAGAATACAACACTTCTACATACTTCATGTAGTTCTGGAAATAGAGATCTTCACGAAGTTTCAATGTCAGCTCCATCACAAGCTCTGGATGTTTCAATCTCAAATGCTTATGCACAAACTCAGAAGCATGGAATAGCTTTGTGCAACCCTTGGCTCCACAACCATACTTCCAACCATACTTCTCATCCCTAATTTTCCTAACATAAGGATCCAACACTTCACCAGCAGCAGTTTCTATCTTCTCCTTGGCTGTCATTATTTCCAACGGATCCCGACCTTGCAACCTCCCTTGCCAAAATGAATCAAGCTTCTTCTCCCAGTCAGCCCCAGCAGTATTTGTATCGTCATAATTCTTGCCCTCCATCCTCACATGCCGAAGGCCTTTAGCTTCATTTGTCTCGATCATGCCATAGTAATCCACACCATGAATGCGCCAAAGAAAAGTAATAAGTGTATCCAATAGTTCAATGCCTTCCAGGCCCTTGACAGAGGTCAGACCTTGTACAATAACAATAGGACCCATGGAACCACCATGAGATTTCTCATTGTTATGTTTCATATTCCATAACATGTTATCCTCCACCCCTTTTTCTTTGTCAAGTTTACATAAAAGGGCATGAGCTTGTTCAATGTCATCTTGGATACGTCTTGGTTCAGAGCTGATGGGGTGAGCCTTAGGAGCGGCTGAAAGAAGATCATTTTCTTTTGTCGGGCCCCTCCCATGTCTTCTTCTTTTACCACCACCATCTGCCTCATCTTCTGAGTTAGGATCACTTGCCTGTCCAGATTTCCCTGATGCTATAGCATTAATACCTGGACCTCTGCAGTGCAAAAAAATAGAATGAGCTTTCACACGCTGCAAGAATGTAGACAGATAAAAGGCTAAAGAATAGAACTTACAAATCCAAAGTTCCACTCTGCAAATCAAGCAAGAAGTCCTTTGCAATCTTTCTAGCATGCTCATTCCTCCTATAATGTTACACACAGACAGAAGAGGTAGAAACTTAAAGCTAGATAAACATTCACCAATCAAACACTTCACATATTTATTGAACATGCAGGTAAGAAGACCTCACCTTTCTATGACTGTTAGTAAATTGGTAGGATGATACTTGTCTCTCAGCCTACATTCATTAGAGCACTATGTTACATATAAAGTTATAAACCATACCAATGAAAGATATTTAGAACTTAAAACATAGAAAAATACTTACCAGTCCTCATCTTTATGGGCATCGAAATAAGCACGCTTTTGAGTGGAGATGTACTCTGATCTGTACTCTTGATATCTACATGAATTTTAACATATGTCAAACCACGATATACACAACTAGACTATACAACCAACTGCGATGCTCATACGCACTATATTGTTGCTAAATTAACAACGGCTCAGTGCATTGAGTACCTGCGCTCAGCCTCAGCTGGTAGGATGTCATCTTCCAGCTCCTGAATGAATTGCTTGTATGACATCAAGCCTTCCCTGAAAGAATTCACTTACCATGTCATTTTTCTATCTTCAGAATTAAAAGCCGATAAACATCACATATTAAAAGAGATACAACACTAATTAATACCATTCAAGCAACAGAAGTCAAACCACAAAAGTTTACCTGCACACTCATGTTATATTTCTAGAGGCGTCTAATATTTTAATAGCTAAAACTACTTGCTACACCCTAGGTATTCATAAACAAACATAGTCTCCCAGGCAAGTATCATGGAAAACGTCATTGAAATGATATAAGCATATACACAGAAGCGAATGTGACCATAGCTGAACTGTAAAGAAACCTATATCTTAATCCTGATTTATTCCCAGATCTGAATTCCCATGGGATGTCATATGTTTCACTGAGAAAAGGAAATCAACCTTGTGGGGGCAAGCAAGTAGTTGAGCTTGCCACTTTACTTTCACAAAGAATTGAGGAAGGAATTCTAGCTGGCTTAGTAGCTGATGAAAACTAACCGTTCTATACATGCTTATTATAATATAATCCAAAAAATAGGGAAAATATATTGGGATAAGGAAAATAGTGAGGTTATATGTGTTTACTATTTCACATTCGTTTTAATATAGTGTAAACTAAGCTAAAAGAAGCTTGGCGTGAAGCCTAAAATAATCTCTAAAAGCCTTGCCGCAAGGAATCCACTGATCCACATCAGCCTCAAGCTGTAGGTGTCCGTGAATTTGGGATATTCTTCCCATTCATTGCTGGCATTTTAATGATATTGAAGCCAAAATATGAAAAATATAAACCATACAATGACCACACCACGGTGAAGCAAAAACTGAAGGACAATAGAAAAAATCTGATATTTTGTTAATTGAAATAACCATACATGTTTTTGGTCAGCATAATTAGTATAATTAATAAATATAACCATTGTGTTAGAGAGACACACAACAATCTATCTTACAAATTTGTTATACTAAGGTAAGAAAATTTGTCTCTATCATCCAACCGAACCCCCCAGCAATTGCCTCATGCAAGACTGTATAACAACTCTAGACTAAAGATTAACTTTAACACGTTCAGATGCTACTAAATTGAGATGTCTCTAACCTTTGCGAACTCCCCGCTACATTTGACATATCATTGAAAGCCGCACGCCCTGAATCCCAATCTGTAAAAAAAAGACAACACAAATACAGTATGTTAGCCAAACCGTAAAAACGGTTAAAACTCTGTACATTATCCATACACATGTAACTGTTGTGCAAAAGGAAATTTATGTTAAGTGCTTTCTAAATCGCAGACTCAATTGTACAATACTTTCAAACCATGCCAGTGAATGATTTAGTCACATCTTCTCAAGTCGACTTTATCATATGACAGAAATTCAACTCTAAAACTAAATCAGAGTCCCAAACTATGAGTATCCATCTTTTAAGGAGAATAAGCATTAAGAAAAGCTCCCCGGGATTGTTATGTAGCTTCTTTTTGAATATGTTACAAGTTATTTCACCCAAATGTTCCAACACAGGCATGAAGTATCTTCAAAAAAAGCTTCCAATTAAAAGATTTGAACATGCTCAAGTATAGATGGTATCCTTAGTAACTCCTTAAGCATTGCTGGCTGAAAACATCTTCAAAGTAGCTCTAAAGACAGTGCCGACAAGTCATAACATGATTTAGGAGTGAACATCATGTTCTTGTTGACCCAATCCCTTTTAACATTCACCTCCCACAAGCAGACATGAGAAAATCCATGAATCTGTTCAACCAGAAACTAAATCTCAACCATTCCTTCTAGATGTGTGTCGCATCAGTCTAACCATCTTCTCATAATTTAAATCAGGAAACAAAATATGAAAATTAGAGCCCCACCGAAACACCGTTCCACATATAACCTTAACTCCATTATCTATGTAACACTCTATTTGTTTAAGAATCACCTCGTAATAGGTTACTAATTATTCATATCGACATCCTTACAATCTTATGACCTGGAGACCACATCAGGTTCACTCGATACCAAAGGCTATTCAAACCACATAAAAATAGGCTGTGATAGTCAAAATGCCTTTTTGACTCCCGAATATAGGTGTGGCATCAGTAAAGTCGTGGAACAGGAACAAGGAAACTTTCATGTCCAAACTGGTTGGGACATGGGAATTTATCGCCATAAAAGAAAGAAAACCGGGCAGTTCAGACGTGTAACGTGTTTTATCCAGTTCCTCTACCGTAGACACAATCCTGTCCTTATAAGAACACAGTCAATTTCACAGTCATGTGATATAGCAGGGATGATTGAATTTCCATCACAACGCAACTTCTCTCAAAAAGTTGCCAACCGCAAAGAGTAGCAGCTTAATAGTTCAGACATGATTTATCCAGCTTAAAAATATAGACATGTGTTTTATCCAGCTCTTCCATCTAAGACTCACGTCCATCCTTTCAAGCACAGAATCAATTTAGAAAAGTCTTTTACACATCAATGCAGGATGATTGCTTCCAACACAAAGCCAATTCTCTCTCAAAAAAAAAAAATGCAAACTACCAAAAGTAGCAACTTAATACAAGTTGAAATGAGGAGGAAGGGGGGGTGTTTACCATTATCAACTTGCAAAAGTTGCCGGAATGGTTTTTCAAATGCCTCCAATATATAACTAATAGGTTTTAAATCATTAACAGGTGTCCCGGATAGAGGATATAAAATCCAATCGAAAAAGGCCATTCCTTGACCACTGTCATCTTCATAAGTCCCAACAGTTAAAAATGATTTTAGGGAACTCCTTGGGATTCGGTGCATTTGTCCCTTTCCATATTAAGTAACTTGCTAAATTCTATCTCCCCAAAGAGGATTTCCAAGTTGGATGTCCTTCACCCCAATGGACTCAAAATCAAAACCTTCCAAATTAGGTCTACATTCAAATAATCTCCATGATTACATATTAACACACAGAAACTCAAATCAAACATCTTTTTCATTGGAGCAGGAATTATAAGAAAGAAAAACGGGAGAGAATATTCCAGAGTAATACATATCAAGTGAGAAATTACCAGAAGGGCCACTCTGATAACCCCCAGATGAGCGATTCATGTAACGACCATGTGGCCTATCCTCGGCATAACCAGGTCTGCCCCCTGCACCACCACGGTCATAACCTCCAGCATAATCGTAACCAAACCTATAGTAAGTAATAAGAAAGTTAGATCTCCAAAATAAAGTGCCTGTATAAAAACAATAGAACTAGAGTCCAAAGAATGAAGCTAAACACACATTCTCACATTATTGTCCAAGTAATGAAGAAAAGGAAGGAAACTAAAACTGAGAGACGCACAGCTAGAGATGGATAGAAGCAAATCAAAGAATATGTAAGGATTCTTCTTCTGTCTAAATCATTCAAGCAGTATGTATGATCAACAAAAATATGTAAGGATTCTTTTTTTTTCTTCTTCTTCTTCTTTTGTTGTTAAATCAATATTATAATTATTTCTTGCATCTACAAATAAGGCCTCTTATAATTGTGCATATTCTTGTTTTGTCTCTCTTGGGGTCCATATTCATCCTCAGTGGCTTTGTATCCACCTTGTCTACCTCACTGCACCTTCAATTTAAAATCTCGCATGCATGCATTTGATGTTCACCACTTTCTAAGTTTTATCAGGACTAGAATAGTTCTCATCAAAGATCCCCCAGAACATTAACCATTTCATGTTGAAATTGTTAAAATGTGAAGATCCTAAGACTTACCTAGAGAGGAACAACATGAACATTGGCAAGGACACAAACTACCAAGAGATTTAAATATAAATGGTTCCCATAATGTCTATACTGATCAAAAAAATATACGCTAAACCCTTAAATTCATCTCTAACTACCCTCTCGGATCTCCTCTAAATTCCTGGACCAAAGGAACAGACTAAACTGTTTCTATTAGTGTACTTACTAATTAACCCAAGTTCAAGCACCTGAGACCGAAAGCTCTGTTCAAACTTCAGAGTTTGTGCTTACAATGAGATAGAAAATGTCCTAAAACTAATCAATATGACAAAGAGCGGAAATTTAATGTGGTATTCTAAAAAACTAGTACATACAGCATTAGAAATCCAGTATCTTCGCGACTTTATCCATAAAACACATTAAACAAATTAAGGAAACCTAGATAAACAAGCTGACCTTCTATCATCAGGTCCAAAACCTCCTCTAGGGCTCCTCCTCCGACCATCATAACCATCATCTCTACGAGAACGCTTAAAAGGCGGTGGAGAATGTCGACGGTCACGATAAGGAGGAGGACTAGGGCTAAGTCTTCTTTTATAATCTCTCTCTCTTTCTCTTGGAGGTGGAGGAGGAGATCGATTTCGATCATGAAAATCACCACCACCACCACCACCACCACCACGATTACCACGAATAGGAGGAGGAAGACGATCAATATCAATATCTCTCTCTTCTCTTCTCTCTCTTGAATCTCTTTCTCTTCTTCTAGAAGATGCAGATGGTGGTGGTGGAAGATCGTTATCAACAGATTTCTCTTTTCTTTCAGATTGTCTTTCACGACGTCGATCTAATGTTTCAGCTGGCATGTTCATCACTTCTGCCATCAATTTAAAAATCAAAATGAACCCTAGAAAGAAATTGAATCAAAACTAAAACGAATTCAAAACCCTATGAATTAGGGTTTTGAAATAATTTCGAATGTGAATTAAGAAGATAATGAACTTTTTCTTATAACTCGCGAACTCGCTCCACCAGTCGTCTGACACAACGGGATGAGTAAGAAAACCTAGTTGGTTACTTGGAAGAAAGCTGAAGAAGATACCTAAAAGTTTTCTTTACTCTTAATGGATATTTTTTAGATTAATATCTGCAACCAAGCCCACGAATGCTGGGCTTCGTACAAACTCATTTGGATGGTTTTTATCTTGGGCTTTATCCTTTTACTTTTTCTCTTTGGATAAATAAATCTTTATTGATGAGAAGAGAGAGGGAAAAAAAACAAGCACCAGTGGTCTAGTGGTAGAATAGTACCCTGCCATGGAACAGACCCGGTCCGATTCCCGGCTGGTGCACTTTATTTTATTTTTTGTTATTTAAATTTTATTTTTTGCTATTTAAAAAAGACTTGCAGCACCATTTGTATTCATAAAGCATATGGCCTTTATTTACCTTCTATCACACTACTAGCATCTTTCGACGTTCTCAACGAATGTTGTTGTTTATTCAAACATTCAAAACCAGGACGACAATCACTTTCTAGAATGAGTTGTATATAGTTTTTCTCCGTCATCGTCTTCTTACTATCAATCTCATTATCTAGTGTGACATTGTCTGATTTCTCTTAATTCAAGTTCGTTAGCATTTTCTTGAACCTTTGAGCAACTTGAGTTATGAGAGCTTTCGGGCAATGTTACTTCTTGATTTGTTCTTTGTCCGACTCTTTTTTGTTGATCATATCCTCCTTCTTGATAAGAAAATCCAGTTTCATTCACATCTTGAATAACATTAAATCTGTTAATATTTTGGATCACATCCTCGCTGGCTATATTGTTGTTTTTTTTCTCTTTGGTTTTTGTTCGAGTGTTTTCTAGGTTCCAGCCATATATATTCTTGGCCACGAGACTGAAGGTCTCCTAGTCTAATGTTTGGAACTTTGGATGGTGCAAACTAAGAATTTTGGATCGAGTTTTAGTTTTGCTTGAGAATTAGGGATGCAGATTCAAGTGCACATTTTCCAATGACATGGCCAAAAACTTGGCAAATGGTCTACAAAAAAGGTTTTCAAATATATTCAAAATTTACAAATTGCATACTATAATATTACCACACAACTTTCAAAATCCACAAATGAGTCCTATTAATTTTGATTGTGCGACTATCGATATTTTTTATTTAAAAAAAAAACGTTCGATGTCTTAAAGGACTAATTATTATGGATTTCGTTTAATGTATTGCAAAAGCATTATCAACTAAATGCATAATCTCCGTCATATTTAAAATGATTTGAACACAAATGTACAACACTTAATTTAAAAACTTAAATAAGAGGTCAATTTTTGCATGATGAAACAGTGGTGTGGTTGGTGGTCCAGGTCGATGAAAATCACATAACTAAAATTGAGAGTATATATTATGAAGCTTATTTTTCATATACCACGTGATTAAATTCAATGACTTTTTTATAAATATTTAATGTATATATAAAAACCTAAAAATAACCACTATCATCTCTACCGAAAGGGGCTTATGTTGTATTAGTTGAAAACATGGTCAAATAAATAGCTTTTAATATAATATGTACATATCATATTATTTTTTTGGTAGGCATGTATTTTTTTATATGGCATTTGTGTATTTTTTTTATTTTTTTTGTAAAATTTAAAATTAGCAAGTACGTATTACACTTCTTATGTTGTCCCATTATGTGACACTTTTTCAACGTTCCCACTTGGCCTACTACATTTACATACCCATTATTGCAAGGTTGGTTAATTAGCTTAGTACTAACAAACTCATCGTATATGAAGTTTCTAATATTCATTTTAATTGTGGTGGAAAAAGTAGCGGTTCATTATCAACTAGGCATCCAATTAAGAAAAGAGCAAAAAACTAAGCAAATGCATCTTTCGCAAGCTAGGTAGTGAGTTTTTTATTTTACATTTACTTTTGCTACATTATCAACTTCCACTTATTTGCCATTTGTATTTATTTTAAAAAACAGTAAAAAATAATATTTATGACACGTAACATAACAATGCATTTTTCCTGATAACTTCAAATATAAAAGCAAAGCAAACTACTGCAGTGTCTTTGTAATCAATGTGTGTATTATATAGATGTTTGATGCAAAGTGTTAGAAAAAATACTTGTCTATTACATGTGAAAATTAAGTCATTTTGATTGATTATATAATAGATACATGCATATGATTAATAATTTTGTGTGTTACTGGTTCATACATCTCTTCTGCGTGTTACTACTACTAAAAAAAAAAGCAACAACTTGATCACTGTTTACATGTTTTAGTTCATCTAATATATAAACAATGACCAAGTTATTGCTTCTAAAGAGTTAGAAATTAATCAAAGTAAATGTGCGCATATATTACAAATCACAAATATTTTGATAGTGCTTGTATTATTAGATGCTTACATGTGATGATTTATCAAAATTTTAAAATAATTCATAAGTAATTAAAAGCACGAAATAAATTGTCATAAAAAATATTTTGATACGAAAGATATAGGTAGGAGATGATTTAACTTATTGTCCTCATCCATATATTCTTATTATTCTTATTGATCAATATATTTTTTGTTTGATGATAATAGTGTTACGATACAATATTTATGTGTACGTGCTTATATTTATTATTTAATGGTGAATATATATATATATATATATATATATATATATATATATATATATATATATATATATATATATATATATATATATATATATATATATATATATTCATGATCATTTATTTTCCTTTTCTTATATGTTGCTCTTATTCTTCCCACAACTTTTCATCTTTCCTATTTCGTTTATTGATCCCCAAAGAATATTCTTTAATTTTTGTGGTATCAGTGTCAACAAAGTATGTTTGTACTAGGCATCATGATGATTGATGTTTTTAGTCAACCACTTATTTCTCTACTAGCACAAAATTATGTGCTACGCATGGTTTAGGCATTTGAATAAACATGTTCTCTACCTTCGTGTAATTCATCTGTTTATGAATAAAATTTTATTTATGTATAAAAAAAATAGAAAAAAAAAGAGAGAGAGAGTCAAATATGTGAATATATTTGAGAATGTTTTTGGGCCTGATCAAATCTGCATTTGTAGCCTTAATTTTTTTTTCTTCTTCCAATGAGTGGCCTTCATGTGTAGCTGATCAAATCTATAGCGGACATAAACCGTTGGTAGGCCTTGGGCTTGGTCTTGATAAAGCCCACAATCGGAATGTTTGACCTGGCACAGATAGGAAACATACCCATTACCCAATCCAAAAAACTAATTCACATGCACTTGACCATGGAGATACTATCCTACATCTCTTTTATCTACCAACAATAGTGTCTCGCGATCTATTATTTTATGAACCACTGTACATATCGAGATCATTTAACGGTAGATAAATAATTACAGTGTTATGTTGTCTGTAACCGGGTGCAGAAGATATGTATTACAACAAAACAGCTTGCACGGAGCAGGTGAACAACTCTGTAACAATGGAAGATTCAAAATAAACCCTAGAGCAGAAAGGGAAGAGAGAGAGAGAGAGAGAGAGAGAGAAGGAGTGATGGAGATTCTGAATAAATTAAGGAATCTCGATGCATATCCAAAGATCAATGAAGATTTCTATAGTAGAACTCTTTCTGGAGGTCTTATTACTATTGTTTCTTCCATCACAATTCTTCTTCTTTTCATCTCCGAGCTCAGTAAGTCTTTCAATCTTAATTTCGAATTTCATTTACAATTCATTTCGTTATTGTTTTTCATGTTAATCAGCTATGTTCAAAACGTTGACTTATTCCGTAAATTTGTTCATTATTTGAGCCAAATTGTGATGAGAAATGTTCAGAATCGAATTCATGTAAAGATTTGAAAATTTGATTTTCTGAGTGTTGTGTTCATATCGCAATGATGATGCAAATATGATCAAGCTTTTTATTTAAATTAAAGCATAACGGTAAATTAGATAACTAGTTTTTACATGTTGCTACTTGCTACATTAATGGTATTGATGTTCATTTCCTTTTTACTGACAGGGCTGTATCTTTATGCTGCTACTGAAACTAAGTTGACTGTAGATACCGCAAGAGGAGAAACTCTTCGTGTTAATGTTAGTCAGAACTCTTTTAACCTTGAGAAACTCTTTGTGTTAATGTACTGAAGTATTTGTGTCTACGAGTCAAGTAAATTTGTTTTAAATGATTTTGCAGTTTGACGTGACTTTCCCACATCTAGCGTGTTCCATTCTTAGCATTGATGCCATGGATATCAGTGGAGAGCAACACTACGATATTGTATGTGAGAATGACCTTTTACCTAATATTCTTTCTGTTTAGTCTTAGGTTGTTTATTTAGGTAAAAGTGTTTCTTATTTATTGTTGCAGAGACATGATATAATGAAGAGAAGGTTAGATCATCTTGGTAATGTAATTGAATCAAGATCAGATGGAATTGGTGGACCCAAGGTCAGTTTCCTCTCTTACCTCTGACATACAGGTTGTCTAGTGATCATGTGTTGGTTTGTTAAGTACAATCTAGTCGACTGTTCTCTTAAATAAATAACTACCCTGTACATTGTTGCCTCTATTCTCTTGACATTTATATTTGATTGACATCTAATCTCAGTCTTCTGAGAGTTTGTAACAATACATATTGATCTCCTCGAGGACAATTTATAAAAACGTAATGAGAACTTATGCTACTTTTTTCTAGGAAAATAAAGTGTGGAACTATGATACCAATTGAATAGACGTGGTGTGAATTCATGAGGCTTTTAATCCTTCTGTTTTCTTTACAAATATGTTCTTATCAGGCCTGTATGTTCTTGATCACTGTTTAATTGACAACCTCAAATGAGGCGTGGGATTTTATTTTGGGTCAGATTAACCAACAAAAGGCCCAATGATATTGTTCCTAACTTTATCACCATCAGATAAAAAATCATAAAATTGACACAGTTTCATGTTTTCTTTTTGTTCCTATTTTTATGCCATTTATGTTGTTTCAGATTGACAGACCTCTACAGAGGCATGGAGGAAGGCTTGATCACAATGAAACTTATTGTGGCTCTTGTTATGGAGCAGAAATGGTAACATTTTATTGTTCAATAATAGCATTAGTGCTATGCATTAAGTATGTTTTCTTACATCCCCAAAATTTTATTTAATTGATCATGCGCTCATCCTACATTATTAGATAGTAGTTGCACAAATAAGTAAAACTCTTTAGAGTTCCTTATGAAATTAGTCTTGAGTGTTTATTCCTAGAATCTTCTGTTGTTTGAGTATATTTGCTATTTGGGATGTGTCAGTTGGTGAATTCATTTGCCTGGGCTGGTAAGTAATGTAGCAGCCTGTGCTTTTTTAGCTTGATAGTATGATCAAGAACGAAAAACCAATGGGAACCTTCACAAGATCAGAAGAAAGTGATTTTAAAATTAACCCTACGATATCCAAACTTAAGATGAAACTCATCTAGCACTTACCTAGGAAATTATATGCAGTTGCTTCAGTTTACTATTAAGATTCTTGTTAGAATTATCTCTTTTATAAGGGAATTTTTGTCAGAGCATGATATAATGGGCAGTTTTCTCTGACAAGAGCTGATAATATCAAGACGTGATTTTTGAGATAATTTCATAACTGAATGACTTGGTGGTTGCATTTTGTTTATATTTTAATCAACCTTCGTATCAGTTTGTTAAAGTTGACTGAAAAGTGTCAAACCCTAGAAAAAAAATCGGAATATCTATTTGTTTAGTTAACTTGTATTTCTGGATCTCAAATTTACTTCCGTCTGTCGCAAACTTAACAAGCAACGGATGAGCGCCTGACGCGCGAAAGCTGTTGCTTGTTGCTTCAGTTAACTTGTGTTCTTCAGGATGGTAATTTTCCTGGATCTCAGATTTACTTCTGTAGAACTATCTTGGGCTCATACCAAAGTTTAATCTTCAACATATGCAAGTTTTGGTGTTTATAGTTATCATTATGGAATACTTTTTTCGCAGTCAGATGATGAATGCTGCAACTCCTGCGAAGAAGTTCGGGAAGCATACCGAAAGAAAGGATGGGCACTGACAAATCCTGAAATGATTGATCAGGTCTACACACATTCTTGTGGTTACATGTTAAACCTTTCTTCATCGTACTTTTTTCTTCTTATTTGGTGACATTAAAATGTTTGCTTTGTTTCAGTGCAAAAGAGAGGGATTCATTGAAAAAGTTAAAGAGGAAGCTGGTGAAGGATGCAACATGGAAGGGTTTTTGGAAGTCAATAAAGTGGCTGGCAGCTTTCATTTTGCTCCTGCAAAAAGCTTTTACCAGTCAAATATTCATCTGTTTGATTTGATGGCATTTCAAACGGAAAATTCTAATGTGAGGAGCTGGGCTAATAAGAATATTTTTCTTCCTCCAGTCTTATATATTTGCATTAACACGTGAATGATCTTCTGCATTTATTTTTAGGTTTTACAATGGTGTAGTAGAGTGTAAACTAATTTTTATTCTTTTTTGTGCAGATAAGCCACAGAATAAACAAATTATCGTTT
The DNA here is from genome assembly GCA_023053565.1 of Aquilegia eximia. Lineage (NCBI taxonomy): Eukaryota > Viridiplantae > Streptophyta > Magnoliopsida > Ranunculales > Ranunculaceae > Aquilegia > Aquilegia eximia. Next base: position 332,375 of record JALIGU010000028.1, read on the forward strand.
GGTCAAAAGTTCCCTGGTGTAGTAAATCCCCTTGATGGGTAAGATAATGGATTGTCAATTATCTTATTTTATCGCTGTCCGAATATAAGTTTGTACTGGTGAAATCTGTAACTTTTGATTCACCTCAAAACTTACAGATTATTGAAACCAAAGCTCTAACATCCTTTACTCTTTGGAAAAAAAACAGTGTAGAGTGGACGCAACAAACATCTTCCGGAATGTACCAATATTTCATTAAGGTGAGTACTTTTTGAGTCTGTGAAGTAACTAAGTTTCCAAGTAATGTGGATACTATTGTTGGTGTGATCTCTCTGTCCTAGAAACTACATTTTTTTAGGTCTATGGCTTGGCCACTAAGTGCCCAACCCTTTTTGTGAGCACATCAGTGAAGCTCGATACATCATTATCATTACTGTTATTATGATTATTTTATTATCTTGCCAACTCTATGCAAGATTTATCTAGAGTATATGTAATATATTTGTTTTATACAGAAGCGTACGACCTCTCTTTTTTGGCTTCTTACTTTTGATGATGCAGACCTCTTGATCTTGAGATTTCATTTACACTTGTACTGAAAATTTTAATTGGTTCAGGTTGTTCCAACGATCTACAAGGACATAAGAGGTCGCAAAATAAATTCCAACCAGGTATAGATATATGATTTGATAAGCCAGTTTCATGTTCGTTACCTTTATATGTCAAGGTGAACTAAGCTTATTTCTCCATGCAGTTTTCTGTGACTGAACATTTTAGAAGTGCGGATGGTTTTACTCAGTCTCTTCCTGGAGTTTTCTTCTTTTATGATTTCTCTCCAATCAAGGTGAGTGAATGTTATAGTTGTTTCAAAATCAAGCCAAGCGATAAGCATGGTTGTTAGAAATGAATCAGTTTTAAAATATAATGTTTTGTTATTATTTAGACAATTATTTTATTTTGGTATCATAGAGTTTAAAAGTGGTTCACGCCCAGATGTGCCACTCAGAAGCCAAGCCAGAAACAACCAACATGCAGATAGATTATTCCAAAGCTTAATAGTTCTTGTTGCATTTAGTTATTTTCTTCTTAAGTTTCTGGACCTGACAGCCCTTTTTGTATCCATCGTTTAGTTTGTTAGCATCTATTCATTGGCTTGGAGGATCCTGCACATTGTATTGAATGGATAGATGCGTGTGTTCAGTTGATTTTATGTTGTCGTTGTTAATTAAAGTTAAATTAATGATGAAATTGCAGGTGAGCTTCACTGAGGAAAACGTATCCCTGCTACACTTCATGACAAATATCTGTGCCATTGTTGGAGGTAAGGCTAGGGTCACTTACCCTTTTGCATTGGCTTTTAAGTTGAATTCAATGACCAACATATATTGTAGAAATGAGTTTCTGAGACCTGTCTAAATTGCCTGAGAAGAGTAGCTATGATAACTAGAGTTAGACACCTACTTGAGCCTCTCTGCCCATAAGCGACCTTGAAGACTAAAATGAACCCTGTTGTTGATTTAAACTTTCTTCATGATTTTAGCTTGGACTATCAGAAAACTGTTATAGGGACACAATCAGTTGTAGATCGAGGTTTGTATTCATTTTTTATCTCAGATGTAGGACCTTCGGTTGGTGTTATTCATCAAGTGGAGCCTGGTCTTGGTCCCTTATGCTACATACAAGGGGCAGCGAAAGCAGACGACTCCTTTTAGTATTTGCATAATGGAACACACTGCAACAGAAACATGACTGTAACTCTTGCATGTTCTCTTATTTTTGGGTCTTCAGGTATTTTCACAGTTTCTGGGATTATCGATGCTTTCATATATCATGGTCAACGTGCAATTAAGAAGAAGATGGAAATTGGAAAGTTCGGGTAATCCAGTTGGTACATCCCATTTTGTATCTCTGGATCAAGATGGACAAGTGATGTCATCTCAAGGAGAGCAGTTCAGATAGATGAGATGCAGTTGGTGATGAGGGTGGTAACTGTATCATCATTTGACCGGTTAGCTATCAAAGCTGGGGAGAAACTTCTGCTAATTTTATAACCATTGCTGATAATTTATACTCTTAAAATATTCCTTGTAAAATTGCACGATAAAGATTATAATCAGGAGGGAGAAGAGCATATTTTTGACTGTTATGTTTGCATCAATGTCTCTTAACTGAAATAGCAACTGCTTTCTTTACTTTTCAGATTGGGATGTTTTTTCTTCTCTTCATTGTATCTGACCGATACCTGCAAACACCATTGAAAAAGACTTTGCAGTTTGTCACACAAGTGGACTTTGTAATTGTATCCTCTTTGGACTGGCCAGCTACCAAAACATAAGGGAGGGATTTACTGCTGTTTTGTAATAATCTCTGTTATCTTTGGAGAATATGAAATTTAAAATTGGAAAATCCAAAATATCACAGATTAAATATCTCACCCACAACTAAACTCTTTATTTATTTTGTAAATATTTGATAATCAATTTCATTTTAAATTAAGCGAATTTTTGACATCAACCATATTATAAAACCAAATTCATTTTGCTCACAGAGGTCAAACTTGTAGAAATGGCGAGTCCGAGTCCGTGGGATAAGAAAAGCCCAAATAAAACCAGTAGTAGTAGTAGGATTAGGGTGATAAGCAGTCATTTGCATTCTTCTACAACTTCCCTTTCCATGGCTTCTGAGAAAGAAGCTGCTCTTTCTGCTGCTGCTGTTCCTCCTTCTGATTCTCCCACTATGTATGTGAAACTCTTCTTTGTTTCGATTTGTTCTTCTTCTTCTTGTGATTATTTACTTGATTTTAATGTTAGATCATTCATAACTCTTAGGTATTTGTTGTACTTTTATAAATTGAAGCGTTGTGTGTGTAAAATTCTGAAATTCATGATAATTGAAAGAAAAGGGGTTGTTGGTGTCAAAAAACAAGTTTTAATTCAATCTGATAGCATCTATTAGTAAATGAAGCTCACAAATCTTTGATAAGGTGTTTGATTACTAGAGAATAACATTTTCTACTTAATCAAAAAAGGAGTTTGAGAGAAAGGGAAATAATAATAAGAAATTGAAGGGAAGAGAAGAGAAACCCACCCTGACATGGACAGGCAAACAAAATGTATACTGGGTTTTTGGACAAATTCGCCCAAAATGACTCTCTTCACTTGTGGATTAGACTGATGAGATTAGCCAAATAGGATGTATAGGATTCATTAAACATGCTTCATACCATTGTGGGGATTGTTTACGAAATTTAACACCAACCACTTTGGGATCGCTGAATGAATCATGTTCTATATCTTATTCTATTCAGTGCTAAATCTCTAACTAGTTTTTATATCTTCTTCTGATCTTGATGAATTATATATGTGATACATGTAATGAATGCTAATAATAAATAACGGAGTGACTTTTTCCCTTTTCACTATCTTCTTGACAGATTTGACAAGATTATAAATAAAGAGATACCTTCCAAAGTGGTTTTTGAGGATGATAAGGTATCGTTTATTTTACACTTGAAATGGTCTCTTATTAAAGGTTTTATTTGGACTTTCCTGTGCGCTATGGGTAGCGGTAGATGCATATATACATTGTGTTTTTGATTAAATTTTTTGTGTATTCCCACGCTTCACAACTTTTTTGAAGTCTCGTTGGAAACAAATATGAAAATTTTCCACTCTACTGATGCATATAAACATTGTGCCCATACAACTTTATCGATAGATGTCCTGATATGGTATTGAAAGTTTCATCCCTAGTGGACTTCTTTGGTTTTGGTGATAATTTAATTATCTCAAAGGATCCTTTTTTTTTTGGATAGGAATGAATTCTTATACAAAGTTGGATATGTCTCAACTCTCAATACTTCTCCTCATCAACAGGGCACTAGAAGCTTACACAAATCTAACAGACAGTAAAGGGTTAAAAAGAGAATGATATTTGGCAAAATTCCCATTTAGTGACTCTATGTTTCCAAATTAGAAAATATACTTTAGGTTCATGCTAGCATGACCGTGTATGAAATTTGATAAATGAACTCGTGTTAGTACTTGTTCAGTTTTTGATGACTTTGTTATATGAACTGAGAAGTGTATGCTGTGCCTTTTCAATCTCCTTTTGAATTCTTTTTTATATAAAAACTTTTTTTTCAATGATTTTTTCCATTTTCTTGCAACAGATTGTAAGTGATGAGATGCTTATGTTTCTTATTCATAATATATCTGTGAAAATTTTGCATTTGGTCGCTTGCTTTTCTAAGTGATGTTTTTCAACAGGTGTTGGCATTCAGGGATATATCCCCCCAAGCTCCCACTCATATTATAATCATCCCCAAAGTTAAGGATGGATTAACTGGTCTCTCAAAGGTATTACGCTTGTAGACTTTTTCATAATACATCTCAGTATCTCACATGTATATGGATTACTTACAGAATGATCCTGCTCTTCAACAATTTGCTTTGGTATGTACTGAAAGTATGTAATTTTATAAATTCAGGCAGAGGAGAGGCACACTGAGATTCTTGGCCACTTATTATATACTGCTAAGCTCATTGCTAAGCAGGAAGGACTTGCAGATGGGTTCAGAATTGTCATCAATGATGGGCCCAGTGGATGTATGCATATCCCTTATATTCACTCACACTTCTTTTCCTACGTTTTCTTATTGTCACTTTTACTTCTTCTGCGTGTTTTTGTTTGCTGATCGTAGTGTATGTTGCAGGTCAATCTGTCTATCATATCCATGTCCACCTTCTTGGTGGGCGGCAAATGAACTGGCCTCCTGGTTAAACCGTTTGCTAACAAGTTCTGCTATTAGGATGGATGATGATTTAGTATGGTTGGCGCTCTGCCACTGGAATTGAGAGATTGAAATAACTACTCTTGGATAACTTTTTGACATTCTGTTATGTGAAATGTTTGCAAGACTTGGTGACTTTTAAATATCTTATGATTATGGCTCCACCAATTGTGATGAGAGTACATTCTAAAATAAGTACTATCAATATAGATAGCATCCTTTTTGTAGCCTAAGTAGTATTTGCCTCACACTGTCAAGACTTTCAGTGCTCATAGAACATAAATTTAAGTATCATGCTTGGATCTGCTAAGACATTCTACTTTAGAGGAGGAAAGATTTGAGATCCACTTTAGCCTTCTGCCACACTGTGGAAAAAGAATGTTTTCTACCATGTCAATGTGGATAATTGGAGACTATGGATTGCACCAGAAGATATATAGCAAGGTAGTCCAATGACTTGCTTTGGAAAAAACATTTAAACAGAGGATGAACTGATCTTTTTCTGAGTAAGGTAGTTGTAAAGATACATGTATAAATGTGACTGACATGCTATACTATGGGTGGAAGGGGTGATAAAGATACATGTACTATAAATGTGATTCATGTGGAGGGGTGTTATGTAATGCTGCCAGTTTGTTGACCTTGGATTATTGCCCTCCCTACACTGGAAAAAAGCACTGAATTATATACAGGGTTGCACTATAGGCATATGTTACAGTTACAGTAGCCTGCACTGTATTTTACTAACCACAGACTCTCTGTCTTCTTTTTCATCATCCTGGTGAAGATCAGAAAATATCATTACCCTATGTTATTACACCACTGCAACCATTAAGTTCAGTAGTTCACTAAGTTGTGTCATCTAACTTGTTTTGCTTTTGTCATGGAAGATAAAATTGAAACAAAAAACAAAAAAAGAACTGCAGAATGCATGCAAAGGCTATTCCAAATACCAGGAGCAAAAAAAGTACTGTTCTTAACTGCTAATTGTATGAGGAGATAATGTCATCTATGCCTTACATATTTTTTCCTCTACATTCTTTTGCAAATAAGAATGGAAACACTGTAGGGAAATGTAAAACCCTCACAAAATAAATAAAATAAAAAAATATCAAGATGGCCAGAGGTAGAGAGCAGCAGCAACAGCAACACATGGTACCTCTAACATCCCACGATTGCATAGAAATCTTACCGACTAGCTTTAAGTAGCTGAAAAACCTCTCATCATGGTTCCATCTCAAAACTCTCTCAAGAATTATAGTTATATGATTGGTATATAGTAACACTAAAGCCGCTGCAAGAAAACAAATACTCTTCGCCTGGGTGTAGTGTCATTGTGCTAAATTCCAGGAATACTGAAATCCATTTCATAGTTATGCAGTAGCTAACTAGTAACCATCTCAAAAGTTTCAGTCAACTGCAATATGTTGTCATTATACAACCTCAACTACCTAATCCACAGTTTTCTTGTTTCTGAAGCTCTCCTTCAGCAAAGCAAACTTCTTCTTGCACTGGTTTACAGTCTTCCCGGGAACCGAAGCAGCAACACGTTCCCAACGCTGACTTGCTTCCTTAGGAAACGTTTTCAGAGCCTGAATCAGTGCTCTTTCTTGAACAGCAGACCATACATCTGGATCAGAAACTCCATTTGCAGTTGTATTTTCCGGATTCTGGTCAGTCCCAGCACTGCTTGATGGTTGCTTGGTATCAACCTTTTCAGGAGAATTAGCTTCAGGTTGATCTACAGGGGGCATTGTACCTTCAGTTTCCTGTCTGGTTGTAAGTGGTGATGCAATGGTAGGTGCAGGTTTTCTCTTTTCAAGAAATGAGTCAAAAGCTTTGGCAGAGTCGGGCTTCTGAAGAAGAACCGTCTTAGTTGCCTTTAGTATTTCTTCTACAGATCTCCCCGTACCAATGAACTCTGAGATAACCTCCCATCTCCGAGAAGTCCCTTTGGGATACTTCAGCATCCCTTTTCTCAACAGCTCAATCTCTTCTTTATTCCAAGGTTTATCTTTCTTTTCATAATTGGAAAATGGATTTTCTGACTTAGAATGCAGACCAGCGCCACTTCCATTAGCATCTATAGAACCATTCTGACTTGGAATGTTATTTTCCTCTTTCTTGACCCCATTGGAGCTAATATTACCACCCAATGCTTGCTTGAGAAGTTCAGCCCTCTCAGTCCCTGCTTTGTGCTCAATCTCATCACACAGACTCCTCATTCGATCAATGTCAAGAGACATGCATAGACTCTCCACATCATCTTCCTTAAGCTCAAGCAAACGTTTAACTACAACGGGTGCTGACAGTGTCCTTAATCGAGTTCGTTCCTTGCGCAAGAGCTTCTTCTCTTTCTCCTTTACCTTTTTCATTTTTGCAGCAGCTTCAGCAGCTAGCCTGTCCTCTTCCTCTTTTCGTCGCCTTTCCTCTTCAGCAGCCCTTGCAGCCTCTTCCTCTTGCAACCTTTTTGCAAGGTACTTTGATTCTTTCCTCCTCTTTTTCTCTGCCTTCTCCTCCTCTTTTCTCCTCAAAATTCGTGGATCCCTCTTATATGCATTGTCAACAAGAGAACGTACGCGCGCATATTCTTCCTTCCTTGCCTTCTCTCTAAGCTTGGCATTTTGCCTCTCCATCCATCTCTTGTGATCACGAGATTCAGCTTGCTCCAGATCAAAGTCATCTGCATGGGGGAATTCTCTCCAGCTTTTAAAACTATACCAAAAATTATAGAAACTATCAACATCTTCCAACGGACTATTCTCTTCTCCTAATGAAGGGATAGGTTGGCTGACCGACCACCGCCCATTCCTCATAAAAGCTGGTCCGAAGACCTTGAAGAAGTCCTGTGGAGCACAGTCAGTTGGTATTTCATCATCAAATTCATCAGTAGAATCATAGATCCTTCTCTTCACAGGATCTATAAGGACCTCATAAGCTTCTTGAATGGATTTGAAATTGTTCTCTATTTCTTCCTTCTTTGCTTGCTTTGCAGCTTCACCTTCTTCAGAGAGAAGAAGGGCAGCCTGTTTGTCAGGGTGATGCTTCAAGGCAGTCTCTCGGTAGCTCTTACGAATCTGATCTTCAGTAGCAAGAAATCGTAAATGCCCCAGACCCAACAATGCATAATGGTCTTGTTGCTGGCCTTCGCCACCAGATTTCTTTTTACCTTTGCTGCTATATGAATCAGAAGATGCCATATAAGACTGACCCTTGTCACTAGGCACATTCTGATCATCAGTCTTCAAAACTTCCTCTTTGAAATAGCCAGAAAGTTTGAGTGCCACTGAATGGAACATGTGTCCAGCAGGTTCTAATTTGGTGGCCTTTACTGGAAAACAATTTGATGATACATAAACTGGCTGTCCATCCACAAGATCCTTCGAATAAGATATACGACGCAGTCTTAGTTGGGGAGCCATTACTCTAGGCTTCACAAATTTCGGCACCAGAGTGGTTCAGCTCCAATTTAGTGTCCCAACTATATTCAACAACCTGCATTTTGTAATAAATTTGAATAAATTTGATGGTGGTTGATTAGTGAAAAATAAAGAAACAGAGATCGGAAATCTTTCCTTTCTAAAGTCATATTAATAATTTTGTCCAATTTTAAAAAACTTTGGTCAATTAGCTACCCCTTTTAGATGGTACAAATGAACTTACTATACACATCTTGCTGCAATAATTATCTACAAATAAGGCCCTTTGGTGAGGACAAGCAAAGATTCACCAGGCACAAACTTTACACATAGTCTCTTTTTTCGGAGAATATGGTAGACTTTAACTTATTAAATTCTTTTACTTAAAATGAGTGTATCAGCAACAAATTTTTTTAATACTTATTTACTTGATAAATTCTATTCATTTTGCTGGAAGATGAATATAACTGCATATGCAAGTCAGATTTCACACATCCTCTTTTCTCTTGTTATGGCTATAAGGTTTTTCATTCCATGAAGAAAAGAAATTACAACCCCTAACAATTTGCCTATGAGTTCTTTGCAAGATAGTACTAAACAGACAGTCCATCCTCCACAAAGAAATCAGCCACAACATGATGAACACAAAATAGAGTACAACTTAAAACCACAGACGAAGCAACTAACTTTAACTGAGTATATTTTACAAATGTAGCCATCTGGGTATTGTATTTTGAAACAATATTTTATCCTTCCTAAAGCAAACTCCTTCCCATTTATTCAATTATAATGAATGCTGGCTTTATTCAAAGTTCCCTACCAGTAGGCATTATCCCTATAATGATCATTCAAATGACAGTAACATTTCTGGGGTACATATTTGCTAAGCTGTTTGCTAATAGTGGAAACAGTGACAAGAAACAGTATGCAACTAGTAATGCAAGTCACTGCTTATAAGATTCAGATTTCACAAACAGAGCACATAGAAAATTTAGGATCAATTCTTATGACCTCAAGATTAGCAATATAAAGATTTCAAACTAGACATAAAAATAACATACCAAAACTGAAGGCCCAAAAGAAAAGGAGCTAAACAAAAAGAGGATTAATATTGGAGACTAACATATACTCAAACCCAGAGAACCTAGCAAGATAAAACATAACTTCCAAACATAAAACCAGAAATTTTAACAAAACACTCAGAAGGGAAACTAAAAACATACAAGTTTAAATTCCCAAATCCCCAATCAGTACAAAATCATTGCGACACACACAAACACCAAAACAGAAATCAATCAAATTCATTCACATAAATCTTACAATAAGCAAACATAGATTTTTAGCTTCAATTTCCAATAAATCAGCAGAAATAACCATCAAAGAAGCTGAAAATGGAGAACCCCAATCTCAAAATCCAGCTAAATCAGTAAAATAAACAACATCCAAACAAAAACTAATCAAAAAAATAAAAATCCAATCTTCATCAAAAGTACTAAATAACTAAACAAACAAACACTAACCCAATAAAAAAACCCTAAACCCAATCAAATAAACTTATTAACATGTTCAACAACTTAAATCACTAAAAAAAACTAATTACTGGCATGATTTAGCTCGAAAAAAAATTGGAAAAAAAAAAAACTTGAATCGAACTTACCTGATGAAGAGAGATAGAAGACGAAGATGTTGATCAGGTGAGAAACCCTAATGAAAGCGAGAGAGAGAGAGAGAGAGAGAGAGAGAGAGAGAGAGAGAGAGAGTTGGGATTCCTGTATTTAGGGTTTCTGGGTCTGCGAGGGCGGAAAATGGATTTTTATTGCTACCTCAACCTCTAATTTAGGGCGTGTTTGGGTGATACGACTTTGATGTCACAATGTACATACCAACTGTAGATGTCGCATTATTGTCTAACCACCACGTTTTCGTTTGACTAAAGTCAAAAAAATACAATGTCACGTGGATTATCTCACGTGAGGATTAGTGTTCTTGATTAGGTGGGATTATGCAATGTCACGTGATGATTAGGTATGAAAGAATATCCCATTAAAAAAGTGTCCTTCAAAGGTTGAGAAAATAACTATAATTACAGTAGTAGTAGACTAGTAGTAGTACCATCTTTGGGTGATGATACCAGCAGAAGGTTAGGGTTCAAATTCCACAGACATTTTAGCGAGCATTATCGAATTACTGATCTTATTAAAAGCATGTTTACCTAGCTAATGTGCATACATTATTGCTCAGAAAAATTCTTAATAATCCATAAAAATACATTCGCGCGTGACGGACAGAACGATAATGTATGTAACATATGGTAGAGACTGGAGACAATATATTCACAAAGACCCAAGATAATATATGGTTGCATTCTTCTGATTATCTTAAGAAAGGAAATGACAGAGAGAAAAGAAATTTCCTCTATAAGGGGCTGTAGGGCTGGCAAAACAACCAGCAACCCGTAACCCGTTAACCCAACACGAATCCGATCCAAGATAAACAGGTTTGGGTTTAGTTTTATTGGGTTTTCGGGTTATTTTGACCCGAACTTGTTAACCTATTAACCTGTTTAATATACAGGTCAGGTTCATGTCTGGCCTTTAACAGGTCGGGTCAAACCCGAAACCCGTCAAAAAGTAAGGACCATTTGCAAAATCCATCAAATTTGAACCAAGTCCATTCAAAATAGCCCAATACAAACCTGGTAGGTACATATTAAAATTATAAGGGTTTGTGCAAACAGGGGATGGTGGAAGTCGGTCTGTAGAGATGGTTTATAGCTATGAGTGATTCAATCTCAATTTCCCTTTAACTAAAAAATAATAATTCTCAATCTCTCTTTTGGTTTTGTTTCTCTCTCTTTGTTATCTTCTTTTGACAACTCGTTTTGAGAAAATTTGCACCTTGAATGCTATTCTTTCATCTTCTCTTTTAATGGGGTTTTTTTTGTTTTGTCTGTACAAGTTGTTGGAAGTTGAATAGTAGGAAAAAAATTGCTACTTCAACTAAAAATCGAGTGGGTTTTGTTTTTTTTTTTAATTGTTTCAGTTGTTTGCAACATATAATGGCCACAGATTTTCTTCATAGATGAAGTTCATCTCTATCTTTCTCTTCTATCAATTCGGTTTAATGAAAAGATGTCGCAATTGAATTCAATTTAGTTGTATGTTGAATTTGGATTTTGGGGTTTTGATTTGGAATTGTTGAAGATCTGTAATATCATCTATAATTATTTAAAGTTAATGAAATTTATGCTAATGGGTATACTGTTTTTTCTTTAATTTGATGATTTATTATAATTTTTATGATTAATTATGTTTGAACTAAACAAGTCGACCTGAATCAGACCTGAACCCGACCTGTTTAATTAGCAGGTCAAGTTCGGGTTTAGGAAATATATCTATACAGGTTAACAGGTCAGGTTGGGGTTGAGGTATAAAACACATCAACCCGTTAAAACCCGACACGATTGCCACCCCTAGCCATTTGGTGTTGTGCCACATATAAGTATATAACACTGTCTTGCAAGTGCAAACTGCAAACTAGGGGTGTTAAACGAGCCTAGCTTTGTATGTTCAAGCTCGGTTCGAGCCCAAATTTTATACGAACTTTATTTTATGTTCAAGTTCGACTCGTTTAGCTATACAAACGAGTTCGAGCTACTCGATTAAATTACACATAAAAATAGGATTTTATCTAAACGAGCCGAGTTTTGGTATGTTCGAGCTCGGTTCGTTTATAAACGAGTCGAGCTCGAGCCGAGCCCAAATTTTATACGAGCTTTACTTTATGTTCAAGCTCGGCTCGTTTAGCTATACGAACGAGCTCGAGCTGTTCAGTTCGTTTAACAGCCCTGTGCAAACTATCTCTAGGCTATTTTCCAATTCCCAACAGGTTTGAGGTACACTTAGTTGCTTGGCGCTTCTTTTCGTCCCAAGGATTTTTCTGAGAAGAACAAAAATATAGGCACAAGATTGTTCATTTGGAATTACACATTCCCAGGCAACTTTGATGTTGCTGTATGCATTCATTGCATTGAGCTATAGCAAGCCTAGGCAACTTTTCTTCTTAGAAAAAAAAAATGAAAAAAAAGAAAGAACAGAGAGGAATAAAGCAGAAGAAAGAGTATTAATATCCATACTTGCAATCATGAAAAGCTGTGGATGAATGACATTATAACTGACTGATATAATAAGGGGCAACCATTTTACCTAGCTCAATGTGCATACAGCATTCAAGTTATAGCTATACAAATATTCTTAACATTGCTGGTCGCCTGGACGCCTGGTACTACCATTTAACACAACTAGTTACCTGTAAATCACCCCTCTATAGACTATAGACCATCTTCACATTGAATCTCACTTGTTAACTTCTGTGTAGATAAATTCCCACCTTCACAACAATTAACCTATGAAATGCTTCCATCCTATTCCCTTTTATTCCTATTCCAATATACAACCCAACCGTTCCATATGAATATACTTCATTATTTCTGCTCAACCCCCTTTAGGTTATAACCTATTAACAAAATGACTGCTGCCAACCCTCTTTCACGTTTTTGTTTACTTTCTTTTTACAATTGGAATAACAAGAACAGGATTTCAACATGCTGCGTGCTTTTCCCTTTCCCTTTCCTTGGCTTTTTCAATGGCATTCTCAAGCTCTCTATACATATTCATGGAGAACGACGCAAAACTGTTCAAACGCTCAAGAAAATTCAACAAGCTTGTTTGAAAGCGATCAAAACCTGAATTCCAGTCCTCAAGTGCTCCTTCTCTAGGTGTACTGGCTGCCACTTCACTTTGATTGGTAGCCATCCATGTTGAAGAGAATGAAAGGTTCATGCTCCCATGTTTCTTCTCCTGCCTTGGTAAGAAATGGGTTGTCATAATTGCTAATGCTTTAATAGATTCTATTACTTCCTTAGATGGCAAGGCTTCGAGTTTATCCAACCAATCACCACAAGTGACGTATATCGGTGGCCCTAAATCTCTCAGGGGGTTGTCTGGCACTCTCCTTTTTCTTCTTGATGATTTCTGTTGAAGAGAGACACACTTGTGGAGCCAACCATTTATTGATTGCACATAGGACTTCTGTGCAATTATCCATTTTGTAAAGCTTGACGAAAAAGACTTCAATTCATATTCAAGATGGATAGTAGCCTGCCGATGTGATTCTGACTGGATAGAAATCTTGGTGCTTCCATTGCTATATGCTACTTTGATTATGTTGAACTGAAGTTTGTGACACTCAAACATCTTTTCCCACATTCGACTCAAACTGTGTTCAATAAAATCGAGAACATATTACTACTTGAGAGAGAAGAAAAATAATATCTATTAATAAGATGCTTAATCCTCCCTGCTGCATTTGACACATGTAAGAATGATATGTATGCAGACTTATCAGTATAGCACTAAAAGATTACGAGCACATAGCACCAATATACGGGCTTAAACCACCATGCACCTTTTCAACAAATTATAATGAGTATAGTTTAAGGACCTCTACAGGCTCTTTGGATGTGCATATTTTATCCTGTCAAGGTTATTTGAACCAGGATAAAATGTGATTATTTGCTTTGGTCAAGTTCACTTCCCGACGTGTTAAAGTTTGCATGTTGTAATGCTCTTGGCATGTTGCCTATGCACTACATACTATTCAAAAGGGCTAAATGAGCATACCTTTCAATCAGCTCCTCAAGTTGTGGTTGAAGCTCTTTGTCTCTTATTTCTTCAATCCTCTTTGATATAGAGTCAATTCTATGTATTGCGACTCTTACTCTCGAGTACAGGTCCTTGACAATTGCACGGGTTTTGCCGATCCTTTCAGGACTTTCTGCTCTGGACTCTTGTTCTCTTAGAAGTCTGCACTTCATGTCATAATCTTTTCTGATAATTGCACTGTCCTGAAAAAAAGGAGACCTTATAATGTGATATAAGTATAACCAACAAATATGTATTCAATGTATAGAAAACATGTATCCAAACTTTATGCAAAAGAATGTTTGACATTTTGAATAAATCAGATGTCACATGTCAGTCATCTTTCGTATGCATCCATACACAGAGGATAGAAAAACTACTACATCCCTCGTATTTGTTCTGCTATATTTATATCTCAAGTTGCAACTTTTTGGTCGAAAAATATGACAAAGATCATTCTATCCAAAAATGTTCTAAGTATTAACAGATCAATAGAAAACACTAGTATATCCCTAGTATTTCTTCTGCTTAATTGGTGTCTCATATTGTCATTTTCTTGCTCGAAAAATGTGACAGAAATCATGGTGTATTAATGTTTTATCATAAACGTTCTACAAAAGAAGAGATCAATACTGAAGCTGTCTTCCTAAGTTAAGGGAGAGGAAAAATTCTCCCTTGTTTTGGTTCCTTTGAACTTGACTCGGGTTTGGATATCTCGTTCTCATATATTTCATTGAATATATTGCTTCATTTATCAATATTCAAATGAATAAAATGTAAGGCGACATACCAAATTACTAACATACAGGTTTGTCATGACTTTTAAAATCTTAGCTACAAGCTTAAAATAACGTTATATTGGAAAAGATACAGTTTAATCATTTCACCTGAGAGAAAAATATGCTAGTGCAACCAGTCTTAAATTCTCATACAAGCCCATATTTTTCGTGAAAATTTTACTAATCAAGATTTCTGCAGAATAATTTAATGGCAAATATATGACTGTTTAATTACCTTGACTTCATCATAAAGCTTTCTCTCCCATGCATATAAGCGATCTAAGGTTGAGGCATGACTGCCCGAGTTCATACAGAAACTTTCGAAGATATTACTGCTAATGTCCTCCATATCATCTTTTGGAGTGGGGCCAAGAAAATTCCTGGATGAGGAAGACCGAGATGATGCAGTCCTATGCCAAGTTAAGTACTTTATTTCGGTTGGAGAAGGCTCTAAGTAAAGTAAACCAAGATTAGTTGATTTTTGAAAACTCCAAGATACTAATGAACAAAAAATGGGAGAAAAATGTATTTTGAAATTTCAATGTGAATATACAAAATGATAGAAGAAGCATGAAAAATTTATTTGTGGTCATTCAATTCACACCATGTATAATGTAGACATAGAAATCACCTAACCATGATTTCTGACCCATGCATTCAAGAGTTCATGGACTAAAAGCAATTACTCAGGCACAAGTACATATGAATTAATGAATTATCATAGATCACATCTATTATACTAAAATCATTCTTTTTTTACTCAAAATAGAGGTCCGATTTATCGTTTTTTTGAACATTTTGTGAACGTTAGATAATTTCCAAAGTCCAAACTATGGAATAAAAAGGAATTACACAGGCACAAGTATCCAATCTTTTGTGAACCATATAGAATTTGATGCAAATGGAAATATTTGACATGTGGCAAAAGTTACTATCAATTTTATAACGACTCGGTATGCATTTCAATTTTGTAACATGGTGTAGCATCTGCATCCGTCTTTTAGACGGAACTTTTAATCTTGGCCTAATCAATTAACTTCAGAACAAGAATAATAGTTACCTTTCACGCATGAATACCATTTACATCGATCAAGGGATATGTTTAAAAGCGTAAAACAACAATGGTTTAAATACCAGGGGTTTCCCTCCAAGACACGTGAGAGGGGTATGACCTAAGACATGTGATATACATGATTACCTGCTGATATACATGGATTTCACATCATGTTCAAAATGCTTAATCAACTAAAATGTATTTGTTTATCCTGACAATTAGATAGCCTAGGCCATATGCTCCTAGGATAGTTCGAATGTGTGTGTGCTTACAGGTACACGTTATCCACTATAATAGTACCATATTCTTGTCCTGGATTTGGTGTCTAAGGAACTGAGAGGGAAGACCTACCTTCAGGAACATGACTTGGATCTTCCCCACATGAAAAACATGCTTTAAAATATGTCGATGCCACTGCATCCCCTGTAACAGAAGAGTTGCTCTAATTAGAAGAACTGTCAAAAGTTGTCAGAAGCATGGTATGGGGGATACTCATAAAACAAATCTGCAGGAAATTAAAATAGCATGAACAATTTACTAATCATCACTCAATACAATATTTTAACTACAAAATCATGGCTTATCAGGCTGATATGAGTATATTCTATCTGCTGGTCAAATTTCGACAATACCCAAGTTACTTCTCAGGAATCCATCGGACATATGCAAAGATTTTACTAAATCCAAGATTACTCCTCTATGCATGCATATGACGTAGAAGGATAAAGCTGGAGTTGGCCTTCACATTTCTAACATGATTAGAATGTGACTTCAACAGTCAAAGCTTCATCCAGTCTATCAAGTCAGACCACGAATCTCCTTAGTATACAACATTACCACCTCTCTATCTTAGATAACAGCCAACAGGTGGTTACCCACTTTATGCATCATACAGGCTTAATACTGTTCATTTGAGCAATAAAAACTTGTTAAAGTTGGGGGTGATCAGTGATCTCCATGGTTCATGCTTCATACCATCCAACTTGAACAGCCCTATGCAAGAAATTACTTGGCCCAAACCTCAACTATGACACGGGCTAGCTCTTAAAATTGTCTTATGGCATGATAATTATCAAACTGGTTTTATGGGCAGAACGACGGAGTCCCATGCTTGGGTGAAAATGAATTTTCAGGTCAATGCTCACCACAGGATGATAGAAACATGCCTGGATTTCTAAACATTGCTGAGCACTTCACATCCTTAAATTTCTATTTGAGTTGGGATTTAGGCTAGAAGACGTGGAAACACAGACATAACAATATTTTTCTGAATGGAAAGCAGGAACAATCAAATAAGACAAGTAACTAACCTTCTTTCCCAGGTAATATTGGCCGAAAATGCATTTTATTTGCTTCAAGCATCCTTGGAACTTCTTTGCCACAATCAGAGGCTTTCAGAAAGAGCTGTTCAATCTCTTTTATGCTTGATAAGAGGTCCTTTGGCGCAACATTATTTGGAGAATCAGGTTCCTTGTCAGGTGTTTCCTTTTCATGAGTAGGTGTAGCTCCTGAACCTATAATGAATGGTGTCACAAGGGAGTTGTTTTTCCCTCCATCAAAAGCCTTGGTTTCGGAAGATATATCTCTTGCAGATGGCACAGAAGAAGGTGTACTACTAGAGTTTGGATCTGACATCCTGCGGTTCTCAAATTTCTGAACAAGTTTATCTGTTGTAGGCTCCTCAAACTCGTCTTCAGAATCAGACTCTGCTTCTCCAATAAAAGAAACTTTCTCGTCTTCTAACTCAGGAATTCCCTCCTCTTGTCGAAGCCTACTTATATCATCAACATTTTCGAATCCATGACTTGGCCCATTCACTTCTTGAAATGAAAACTGCCTGTCTATCGGATGAAGACCGAAATAATCCCAAGGTGAATTCTCTGACGCAAGGTGATCATCTTCAGATTGTGGAGTTTGAGGCCTCTCAGTGGATTGAGGTGTTCCATAATGGGGAGTACTTGAACTGGACCTTAAAGTCCTAATCGAATGAATAGGCCTCTCTTCGACAGTAGTGGAAGAACTCACACCGGTTTTCATATAGTTTGCATGAAATCGGGCAGAGTTTGGAGGAGAAGGAGTAAATGGAAGAGTTTCAGTTGCATCAACATGTTGTGATAAAGAGGTAGAAGAGAGGGAGAAATGAGAAAGAGATTTGTCAGTCGTGGGAGGTGGCTCAGATGCCGCGGTTGTGGAAGTATATAGAGAAGACTCAGATGTAAGTTCTGGTTGAGCAAACTTCCTAAGTGCACTTCCAATATTTCTCAAAGATTGAATGTAAGTAAAATGAGCAGATGCGAGCGAGCATCGTCCATTAAGTGCCTGTTTCACAAATTTCTTCCTCTCACGGCATAGTTGTAAAGCTTTATCATCTTCTGGTCTAGAGCTTGAGGCCCCCATCTCTAAGAAACTGTTTGAGATTCCTGGCTGATATTTTTCCTGATAATAAATGAAGCTTCAAAAAGTAATTAACTGGAACAAAACATTAGTAGACAAATTTCCAAACAATTCTTTTTCAGAAAATTAGTAAAAAGTAGCTGACATTTTATCAAGTTAAAATAAAACAGTAGCTCAATTAATTTTTACAGAGAAGAATCTGCACCACTTTCCCCCAAAGAGAAATTCCAATGAAAAAAAGGGATTGAGATACCCTAGGGTATGCGGGAAGGGCACCTAGCCTAAAGAGGTGAACTTGCCATAGGTTCAGTCCAAGACAAGGTGTTCTTTAGTGAAATCCATATTGAGGTCTTGGGCTCGAGCTTTTATGATAGTGGCAACGAGAACAAGTCATCCTAAATGTAGGGGAATTGTGATACCACTATTATCAGTATGCTGAAAGGGTGCTGCCTGAGTTAAAGAGACGAAAGTTTTGTCATAAGCTTCCCTCGAAGACCTGACGTTAATTGGTGGCAATCTATTTCTATTTAGTCATAACACTTTTTCAGCAACAAAAGGAAAATCAATAGATTACCTTTCTGGCTTACTTCATGATTCAAAACAAACCAACAATCCCTTTTCAGAAATCGGGACCACAGTCAGATATATGAACCTCCATCTTAGTTTCTGGACGACCTGCAATTAGAGAACCTCATTAAGCATCAACTCAAGCAAAAAATTCCTGTACTACTCAATGCAAATCGAGGAACAATTATAATTCTTCCTAGAGGATATTATGTATTCAAATGCAAATTAAATTTGTATTACAGCATAAAGGGAATCAATAGAGGATATTATGTATTCAAATGCAAACTTCAATCTCAGAAACTCGTTATAAGTGATAACTATTCCAACTACAGGCTCAACTAGCAACCAACATATTGAAGGAAATATAAAAAAACAACTTGAACAACCTTGAAATTCTCTACCAAATGAATATCGTGCATATACAGAAAATTAAAGAAAGAAGAAAACTTTACCGAAAATATGTCTAAACTCTGATTAGAACAACAATGTCTACACAACAGAAAATTAAGATCCAAATAAAAAATATGACAATTGTTTGATTTTTCGAGAGACCTTACAACAAATTTCTAGTAGTTTGCCGTGTTTACATTATGGTTTCAGACAACAGAACTCTTAAACTTCAAAAAAAATTCCAAGATTGAATGTAATCTAACCTTAGTGGCGAAAAATGCTAAAACCCAAGTCTATGATGAATATAGAAAAGAGCAAATCTGAACTAAACCAACCAAGCCATCCCCAATTGAAATAAAAAAAAAAAGTTGTTCTTAAAAGATGAACTCAATTGTCCTATTGAATTGAATATACCAACAAATCAAAGCCTCAGAAGGCTTTGGGTTTCTTCAGAATTGAGCACAAATCATGAAGTTTTTACTCTGGAACCTCACGAAAAAAAACAGAGATTAAATCTGAATTAACCAGGAATTCAACTTCAAACAAAAAGTAACTAAGAAATCCATAAAACTTACAATCAAAAGTCTCAAACTTTAGCTTGTTCACTCAATTCTGAAGAAAAGAAATGGAAAAAACCATCTATCTGTGCATTTCAAAGAGATTGAATCTAAACTAAAAAAAAAAAAAAAAAAAACCAATCCCATGTCTCAAAACATGAAAAAGAAGTAGAATTATGAAGAATTAAAACAATCCCAATAAAGATAAAAGCAAAAGAAGAAATGGGTATTATTAGTTTTTCATTGCAATTACCTGATTGATGAGTTTGATAGAATAAAAAGTTTGTACGAAAACAATCAATTTCACTTTAGAAACAGAGAGAGAGAAACAGAATTGGACAAATGAAGTGGAATAAGAAGAAGAAAAACTTTACACTAGATAGATAGATAGACTTGTGTCTAGTAGACTAGCAAGTAGCAACTGTAGTTTGATGTGATGATGATTGAAGGAAAATATTCTCTTTCTTCTTCTTCTTTCTTTCTTTCTTTCTTTCTTTCTTTCTAGTGTTAGCTAGTTTATCGGCTTCTCTGTGCTGTCTTTTGGCAGTTTCATTCCATGCACTTCAATAATTTATTATTTACTAGTGCTTTGTTTGGATGTCAAAGCTACTTTTTCCGCCTACCTTTCCAAGTGCTTTGTCTTTACAAATACAAATTACATGGAAATGATGTTTATTTTCATATTGATAAATTACCACTTTTATTTTTTACAAATATATAAGTAGGTGGTGACAAGGACGGATCAATGGGGCTATTGGCCCTTAAAACAAAAATAAAAATAAATTAGTTATAAGACTTGGGTCTTAGAAATATTGTTTAAATTATGGTGTGATTTGGAGATGTTGTAATCAGATTTTATATAATAAAGAAAAAATTATCCATGAGATTATGACAATGACAATTGACAAAGCAAAAATATCTACATTAATCAACAATATGTTCATGTGGTGCAACACTTAAAAAGACACCTACAACTTTTTTTTTTTTTTTTTTTAACTTTACTTTATTTCAGAAAAGAAAAAAAAAGTTTATGAAGGTGGCAAAGAACAATATAAGTGTTATGGTGATCAGAAGTCACAAACTATGGATGAGATGTTTCTTCTTTATTCTCTAGAATATGTAGTTTTGTTCTTTCTAGTAATCATGCATTAAGGGATTATTATCAAACAAAACAAAACTAAATCATGCATTAAAGATATTATGCTTTAGAATTAAAAGCCCATGAATGAGTTTTTATGTGCTAGGCTTTGATCGATAATATCCATTGGGCTTCATCTTTTCATAGTTGAAGATTGGGCTTGTTTTGAGATGTCTTTGAAGTCCAATTGTGCTGAAAAGAACATTTTCAGATTTTTTAGCCTCACATTTCCTTCACAGGTTCACTCTTCATAGTTCACAGTTCACAGTTCACACGACCAATATGGCGTGTTGTTCTTCTACTCTTCTACTTCCTTTCAAACTCCCTCTTCAATCTCAAACCTCAAATTCCTCATCCATCCATCTTTCTTCCACACCTCTACACCTCACAAACTACTCAAATAAACTCCATATTCGTGTAATATATCGATTTTCAAGACGAGATTACCTTGAACAAGAAGACGAAGATGAAGATGGAACTGAAAACTGCACCTTTAATGAGGCAGTATTCCTCTTCAATACAAGAGACTACCATAGGTGTCATGACTTTCTTGAAACTCTTTGGAATAAAGCTGAAGAACCTAAAAGAACACTAATCCATGGGATTCTGCAATGTGCAGTCGGGTTTCATCACCTCTTTGGAAAGAATCATCATGGAGCAATGATGGAACTTGGGGAAGGGTTATGTAAACTGAAAAAGATGAATTTTGATACTGGGCCATTTTATGATTTTCAGAAAGAGATTTCTGTTTCTTTGGATTTTATCTATGAAACTCAAGTGGAACTTGCTGCCTGTGAGTTTACCATTTCAAATCTTTTTAGTTTTCAACTCTTCTAATGGTTTGATGTTGTTAAATCAAAATCTACCTTTTATGGTTGACAGGTACTGATGATTTATGCCTTATGATGGACGGATCAGAAAGATCATACCAACTACTTGGAACCTTTGCTGCTGGGCAGCAATTATATCATCTAGAAACCGATTCTGATGGCATTTCTTACATAGTTTTCAGTGCTGAAGGATTATACAGCACCACTGAACCCAAAAGAGTCAAGGTCCCCAGTTTACGTGCTACAAAAGAACATCTCATGGCCTGTGATTATAACTGATCTCGCATGCATTGTGTAGCTTATTGGAAAAAATAGAAACTAGTAAGTCTTTTTGAGTTTGAATAGCTTACCAAAGATGTAGTATACATTTTATTTATTTGTTGAAAATACTTGTGTATTACGAGTATCTGCAATGGAGCTACTCAGTTAGTTCAGAATCAGCAGAACATCATGGCCCAAGTTGCAAGTGAGAGGTCTGGGTTCTTATCTACGGAGACTGATACCATATGGTTTGATTTGGAGCATCTGGAGTTCTGGACCATGTAAAATGAGGTGATCTTTCAGGAAGCAAACTTTTCCACCGAGGCAGCAGTTACAAGGGTCAAAGCTTCTTTGTAGGTGGGGCATTGGCTGGCAATACAACAGGAAAGCTTGAAGGAAAGGAACAAACACCACTTCACAGTTTTACTCAGAAGCTGGCCTGCAGTTTTAGGCCTGGGTTGATCTTCTTTGTTGTTTGTGTATACTATATCATTAAGGGTATGGGAGCGTTTATATTTCAGAGTCTTAATCTCACCTGATGGAGTTTTACTCGCTGATCAGGGTTGTACCCCTTTTACTGTGATTAATAATATTTCTACCTTCCACCTCCCCGGCTCCCCCCCCCCCCCCCCCCCAAAAAAAAAAAAAAAAAACCAAACAAACTCAGATTAGTGACCTAAGCCTCATTCCAATCCAAAATTCCAAACCCAGCAATCTCATTCCAAACCACATTTTTTGTAATAAAACATAAAAAGGGTAATACAAGAACGACTACATAGTTAGGTTAACAAAGGTGACAGTGTGACTGTTTGCTTTCTAATACAGAAAAAATGTGTTCCAAAATAAACACAAATGAACGTCTTTTCTTTTCATTACAATAAGAGGGATTATGAAATGTGCAACCAGATTAATAATTTTTACCAGAAAGGGTACTACAAAAAGTCAAAAGTCATGAGGTTGATCAAATTCTCAAGAAAAAGGACATCCAAGATATACACTTCATTGCTCAAACCGTATGAGTGGGAAAGAATAATCTCTTGAAATGCCTTCTCTTTAGATTCATTGAGAATAATACACAATTTAGTTAATTACAATTGCAACATTAACAAACGATGGGAAACAATAAATACTCACATCCCAATCAACTTTCTGTTCAGGTTCTCTCCAAAGGCAATGTTATGACCATCACTATCATGATCATGATCGTGAAAGAGCAATGTCAACACTCCAACCAGGCATAACACTGAGCCTACAAGAAGTTTATCGTTCCGCTCCACCCAGTGGAATTTGAGCTGGCTTGCTCCGTAGAATGAGAGAGCAACCAGGGAGGTCATCACAGTTATAGTGCTGCAGACAATATTATACCATTGTTAACTATTATTTAAACAAGAGGAAACAAGAGCTGAGACAATTCTGATAATCACAATAAGCAACAGTAAATCTGTGAAATTATTGAAGACACCTTTGTTCTCACTCTTCTTCGTTTCAAAGAATTCAAACAAAACCTACTTTTTCATGATCCTCGCAGTATTGTTATTTTATAAGATATAGGCTCTTTACCAAGTTAGTGAGGAACTACGTAGGGTCAAGCTATGGGATTTATATTCATCCTTTACTCTTTTAACAGCTTCTGCATGCATGTATACCGTTTCTCTTTTTATCAATCCAGAAGCAATATATCAAAGTGGGATGAGGAGTCTCTACAGGCTAGGGAATAGGACTTGAAAAGTTGAAACAAAACAAATCTCATACGAAAAACAACAGTGCTAGACTTGTAACTGAATACAGCAATTCTTAAAAAGACCTCCAATGACCCTCCATTTCTTAAAGCAAAGATGTAAACTCATTTAAGATAGTCTATCATTAGCTTTAAGCATGCACTTTAAAGTCCCCTTGTTTACATTGCAACCGGATATAGCTACAAAATTGTATAGGTAATGATGCTCTTTGAAAAAGGCCAGAAGGAGGACCATGAAGACAAAACAACCTGCGAAGAGCCTGAGCAGGGCGACACCAACCTACCGGACACGATACATTTTTTAGCCTGAGCAGGTTTACAAAATTCTTTAATGTTCTGGGCAATACCTTACCGAACTTTTCACATCGAACTACATGATTTAGTTTGGGTTCACATTAATCTTTAGTCAGACAGAATTATAGATACTGGTAAGAAACACAGAAATTATTCATCACAGAATGTTTGAGTTCTTGTCACAACACGTACTTTATAAATACATTTAAACAAATAATTTCAGACATAAAAGACAGGCCAATTTTGAAAAGATGTACCTGAACAGGAGAACAATAATTGCAAGCACCATCATAGAAGAAGAGTTGCCAACAGCAAGAAACACTGGAAGCGTAGTTGCACAAGGAGATAATGCAGGAACAAGAACAAGTCCAGCAACAGCCATTTTCTCCATAGGATGGTTATGAGAATGACTATGTCCACCCTTTCCAAACATATACAATATAATATAGCCACCACCAAGTATTATAAGCAACAAAGACGCAAGTTTATGAACAGTTTCTTCGCCAGCAATGGTATTTGTAATTGTAATTGCAGCTATACCCAGAAGTGAAGTTGAAATTACATGCAAAACCGCCCCAAATGCAGCTGTAGATATGAAATGCCCCAATTGTAAACTCGTAAAAAAAATCTAATTTTTTAATTGGAATAAATTAAACAAGACTGATTTGCAAATCAAATGTTTAATAGAAAATAAAAACACCCCTTTATAAAAAAAAATGCAAATTGGTTGAATTAGTATTGTAGATCTAAATTGGTAAAGAGAGAGAAAGAGAGAAAATGCTTACTGACGAGAAGAGTTCTAGAAAGAGTCCATTTCTGAGCACGACCAACAATGGAAAAAGGTAACCAATGGGTTGGAATAAAAGAGTGTAGAAGCGATACTGTTGCAATTCCTCCTATTGTTGAAACATCTTTTGCACTGAAACTCTCCATTATACTAGTGTGATTCTTTAGAGAAGAAGAGAAAAGAGTGAGAAAGAATTAGATAGGTTATTAGAAGAATTTTTATTAAGGTTTAATGAGAGATCGAATACTTTTCGTTTGAAGAAGAATGAAGAATTGAAGATGATTGAATATTGATGAATGATGACTGTAATCAAATCAAGACAACAAACTCTATTACTTGAAACTAACCAGAAAAGCTGATACTGTTGTTACAACTTACAACATGATGAGTCTTGATATGATGATGAATATGCCCACAAATCCACAATGAAAACAAGGCCCAAGGCCCTTTTATAAGCCCAGTGAAACACCTGTGCTACAAACCCCACAAAACTAGTGTAAATCACACAACACAACACACCTTCTTCCATTCAGGCAAATGCAAATCTGATTGAAGATTAGAAGATCTTCCTAGCTAGTAGCTAGTTAGCTACAACATGAACTAGATCAATGAGATTGCCAAACTCTAGTTCATGTTGTAGCTAACTAGCTACTAGCAATGTGAAAAAAGTTGCCATGTCACGCATTTTTCTTTGGCATGCTTAAGCTTCTTCCTTGAGAAAATGACAGGCAGGAACCGATCAAAGAGTGCGTTAGAGTTGTTTCGCATATGAATACATGAGTGAGTCGTTTCACAGCTAATGTTGGGTGTTGCGAGCGGGACACATTGCTTGTTAATTGGGTTCAAAATCATATAAGTCATGGAATAGTATCGCTCTAGAGTAGCAAGTAAGATGCTATTAGAACTAGAAGATCCCACAACATGAACCATATGATGATCCACAAAACTAAGTGATTCATCAAGAGAAAAAGCAACATCAATCAAACTAGTTGCCTCGTCACCTGCATCATACCTTTTTCTTTTCTTCAGCACGCTTAAGCTTCTTCCTTGTGAAGAGGTAGCCAGGAACCGAACGGGCTCTTCGCCTAGGAATCCTGTCCTTTTGCTAGAGAAAAAACCCATCATGAAATTTCTCGAAATGTAGGTCTGCCGGAAAGATTGGTTATGAGAGATAAAAGCATGCACCTTTTTTGATAAGTATGTACACCTGGCAATTGATTTTGGGGGAAGACGGAGTAGTATCTCTTGGAAGAACAATAGATCTGTAAATCAAAAAATGGTACAGAATTAAATACCTATATATTTTAAACTGCAGTTATATGACTTACCACTTCAAATTACGAGTCAACTAAATTTTAATGATTAGATTGAATAATACAATTTTCATCCTTGGAGGGAGGGAGCTCTTTATATAGATAACAACTAGCTTAGGAAACCAACAAAAATTGTATCCTAATTCATAGCAGTAAAAGAACTCGTAAAAGACTTGTTCATCTTCTAATATCAAATCAATTGAAAAGAAAATCAAATCAAATCAAATATTTAATCAATTAAGAGACTTATAGTAATATGTGCATGATGAAATTGAAAGATATACATGGATAAAGAGAGAGAAACTTGCCTGCTTTTGTTGGAGTTGGAGAGTTGGGCGCTTTCAATCAATTTGCAATGTAATTGTGTTCTAATAAGTAATAAAAGACTTTAAAACTCAAAAATGAAGTTAACTTTACTGCAATTCTGCAAACTTGCAATAGCTCAAGTCATGATCAAAGTGACCAAGAAGAAAGAAGAAAAAAACTGAATTTCCCCGTTTGATTCATAGCTTAATTGTTAAATTACATTTATATCCCTACTAAATATTTACTACTGGAAAATTTGTTTCCCAAACAGGCAAAAAAAATTTAAAAACCCCAATCATTTACAACCCCGGTGAAAATTATTTACTCGAAAAGACCATTAAAGGTGAGAGAAATTAGAAAGACCGTTGAACTCTAATCTCGAGAAAAACAAAGAGAGAGAGAGAAAGAAAGAGGGAGAGAAGAGAGAGAGATCGAGCTAAAACCTTCGATCTTTTATTTATATATTCCCTTTTCTTTCAATCTCTAATTGAAACAAATCACAAAATTTTGGGGGGGAAATTGTTTGAATTTCATAATTCTAGGGTTTAATCATTAAAAACTCTTTCAAAGTTTTTGAATTTTTTCGTTATTTTGAAGATGAGTAGTAGAAAGGAAGAAGAGAGGAATGAAAAGATCATTCGAGGTCTTATGAAACTTCCTCCCAATCGTAGATGCATCAATTGTAATAGTCTGGTATGAATTTTGCTCTATTTCATATATTTGTTTTTTGCGTAAAGATTGAATTTGTTTTGATTAAATTGCTAGTAATATTAATTTTCTTTGATTGCAGGGTCCACAATATGTGTGTACGAATTTCTGGACATTTGTTTGTACAACATGCAGTGGAATTCAGTGAGTAGTTCTTCTGCTTCAACTTTCTCTAATTAGTGTGTAGATTATCTCAATTTGACCTCTTTGCGGCTAAGCTAAAGTTACACAATTATCTGTGTTTAGAAATGTGGAAACATGCTTTTGTTTATTGTACTGCCGTTGGCGAGAACCCTTCGAAGTTATAACACAAGTTATCCAACTTATAATACAGTACTCAAATGGTAACCATATTGCACCATATGATACAAATGTAGTTTTGTCAATGTGAATGTTTCATGTTTAGCCCTTAAGAACACGTTGTTTCATCCTAGAGGTTCAAGATAAATAATGCATTCTATATTACATTACTCAAATGGTTACCATATTGCGGCATATGATACAAATGCACCTTTGTCAATGTGAAGGTTTGAACCCTTAAGAACATGTTTTTTTCATCCTAGAGGCTCAAAATAAATACCATTTCACGCTATCGGATAGATATGCTGAAATCCTGTCACTGATTTAAAATCACCCTTGTACTTGGTGACCATTCCTACTAAGTGCATCAATACGATATTTGAAACTTGAGAAGCTTGTCCTTTACACATCCTTTATTGATGTGCCATATGCTTGATGAAGCTTTATGCTTTTTATTAGGAGCAATGTGTCATAAAGATCTTGTCTTGGGGCAAGCCATGAGGCACAAGCCTCAAATCTTTATAATGCAGTGGTGTTTTCATTTGTAAGTCGGTTGATTGTGTTTTACAAATTTCACGTTTTGAAAATAGTCATCACTCATCACAAGTTTATATTTATTTTTATGTGCTACACAGTCGCGAATTCACTCATCGGGTGAAGTCTGTGTCTATGGCAAAGTTCACTTCTCAAGAGGTTGAAGCTCTTCAAAGAGGTGGTAATCAGGTATGTGTACTGACTGAAATTCAAAGTTCTTTGGTTCTAGAAGGTTTTGTTTAATCGCTTGCTTACGTGACATTTATGATGCTCAGCGTGCAAGGGAAATATTTTTGAAAGATTGGGATCTACAAAGGCAGAGATTGCCTGATAGCAGGTAAGGGTATGCTACTGGAGTATTTGTTAGTCCAGTTGTTAATAATTCAGAAATTGCAAAAACAACATGTACGTTGTTAGTTATCATACATCATTTTTGCAGCAATGTTGATAGGGTGCGCGAGTTCCTAAAAAATGTCTACGAAGATAGGAAATATTCTGGAGGAAAGGTTTTGGACAAGCCTCCAAGAGATATGCAGGTAATGCAGTCTTAAACTAATATGTAGTTTATTTGGGGTTACTTTTTTTCGGAAATACTATTATTGCATCTTCGTATTCATTTGTTTGTTTTATATGAATAATTAAGCAGAAGAAAGATTGCAGACTAACGTAATGTGTCTGATCTGTCAGAACCTAAGAAACCATGAAGATGAAACCAGACGAGCCAGTTCATATCACTCATATTCGCAAAGTCCACCATATGAATATCAATATGAAGATCGGAAGTATGGTAAACAAGTTGGTGTGCTTAGCAGAAAGCCTGGTTCAGATCGAGGTTATTATGAAGGGAAGACCTCTAGCTTAGCATATAGCCCAGGACGTTTAGCAGAGCAAATGTACGAGGATAGATTTGCTAATGAGGGATCAAATTCCAGAGCTTCAGATTACTCTGTTTCTAGTTTAGGGGATCCATTCAGGTCTGATAACCAATCTCCAAATCTTCAGCGCAAGTTGAGCAGCCCTTCTATGCATCCCTTAAAGGATCTCCTAGTTGAAGGTTCACAAGTAATTGGTGCATCAGAACCAAATGCCAAAAAAGGTTCAGGCGGGATCACACGTACACAGGTGAAGTTGCTCTGCCATAACCTTTTGATTTATCCTATATAAATATTCGCTGATTGTTGGAAGACATCCTTTTCGTTGTTACCCCCTTTTTATACCGATATAAGAAGAGAAAGAGATGGCTTGTATTACTTTGGTTTCTGAAACTAGAGAAGATCTGATTTTACTGCAATAGTGTACAAATACCACATGGAGTCCCTTTTTGCTTCATTACTTCTTTTAAACTATTACAAAAGCTTAGTTGGTTCTACTTTATGCGGTAGAGGTTCCTATTTGATTGGGGAGTCTTCTTCATTGCATGTGCTCCATTTTATATGCTTACTAAGCTAAATACTTGATGTCATTTAGTATTATGTGCTCCATTATGTCATTTTATATTTGCCCAATCACGTTTTTCTTATTCTTTACGCTGATATATGACATTTTCCCCCCAGAGGACCACATCTTCAGGCAGCTTTGGATCCTTTGATAGTAACTCGGTGAACTCAGGTAGTTTAATTGATGTTGTCTTAGAACCTGAGCAATCTGCTGGGACTCAGCTGGGTGGAAGGGCTCCTGTCCTCTCTGTGCAAAAGTCATCTGTTTCCGTTAATTCTGTTGGGATGGATCTCTTCAGTGCGCAAGTTGTGCAACAATCTATAGGGTTTTCATCCCCATCAATAGATTTGTTTGAGAAACCAGCAAGTTCCATTGCTCCATCTCAAGATCTGTTTAAACCATCAGATACGAAGTTGGCTCCAGCTATAGATTTATTTGCGGGCATCACTCATCAGAGTTCAGTTGCCTCCTCATCAGAACAAAAGCCAGCCGTGGCCTCGTTTCTGCAAGATGATGGCTGGGCAACATTTGACGTACCCCAGCATGAGCCATCAACCTTTGGAATTAAATATGCACCTCAGGCTAGTATTGCTCATGGGGATCAAGCTTCTTCCATGAATTCGAGCATGCAATGGCCATCAGTCAGTTATGAGTCTCATGGGCCTTTTCCATTAGTTGAAAATCAATGGCATGGTGGTGGGCATGAAGTTCATCCTTTTGGTGTTCCTACGAGTACTAAAGTAAGCAATTTTGCACATTCAGTACGAAAACTTTCTGTTTATTTTGAATGGTACAATAGGCAATTCATTTTTTGTGTGCGAGACTGACGTAATATAACCAGTGAAGGTGCTGAAATGTTCTATGAATGTATAGATAATAAAAACTACGTGTC
Source organism: Aquilegia eximia (assembly GCA_023053565.1). NCBI lineage: Eukaryota > Viridiplantae > Streptophyta > Magnoliopsida > Ranunculales > Ranunculaceae > Aquilegia > Aquilegia eximia. The sequence goes on from JALIGU010000028.1 coordinate 362,546, forward strand.
TGTCATTAGAAAGTGTTTATGGAGGAAAGTTTTGTAGGAGAGAAATGACATTATACTTACAAGTTACAACAAAAACACAAACAAAAAAGAAAAGAAGAAAGGTTAATCCTTTCGGAAACAAATTTCATTCTGATTTTATCTTTTCCCTAGTTCACAATCTATGTTGAAATGATTATATACTTTAAACTGTTTACTTTAGTTTCCTTCATTCAAACTGATTTTGGGTGCCATGTAACAAATATATCTTAGTTGTACATTAGTATGAGCTCTCATGGAGGGCTTTAGCACTAACCATACTCTTTGATGTTTTGCTTTAGATTCGTTCGACGTGCCACTTGAACAAGTTGTAGGCCATCCTTTAAGTTGTGTTTGTAATATCCTTTAAATTGTCAAGTGATATTTGATCCCTGTAGCTTCAGAGGTTTTAGGTGTCTTGTTTCTGTTTAGTTTTTACTTGTTTCTCTTGATAAAAGTACATCTGGTTGTAGTTGTAATTTTGGCTTTGCACAACCTTTGAACAATTATCCTTTCTGTTCTCATGGTAAAGTAAATCCTTGCATACAGGGTGGACAATTGACAATTCCTGCTGATCAGAAATCCACAAATCCATTTGATCTTCCATACGATTCAAATTTGGAGGCGAGCAGTGTGGTATGTTGCAAATATGGTTCTTTTTTACTTTTTTAAAAACTGGATTATATTCTACTGTAACGCACTTTACTCACACATTCGAATGCCATGTTTGATGAGGTTAAGAATTGGTCAAATGGTAGTTTTCTATGTGACAAAGCGTTAATGGAACAAGGATCTGATGTACTAAAGTTTTGTTATCAAGGAAAATCTTAGTTTCTCCATTTCCTTTCTTTAAATTTTGGCTTTTATTCCTGGGGGGTGGAGGTGGTGGGGTGGAGTGTTATAAATGAAGCAAATATTAAATGAAGTTAAGGCATGTAGTGAAAAGAGTTAATGAATGAAGATTGTTTCTGCTATGTATTTGATATCTCTATATAGTCTTCTGTTACTGCTAGTGGTAAGCCTGCCTTTTGTCAGAGATTTGGAACCAAAAGCACCCTTTCTTTTGCTTTCCAAATCCATTGAAGGAAGGTTTTAGTCTATAGATTAAAAAATTTAGTGAAAGCAATATTTGCCATTATACTTTGTAGTAATATTTTCAGTAATGAAAGACAAGCTACCCGGATCTTTTGTTGTTTAGTTTCGGTAGTACAGTGGCCATTATACTTTGTTTCTTTCTTATTTAGTTTTCTTGGCAGCTCTTAAACATGAGTTCTCTGCAAGCAGCTCTCCCAGATTCCCAGTTGCCACCTTCTTATGCAGAAGGCTTTAGTCAGCCATGGTTTCCTTCAGATACAATGACATCTTATATCCCAGCTGCACCACAAGGTCAGTTGTGCAATGTTCTTACTGGTAGAAGTTTCGGCACTGTTTAACTTGTTTCACTCATCATTTTCTCATCCTGTTTCATTTTGGTGTAATATTTTTCAGGAGGCTTGGCATACATAACAGGGGAAGCACCAAACCCTCAATTCCCGTATGTAGCCATCTTATACATCACTTTTATAGTTTTTTTGCTAGAAAATATGTGAGTACAATGTTTTGGCATGCCACTGTAAAGAATAAATAGACCCCTATGTGTACCACTTCAGCCCAATGGTTTGAGCCTGATGTGGTAAACCTTTTTGTTGACATGGTAAACAGGGGAGGAATTTTAACCTGCTTGCTGGAATAATAATAGTGTCTTAAAAAAATATCAAGAGTTGACACATAACCTAATATATGAATTATGTCTAATCATACTCATCACGTAAAGCTTTGTTGTGATGCCCGTGGATAAGTTCTTTTCTGATTATGTATTGTTGTTTGCCTAAGCTGTACCCTAATGTTGTATGTGCCTGTTGAATTGTATTACACATGTATATAATCAAAATTTTATTGCTGAAATGTTTTTCTACACCCAAATCATTGATGTACTGTATTATGGTCGTTTGTATGGTAGCCTTTGCCAATAAATACTAATTCCTTTGTAGTGGTTTTTATGTTAAATTATAATTGCATCCCAGAAAATAGTGTTGCATGCTGAAGTACTATGGTTGGAGAGATATGCCCCTTTTGACTGTGCTCTCGTTGCATATATTATACTCTAGTGTTTGTTGACATTCATTGCTCCACAAATCAAAATCAGATTGTGAATTATTCCTTTTTGTATTTCATCCACTCAGTTTGAGTCTTAATGATTCAGGTGGCAACTCTCTAGCAAGTGCTTCTACTTATGAACTTTTTAAGAGTTGGATGTAACCTGATATAGTGTTTAAACTTTCTGATGATTTGTTGGCAGGAACATCCCTCCACAAGCTTCTGTCGCATCTCTTAGTGGCAATCCGTTTGCCTAAGTTTTCAGCAAGCAGAAGCATAAACTTATTCTTCCTTGGTAGTCAAAGCTGACCGTGACAAGCTGCAACCCTTAATGTCCTGAAAGTGAAGGATTCAAGGCTTTATTCTTCCATATTCGTTGTGCAGGAAAATGGTTGCAGCAAGCAGGTTTTCCGATCTATGCTAAAGATGCATTCAGTTGCTCCAAATATGATCGGTAGCCTTGTGTATTTTATTTAGTTAATCAGTAGGTAAGTTAAACGTTATTGTTTAGCTTTTGTGGGTATGATCGTATTCGTGATGATGTTTTCCAGTATTTTGTATTGGCTCAACAAGGTGTGGAGTACTTGTTTACCCTTAATTTTGCAGGGTGTTTTTTTTTTTTTTTAAAGTTCTGTATATTGAAATTAGATTGAAGTTCAGCTGCTACTCTATACACTCCCACTCAATCTTGAAGCAGTTAGAATCTGAAAGGTATGTGAATTGTACCACCTAGGTGCCTACAGAAGAGTGTCAGAGGCATATACTCACCCCATACCAACTGTTTTGAAACTTTCCTTTTGCTGTTAAATCTATTATGCCCAACTCGAGATGAAGTAAAAGGATCCAAACTTACCGTGGCTATATAACACTCACTCTTAAGTCCTAATTGTTGCAATCAAAATCATCTTGTACTTGCATGAAACTCAATCATTACCAAGTTCCAACCTTCTCAGATATATAATTTCGATAATTGAAATTCAAACCTTCTCAGAAGTACATGAAAATCTATCATTAGTTGAAATGCAACTACAAGCTGATCTTTTTGTGTCTGAAGGCTGAACACTAGAAATGCCAATATTATGCCAAACGTGGAAGGTCTTTACTGGATAATGTGTGCTATTAAAGTGAAGAAAAAGGAATCATGCAGGCCACATTTATTAACCAAATCAATTTGCACATAATGTGACAAAATAAATGTTTGAGAATTGAGATAAGCTCTCCAATCAAAGACAGACAAACTCAACCGCCAAATAAACTACTCGCGTGGATGCTATTCTTTCACTTGTCAGAACAAAAACAGAATCTCTCTTCCTAGTTCTTCTTACTTCTTAATCAAACTCAACTCAACTCGAGTTTCTTCTTTCTCTGAAGCAAAATAACAAACACTCTGTCTTCAACAACACTGAAACCTACCTTCTCCCTGCCTTCTTAAGTAGAATCTTCTACATCAAAGAAGAAATTTAATTGAAGGTTCAGATGGAAATCTGCAAATCATCTTATGGTCATTTCTCTTTCACCCAAACCAAACATGGCATCAACAACAACAACAGAGAAACTTCCTTGCTTGCCAAAACTCGTCATCTTTCATCAAATCAGCTCAATAAACTATCCCCCTTTCTTCATTTCTCTACTGCTACTCCAATCTCTAAAAAGTCATTTACCATTTTAATGCGAAGTGGCCGAAATGGAAGTAACAATGGAATTGCGTCGACTTCCAAGTCATCAAGTGCAATGGAACAGCTTGATATTGAGCGTGGCGTTTGCATACCCTTTCGAAAGTATTCACCAGAAATGGTAACCAATTATTTTGTCTATTTGATATCTTGAAATATGAATATTACAGTTATGTGCAAATTGAGGTGATGGTGTTGTTGATTTTATTAGGTTAGAAGTAAGGTGTTGGATTCTAGAGGTTCTATATTGTCGTTGTTTGGTCGAGGTATTGAGATTGTTTGGAAATTGGGGTTTTATTGGTCTGTTCTTGTGTATGATTTTTTGATTGGACGGGATGAAGAAGTTGTTCCTTATCGTGCGCGGCAACTCAGGAATCTATTGTGTGATCTGGGACCATCTTTCATCAAAGCTGGACAGGTATTGAACTTTAATTTGTCATTCCAAGTTGTTCAATTCTGTTCAAAAAACCATGTGCTTAATTTCAATGCTAGACTTAGTTTTCAGTTCATTGTGTTATTATCTTATCGCTAAACTCTACTGTTGGTTTGAAATGGAACAAGTTATGAGCTACCAAAGGCGCCTAATTGGCCCTGACTTATTTTACATGTCCTTATGGACAAACATCACAGTGACATTCTTATTTTCGTGGTAGATAAGTAGATGTATCTTTCCTTGGTCACGGACATGCATGCAACCTAGTATACTATCATTAATAACCATGTCTGTCATGATCTAATTTGTAAAGTGATTAAGCGGTAATTACTACCACATGTTCATAGAAATTATTACTTCCTCGTGAAAGTGACGTTTTGCTCCATTACAAACAGGTTCTAGCAAATAGGCCTGACATTATCAGGGAAGATTATATGAGTGAGCTCTGCATTCTTCAAGATGATGTTCCTCCATTCCCTAATCAGGTGAGAGTTGTATATGAGGGAAGCATTACTAGCAATGGTTTAATGTAAAAGTGCATTTTCCATTTAACTTGCTCAAAAGGAACAATTTTCATTGTGGAATCTTATGGATTTTTTTGTCAATATTGTGTAGGTTGCCTTTAATATCATAGAAGAGGATTTGGGGAAGCCTCTTGAAGCGGTTTTCAGTAAAATTACATCACAGACAATAGCAGCTGCAAGTTTAGGTCAAGTTTATCGTGCTACCCTGAGTGACACTGGAGAGGATGTTGCTATAAAGGTTGACTGAATTATATGTATTGGTAGTGGTACCTTTATTAAATTCTATGATAAATGATCAATTGAACAAATAAAAATTTAAAGAAAATTTCCATATTTTAAATGACATGATAGATAGCATATTACCCACTGTTGTTTCTCAATGCTAGAATAAGATTCTATGCATATGGTCGATTATGTTGTAAATCCAGTTAATTTCACTAAATAGTCCTGGTCAAATTTAAATATTGGTTTCATGGATGTTTATAAAACTCTAATATGGACACACCTTTTTGTTGCTTTAGGTGCTAAGGCCTCAGATAGAACCTATAATCTATCGGGATCTTTTTCTGTTTCGAATGCTTGCTTCATTCTTGAATGGAATCAGTCTACAGAAATTGGGATGCAATGCAGAACTCATAGTTGATGAGTTTGGGGAAAAGCTTCTGGAAGAGCTCGATTACACTCTGGTAGTTTGAAAACTTCTCTATATTTTGAAGTTAGTAGGCATTCTACAGACTGATAAGAAGTAATAATATAATTGGAGTCAGAATGGCCTAGACTGTGACTCCTGAACTTTGTAGTATTCAGGCACATTACATATTTATACTCATTTTGCAATCTATTTGTTATGATTAAATCAAGTTTCCATATTTATATATCTTCATATATATTTTTTTATTGGTTTTGTCTTTTTCATACTCAGGAGGCTAGGAATATTGAAGATTTTCTGGAAAACTTCAAAAATGATCCCACGGTTAAAATTCCTCGAGTTTATAAAAAGCTTTCAGGTGCACGTGTGTTAGTAATGGAATGGATTGATGGCATTCGGTGCACTAATCCACAGGTTGGAAGACCTAAATAGATGATTCCATATATACACTTGAATTAGTTGTTTCTCCTAATTGTGTTCTAATATATATTGAACTTCGACTTGCTTCACTACAACTTCCAATTCTTTTGCATGTACGTCAGGCTATAAAAGAAGCAGGCATAGATGTGAATGGGTTTTTGACAGTTGGAGTCAGTGCTGCTTTGAGACAATTGCTAGAGTTTGGACTATTTCATGGTGACCCACATCCTGGAAATATTTTTGCGATGCAAGATGGACGTATTGCATATGTTGATTTCGGAAATGTTGCAGTGTTAAGCCAGGTATTCATTCCAACCTTCGGATATGTGATTAAAAATATCCAGTTCAAAGGTAGAGAGGAATCCCTGTTTTAGTTGATCATGAGCACTTAATCGCATAACAAACCTACACACACACACACACACAATCTGTGAAGAGATGCAGAAAACTATTTAATTTTGATACACTTAGTTAAATAGAATATTTTCTTGTATGTCCATACTTAAGCGTACCTGGTGTTTCCAAGTGTGTACCATTCTTGACATTAGTCTCAGAGTATTTTTGGATTGGAGAGTTCGTTACGTTCTATACTTCTATACTCTATAGTATGCATTTTAAAGAAGAAGAAAATAAATTAAAAAATACGCCTTCTATCTGAAGGTTGCTACACTACAACAATAAAGCCATTAAATGAAGAAAAAGGGCAGCAACAAAATGACTGGTAAATCATGCCAAAAGCTCATTGCAATTTCATTCTTCCGTCTTCCAATTTATTTTCATCCCAAAAGTCCATTGCAATTATCACCCTTCTTTTGCTCTTTCACCCCCTTTTTGCACATTTATTAGAAAAAGTAACTGCTTTTCATCTCGTTTGGGTTTTACTAGTTTCTTTCATTCCCGTATTTGCATGACTTTTTACACGAAGGGAGATGTTATGTATATGAGCTATTCACAACTTATTGAGCTTTTTTTTAAAGATCAATTTTTTATAATGATGTTATTATAGAAAAGATATTTTTGCTTCAGAGGCATATAAAAGGACAAGCAGCTGTCCATGAGATTAGAAAACAGAGATAGACTGGATTAAGCTTTAACATTATGTGGTCTGTCCACTTCTCATTCATGTAGAAACTAACACCATTTCTATCGAGTAATGTTTGTGAACTGTTATTTTGTTATTTTGTTTTTGTAGCAAAATAAACAGATTTTGATAGATGCTGTTGTTCATGCTGTAAATGAAGACTATGTTGAGATGGCAAACGATTTCACCAGGCTTGGTTTCCTTGCTAGTGGAACAGATGTGTCTCCCATTGTTCCGGCTTTAGAGGCAATCTGGCAGAACTCGTCTGGAAAAGGACTAGCTGATTTTAATTTTAGGAGTGTTACTGGTAAGCTGTGTGCCCTTCTTTTACTTTTCATCCAGATGAATAATACTCTCTTTCAGTTTTTTTTTGTCAGAAGTTTGCATGTTTGTACAGGAGATCACCCCTCCAATAAATAATATGACTTGCTCCAAATCTGAGAGGCATCTTTAGTTAGAGCTATGCCATATTTGAATATTCTTGACTTGTTATCCTTGACTGTTAACTATCACAACATGGATTATTGTAAAGTGATTTAAAAGAGAACTTCTATCAGAATCACAATGACCTATATCCTCCCCCCCTGATTATATCTATATGCTTAATTTTTATTTCTTGAGTTTACTTTACTTAATTGCCATATGTCAGCAATTTCTGTGAATAAATGGAAGAACTCTTTGCGGCCTTCAGCTTTTCAAGCATTTGTTTGCTGTGTAAATGCAAAGGTGGATTGTGAAGCAGAATCTTCTGAAGATCTGATTTTGTTTGTCAGTAATTAGTAGTATTCTTCTATCAGTTAAGTGAGATGTGTAACATGATCTATTTGAATTGATTGGCCCAGATCGTTATGAATTCGTGCACAGAGGCAGTCTCTTGTTTACTTTTGTCTAATGTCCTATGATTCTACAACATGACAGTGTCTTCTTTCAGTATGTGTATGTGTGGAATTTGATTTTCTTGTAATTCATGTGCGATTTTTTATTATATATTTTTTTGTGCTATTCATACTACAGGAAAGTTCAATCAATTGGTTTATCAGTACCCAATCCGTATACCAGAGAGGTTTTCGCTGGTTATCCGTTCTTTATTGACCCAAGAAGGTATCTGCTTCACACTTAAGCCGGAATTCAAATTTCTTGAGGTGAGAGAATAATCGTTGGGTCGGTGTTGTTTTCTGATTCACTATTGGAATCCATTTTAGTAAAAGAAAGAGACTACAAAAGATAGAGCAGCTAGAGACCAGCACAATAAAAATTAGTTTTCCTATATTGTAGAATTCTCCCTCCTTTTTTTTTTTTTTTTTTTAAATAAAAACAAATCTTATTGATAAAAGATGAATTACACAAAGCTAGAGGACAAGCGCGCTACAAACTGCGCTGCAAGCCCTTTTTGAATAGCAAAATTGCTTATATATCACACAAAAACACTGACCATTGGATTTAGAACATGAAAAAAAATATTTCTCTTAAGTACTGTGAAAAGCCAAACTCTCCATATCACCAAATATAAGGTGCGTCATACAATACACACAATACAATACAAGTTGGTGGATTTCTAGGGCAGTTCGAAGATATTTCAATCCATGGTTGCTGGACATACATTAGAAGTTGTTGTGGACATGACACTAACAGTTGATATATACTGAGTATAAAATTTTGATATGTTATGTAAACTAATAGATAACAGCTCATTTCTATATCAATGAAACGGAGTTCTGTTCTTTTTATTACTGGTCATTTTAGCCATCTTGTAGACTACCATTATTCGTCATCTCTGAAGTTTCTCCTAAAACTGACATCGAAGAGTCGGTGTTGGTTTCTAACGTGTTCAATCAATCCTGACTCTTTTCGTAATTGTTAATTCATTGCAACTAACTTTTGTAGGTTGCCTACCCATATATTGCAAAGCGTCTTCTAACAGACCCCAACCCTGCTCTGCGTGAGCGTCTAATACAGGTCAGCTTCAAGGCCATCGTCATCTGAAATTGTTTTTACATTTTAGTACTGTCTCTTATATATAAGAGTGTATTGGTATTACTGGAGTGCACTGCTCTTTTAAGTTCTATTTGTCGCTTGTACAAGAAATCTACACTGAAAGTGTTATTTTGATGTGTTAGTTCGTGCGAATACACCCTTCATGTGTCAATTATCTTTTTAAAGCGGTCCACACTTCATTTAGATTTAAAATGATACCTGGACCTGGCACCGTAATGTAGTGTAATACACCGCCAGGTTAGTAACAAAATATGACATTGCTGCGTCTTATATAGCCAAACTCATGTACACTTAAACGAAAATCAATAAATGTGCATAGGCTTCTTGGATCCATTAATGCACAGATTCAGTGAGAAACATGGAGTCATGTGCATGCCTAGTTCATAACGTAGCTCTCTGATTTGTGCATTGATTACTTGAGTTATTTATCAATTGTTTGTTCAAAGATGGACACATACACATCCTTCTGAAAGTCGTATCTATGTTTTAGGTTCTTTTCAAAGATGGAGTCTTTCAGTGGAAACGTCTTGAAAACCTCATTGTTCTAGCCAAGGAAAATGTCGCAAAGATGAGTAGCAATCCTGCATTCCAAGAGAAGAACACGTCAGTGCCATAGACCATCCTGCTTAAATATGGTGTTACATTTTGTATCAGGTTTCTGAACAAATATTTCTTTTAATTTTACTCTTGTCAGGCAAAAGTCGAGAGAGATGCAGATTGAGAGGAAACTAGACCTCACTGACACTATCAAGGATGGAGCCCGTCTTTTCATAGTTGATGAAGGGATTCGAAGACAGCTTCTTTTAGCTTTCACGGAAGACTCCAAGCTTCACATTCAAGAGGTTGGTGTTATAAGAACTGAAAACTTCTTGGTTGCTGAATTTGCTAAGATGTCCTTTCTCTTTTGTAGCTTGTGGATGTATATCGACTTGTTCAAGATGAAATAGATGTGCCCTCAGTAGCTTTGGGGATGGCACGCGGTAATAACTCTGTATTGCCATCTGTTCATTATTTTCTCTCGTATTGACACACACACAACACAACACATGGAATGTATTCCAGGATCTTGTTTTTTATATGGTATGCTCCATTTTGCAGACTTGCCAGCAGTTACACGAGACATCATGCTTTCATGGAGTGATTCTATTCTAGCAGAGAGGTAATTGAAGCTTCAGAGACAACCATTTACGGAGCTGAACTACCTATGCGGCCCACAAAGGTGTATAAAACCATTTTTTTGTGTGTATAATAGTCCTGTTGTTATAACCAGTTGCCACGAACCTAGAAAATAATGTAACACTGACCTCACTTATAGTGCTGGCTCTGTAAAGCATAGTTGTGAAATAATACATAAGTATAAGAGAGAGAGAGAAAAAAAAAATCCTTGGTGAACTTTACCAATTTCAACCTGTCTTTGTTTTAGTAAGATTTATGCAACTGAAAATGAACATTTATTGATTTTGATGCACTTATATTACATAGATACTGTTATTCAGTAAACATGAGTTGGATTACAAGTTCACAAGGCATTCTTTAGAATCTTGAAGGGGCTTGCCTTAGACAATATTTCACTAAAAACTCTCTCTAGTTACTCAGCAGCAGTCTCATTATTCAAGGAACTACTACTGCATTCCCCATTTCAACAATGTTTCAACAAAATCATCCAAAGCTCTCAACGACGACCCTTTCCCATTTGAATCAACTTCGACAGCTTTCTTCATCTCCCCACCTAAAGCTTCAGCTTTCTTACGCATTTGCTTCCCCTTCTCACCATCTAACACTTCCTCCACCTTCAGCGCCACTTCCCCACCAATGATGTTCGCATCAAAGCCCCTTGCCACTTCAACACACACCCCTAACTCTTCCTCCAACAGTTTTGCATTGTAATACTGCTCTGACCCCAATGGCCATGCAATGATGGGCACTCCTCTACTTAAGCTCTCCAACACTGAATTCCAACCACAATGACTCAAAAACGCACCGATTGCCTTATGTGAAAGAATTTGAATCTGTGGCGCCCAATTGCGCACTATTAGCCCTTTTCCACTCTCCCTCATTCGCTGCTCAAACCCTTCAGGCAACCATTCTGGCTTAAACTCCTCACTCACAGCGACTCCAGTTGGGTTCCGAAGCATCCATATGAAAGGCTTCCCACTCTGTTCCAATCCTTTAGCCAACTCCATCATCTGCGCAAAAGGAATACTATTCTGAGAACCGAATGACACGTAAATAACCGAATTGGGTGACTGCAGATTAAGCCAATCAGTACACATTTGAGGCGAAATCTCAGGTTCTTTCCCTCCTCTTTCATATTCTTGAACTGAACTAGGTAGCATTGGTCCAATTGCCCAAACACATTTACCACTCGATTTCGCCCAATCATCTAAATTTTTTTTCTCCAATACCTCAACTGTATTCCATAAACTACCATCAGCTCTACTACAATACTCAGCCTGTCCCTTGGCGAAAGTCGAAGACGGGTTTTTCACTGGATCAGCTGCTTTCATGTTATTCGAAAGCTGATTTCGACGAATTGTGATGTGGGGAAGCCCAGGTAGGGGAATAATATCATCATCACCATCGCCGGCGACACTAATATGGGGAAAATGAGTCCAAATGCAATTGTAGATGGACATAGCATAAGGTCCAGATGTGTAAAAGGGAACATGATGAGACCCAAAGCTATGAGCAACATCAACAGTAAACCCCAAGAACATATCAGAAATTATACAGATGGGGGGTTTTCCACCATTAGATTGAGTAATTTCTGAGATCAAACGATGAAAAGGATCTCTGAGAAAGGATTCAGAAGTTCTGTAGAATTGAGATATAGAAGTTAAAGAAGAGAGAGAATCAGTGTTTTCAACTGTGTTTTGAAAAGAGAGTTCAGCAAAGTGGATTGTAGGGTATGAACTAGAGAAGCGTGGGCGAAGGTTAAGGATGTTAGCAGGAGTGCTTACAATAGTGATGATTAGTGATGGTGGAAGATGTGTTGAGAGAAGACGAGCTAGATCAAGAAATGGGTTTAGATGACCTTGTGCCATGAAAGGGAAGAGTACCACATTTCCACTAATCATCAGATTCTTCTTCTCCATTGGTAAGAACAAGTGTGACTGTGTGTTGACTGACTGTAGAGACTAGAGACTTGAGAATGGTTGTGCACTTGTGCTTTGAAGATATTCGTTTCTGTTTTAACTTTTAATGACGATTATGTGGGTATGTGGCAGTTGTAGAGAAATGGGGTATGTGTGGGTTATACTTATACATGTCTGTAATACAGGCACATATCATTAGTTTTATCGGTTGGGCCTAGTTCTATCATGGGCTTGCTATAATACTTTATACTTCTGAAAGTCAAACATCGATGGGATTCAACTAAGTAAAATTATGATAAAACTCAATAATATTTGCATATAAGGTGTTGTTTGTTTTTTCAAGTTCTAATAGCCAGTAGCTTATAAGTTATTAGATATCTAATAGCTTATAAGATATGTTGTTTGTTTTTATTTTGAACAATTTTTTATAAGCTCTTCTTATAAGTTCTACTTATTTGTTTTTACCACTTCTGAATCTATTTATATATTCTTTTTTTACTAATATACCCTCGTTAAAAAAAATGGACTTATGTTCTATAATTATTTTATTTTACTATGGATAGAAAAATCCTAATGAAATAATATTACACCATAACAAATAAGAGTATCTCTTAATGAATAAATACAATAAAATAATTTTTAAAATAATAGAAAAAGACTGCGAAAATAGAACAAACATAACCCATGTAAATTTTCAATTTTGATTTTGGTTTGAATAGTAATTTTAATTATTAAGAAGGGTTTTAGATGTAATTTTACACCCTATCAGATATTTTTACTAGTAGCTAAGCTTATAGTAACCGCCTACTAACTAGCGATTTTCTACTAAAAAATCTTATAAGCCCAAAAAAATAAACGGGGTTTTGGCTGATCTAGCTACTAGCTACTAGAAAAGTAGAAAAACAAACATCACCTAAGTTTACTTTTCATCTAGTTCAGAATGAACTTATCAGGTGGAGCATGGATCATTACCAAAAAAATAAATAAATGGTGGAGCATGGATGATAGCTCCACACCTTACCGTTGATCCGGAGGATGAAAATGCCCAGAAAAATAAATTTTTGGACATACCCCCATTTGAAAGTCGAAATTTGAGATACCTCCTATTTGAATTTTTTTTTTTTAGATGCCCTGTTTCAAGACAGAAGAGCTTTATAGCCTTAGGTAAGCTTTATGATGGACGACAAGGATAACACCACATCTTGAAATGGGGTATCTCAATTTTTTTTTCAAATAGGGTATCTTAAATTTGGACTTTCAAATGGGGTATGTCCAAAAATCTCAAAATAAACTAAAAAAATACTCTTCTCTTGAAAGAGAGGGGTGCCTTCGGGAACGCGGATACAGGTGGTGCATTGCTGTCGTCAGCTCAACAGGCACGAAAGATAGTTTGGTCAAATTTAATCAAACATATTTTTAACCATCGACAATATAATATAAACTTGTGAGAGAGATGCAATTGTTCACATAACTGGGAGAGATTCATACATAACAATCCTAATTTAAAGAGAAAGAGAAGAAACAAGCCGTAAAACATTTGCGCGCCACCAATACTATTCAAATAAAACTATTTACGTATGACACCAACCATCCATGTCAAAAAAATTCATGCATAACCTCCATATGTATAGTGCGGAATGGGGACCAATTATTTTCATCATACAGAATTGGTGGGAAATGTTTTTGCAATTGGTCCCATACTCCCATGTGAATCAATCAGACAAATGGGAAATTATTTTCTTTTACTTTTGTAAGAAATTTATTTTCTTTCAGAAAAAGGCACCATTTTCCCAACATTGTTTACAGTACTACAACAACAAATCCCAAATAACCAGTTCCATATCGTCTTCATTACTTTTCACAACAACGAATCCAGGGTTTTATCTCCAGGTACAATCTAATCTAATCTCTCTCTGTTTCTCCAATTCTTCTTGTTCTGAATCAATTTCACGATGAAGTTATAGAACTTAAAAACCCTAATTTCTACATGAATTTACATTTCTAAACCCAATAACGAAAAACCTAAATCATAGTGTTCTATCTTCTTCCAATTCTTCTAGAAATTTCTTGGATTTTGTTATTTTGGTTTATGTTTGAGTTTACGATCTGTTTCTTTACCTTATTTTTCAATGATAATTCAGTGCTATCTAGTGTTGTGAACTAATTAATAATAGCTTTGAGACTCATCTGATTCTGATTTTGATCTTGATTTCATCAAATTGGGTTTAATTTTGAGAGCAAACCAACTGAAATTTATAATAATCCCAGAGTTGATCTGTTTTCAACATTATAGAATGAAATGAATAGGTTGAGCGGTAGCGAAATTCTACATTCTTTGTCATCAAAGTTTCGATATCAGGCTATGATTTTGAAATCAGTTAAGTTTTTTTTCATATATTGAAACTAAATTATATGTACCAATGATTACTGTTTAATATCTAGACCAGGATATACAGTAAATTCAATATATAGTCAAATATGGTTCACGTCCATACATGATAGTTTCTGAGTCCGTCAGGTATTGGCTGGTTTGGCGTTTGATCGTTGAACTAACACATTTTGTTACCTGAGGTCTGAAATGTAAATTCTTCAAACTGGTTTATACTCGTAGTATCAATTGGTTAAATAATGTACTTAGGTCTGGAGTAAAATTGTAGAATCACATTTTGTTGTATTTCAGTTAAATACCCAATATATAAACTTGGATTCAACACTAGCCAAAGTTGCTTTAGTCTATTGGTTGCTGCCACAAACTCTCAAAACTGGTCATACGATAATAAAAGTATAAAACCATCTACGAAACGAGTATACTTATCGACTGTGTTTTTATGCTTAATATATTTTCTTAAAATATGGTGCTGGCAAATCATGAACACAGATCTGTGGTCTGATTTGTAAATTTTATTAATTATGTATGTCAGATTTCTGAATGGCATGGCTAGCTGGTTAAAAAATGTCTTCATGATGTTGATATGGCTATAATTTGATTGATCTCCAGTTATACAACAACTATGGAGCGTTCAGAACAAAGGTATTTGGAGGATGACGAAACACCAATCATGAAAACCATCAAGGGTGCTACTACAGGTTTGGTTGCAGGGACTATCTGGGGGACAGTTGTTGCGACTTGGCATGATGTGCCTCGTGTTGAGAGAAGTGTCGCTCTTCCAGGTCTTATAAGGACCTTGAAACTGATGGGTAACCACGGATTAACATTCGCTGCACTTGGTGGGGTTTATATAGGGGTTGAACAGCTGGTGCAGAACTATAGGGGGAAGAGAGACTTTGTTAATGGTGCAGTTGGTGGTTTTGTTGCTGGGGCATCTGTTATAGGTTTCAAAGGTATGGATTTTTTTTCCTGCTTTGTTTTCATGCTTCATATTGTTATTAATCTGGTCATTCAATGGTGTTTCTTTGATCTTTCTGTAAGAGTGGAAAGGCCATTTGTACTTGTACATTCCAACGCACTAAATAAATGCCTGTGTAACCCATTCATATGCTTGCATGGTCATAGTAGAAACTTGCTACAATATGTAATTTGATGAGTAGCAAACTGCAACAGATAGCACTAAGCACTTTATTGAGTCTATGATTCTATCTTTTGAAAAACAATTCTGGTAATGTTGTGTTTGGGCTCTCTTTTTTCTTTTGTTTATACCTAACACCCCCCCCCCCCCCCCCACCACAACCCCCCAACCCCCCACCCCCCCCCCCTTTTTCCCCCCGGCTGGGAGATGCTTATTAGCTGAGAATTATTCATTTATCAAAATACCCGTGTATGGAAAAATTAAGAATATCGATAAAAGAGCTGCTAAGTTGATTTAAAGAAATTATATATAGATATAAACACAGAAACTGTTTCAAATAGGTTATGTTTCTTATTCTCGCAGGAAGAGATACAGTCAAAATTGAAACTACCTTTAATGAAGGCCTTATCACCTTAGCGAACACAACACAGCCCTGTTATATTTTCTTCTTTCTCCCTTTTCAACATCTCTTCATGGACAAGACCAATCCCCTCTTTCCTATGCCTCTCACTTCATTCGAAAGTGTTTGGGTTATTTAAAGTCCATTTTGGTTGTTGATAGTGTTTTAAGTTTTATCATTATGTTGGGTTTAATTAATCATGATGAGATCATGCAATTGCTGCAGATGAGCTTGGGATGTTAAGCTTTTTGATGGATTGGGTAGGGGTGGGGTAGTGGATTATTAGAAGTTTTGATTTTTGGGGAGGGTGATCTCGATGTTCAGAGATATCATCATACTGTAGCAATCTGTTAAAATTTATCTCTCTTCATTCTTTTGGAGAAGTGTGAAGCGTTAACACAAAATTGACAGCAAAAACTTGATCATTTATAGAACTGTTGGGAAAATATTTGTGTTGGAATCTCGATCTGTATTGATGTTTTTATATAAGATCGTCATGCGTTGAGTCCTCCCTCAACATAATCTATGTCATTTGAGCGACATATGCTAGTGTTAGACACTTGTGTCTTACTACGTTGGATGCTAGAAACTTATGCAACCAACTTTGCCACTTTTCCCAAATCATGCAACATTCTTCTTTTTTTTTTTTGGCAAATGATGCAACCAACTTGTAAGTTTTACTAATTTATGCAATTCCGTCAACTAATCGTTAACGGAGTGCTGACGTGGCTAAATTATTTACATTTTACTTTATTATTAATTGTTGAAAATTGACAACACATCATCTTTCCCTAATGAAATAACTCATTTCCCCAAATAAAAACCCTAGTTCCTCCAATCTTTTTCATTGAAGTTTGTTTTAACAATTGAAGTAGAATTTTTGTTGTAGGGGGGAAGTTTCAGGCAAATTTTGCTTAGTAAATGTTGAGCTTCCTGATTGGTATTCTTTGCGTGGTTACAAACAATTTGAAGAGCTCAATTTAACTGCAACAGCTTCCTCTGGTTGCACAAATTTATCCAGTCAATCTTGATACTCATGCTATGCTTATATCATGCTTCTTACACACTAAGAATGTGATCATTGATTGTTCTAAGTTTGGATACTGTCAAATTTTACAGGGAGGAGCATTCCAACGGCACTTTCTGCTGGAGCTGCGTTGGCCTTCACTTCTGCTGTTTTGGATGTAGGTGGTCAGCAAACTAAAGTTGACGTTGGCAAAGAATACTCTGCTTATACCACAGAGAAGAGGCCATCTTCTATCAATTGATTTTCTTTTTAGTCTGATAGGAAGGTTCATAATTTGAAAAGAGCAAAAGAAAATTGTGGGTGAGGGAGACCCCTTGGAGCTATTCTGTTTTTGAACTAGTGTGTAGTTCTTGTATTCAGACCTTATACTTTTCTGTTGGTTCTCTTGCATTTCTTTTCCGAGAGCCTGAAAATAACTAAATAAAAGTACATGTTTCTGTTCTTCAAGTCATCTACTCTGACGTGTTTTATTTTATTAATCTGGTGTGTTTGTAAATGTGCACTTGTGCTCCAATATATGGCCTCTTTTGGTTGTTTGGTGTGTTTGCATGAGAAGGTGCATTCAAAATTGAGCCTCTTCCTTTATGGTTAATAAGATTCAGTCTTCTCCCTTACAAAATGCAGGGATGCTTTAAAGAAAGGTGAGCCTGTTTTTGGAAACATGGGTCAGTCTAGTCCGATGGCTCTTAGCGAAAATATATCAGTGGTGCACCTTGTTGATATAAGGGATCATCCAACGGTCCAACCCCTTGATATTGTTAGTTGTTACAGTAATGAGTAAACTAGAAAAACTTTCATCAATATACAACAGTTTGAGTTTGTATCATCCACAAAATTAGGTACTATGTTCCAGATGTCAGGATGTGGTTGGTCAGACAATATTTGTGTCCAACCTCAGTTGGACACTAGCTTTAAAGATTCAATGTGAGAATATCATCACACGGTAGGTTGCGCTCTTCCTCTAATTGCTCTTTTACAAGAAAATGGACCGTTGTTTCTCAGCCTTCAGAACGGTTAACAAATTCAAAAAACCGTTATATTCAAATAACCAACTGCTTACATTACTGGATACTTGCAAAACCATTACTCAAATCAAGCAGATTCATGCTCAACTTATCACCACAAGCCTTATCTTACATCCAATTCCAACAACAAAGCTCTTAAAACTTCTCACAGAATCAAGTTTCTCGTCTCTCACTTATGCCCACCTTGTGTTTGAACAATTTCCTTCGCCAGATATTTTTATATACAACACTATGATCAAAGCTTATATACCTACAGCTCAATTCTCATCGAATTCAATTGTTCTTTTTAAATCGATGGTACGAGACTCTGCAGTTGTTCCTAACCAATATACATTTGTTTTTGTTCTAAAAGCTTGTTCATGTGGATTGAGGATTTCGGAAGGTGAGCAAATTTGTGTTCATGCAATCAAACTTGGGTTGGATGGTAATGTGTATGTTATGAATGTTATAATAAAAATGTACGCGGATTTGGGATTGATTACGTTAGCTAGGAAAGTGTTTGATGGGAGCACTAGTCGTGATTTGTATTCTTGGAATTCAATGATCAGCGGGTATGTGGGAGCCGGTGATATGTGTGGGGCTAGAGAATTGTTTGATGAAATGCCTGAAAGGGATGTTGTCTCTTGGAGTACAATGGTTGCTGGATACACTCAGGTAAACCTACTGTATAATTAATTTGTTCTATTTTTAATTTTAAATTGCAAGATTTGATTTAGTGATGATTGTAATCAACGCTTTGAAACTTCACTAGTGTTCTTCAGGTGAGTTGCTTCATGGAGTCTATTGAGCTCTTCCACGAAATGTTGCAGAAGGGTCCTCCTCCTAATGAGTTCACCCTGGTGAGTGCTCTCGCAGCATGTGCTAATCTGTTGGCACTGGATCAAGGAAAATGGATCCATGTGTACATTAAGAAGGAAGGATTCAAAATTAAGGATAGATTGCTTGCTGGTCTCATAGACATGTATGCTAAGTGTGGGGAGATAGAATTTGCTCATACAATTTTCAAAAGCTTAGACAGTTCTAAGCAAACAATCTGGCCTTGGAATTCAATGATTGGTGGTTTTGCTATGCATGGAAGATCCCAGGAAGCAATTAATGCCTTTGAACAGATGAGGATGACAACATGCATAGCTCCAAACAAAGTAACATTTATTTCTCTATTAACTGCTTGCAGCCATGGAAAATTGGTTGCAGAGGGAAGACAGTATTTTGAATCAATGGCGAGCTCTTATGGGGTTGAGCCAGAAATAGAACATTATGGTTGCATGGTGGATCTTCTGGGTCGTGCTGGGTTTTTGAAGGAAGCAGAAGATATTATAGTAGCTATGCCTGTACCTCCAGACACAATTATATGGGGAGCATTACTTGGGGCTTGTCGTATTCATCGAGATACAGAGATGGCAGAAAGAATTGGAAAAGTCATTAGAGAATCAAATCCGAACAATGTAGGTTGTAGTGTCCTACTAGCTAACATGTATTCTTCCAGAGGGAGATGGACTGAAGCAAACCTAGTCAGAGAGAAAGTTGATCTAAGTGGCATGAAGAAGACCCCAGGTTGCACCTCCATCGAATTAAATGGAATGGTCCATCAGTTTCTCGTTGGAGACCGTTCCCATCCACAAACAGAGCAGATTTATTCTTTTTTGGATGAGATGACTGCCAAGTTGCGGATCGCAGGATATATACCGGAAATAGGAGAAGTCTTACTTGACATCTATGATGAGGAAGATAAAGAGACAGCATTAGCAAGGCACAGTGAGAAGTTAGCGATTGCATTTGGATTGATCAACACAGCACCCAAAACACCAATCCGTATAATGAAGAACTTGCGTGTTTGCGGTGATTGCCATGAAGCAACTAAGTTCATCTCCAAAGTGTATGACCGAGAGATTATTGTTAGGGACCGCCTTAGGTTTCACCATTTCAGAGATGGAATTTGTTCTTGTAAAGACTACTGGTAGGCAGACCGTGACAACTCATTCGAAGATGGTAATTAATCACCTTCAATCTCCCACTGTGCCAATGTCTATTTCTCAAGTGGCCTGTGCTCTACAAGCATATGCTGATAAAACGGAGATTCTGGATGGCTCATTTGGTTAGTACTAACTTCATTCATACAGTCCTTGAACCCACCTTTATATTCTGAAGGAGTAAAAACTCAGTGCATATGTTCAGTTGTAAAATTTCATTGCTATATTTATCTTCAGCCCTTTGGTTATATTTGTTTGGTTGTAAAGTCAGGTACCATTGCACTCAAGATACTGTACAATATATATATGCACTTGACAAATAATGGAACTGACAATATGTTCTTCAGATAGTATAATAAGAATTGATGCAAACCTACTTTCTAGCTGGTTCCTGCAATTTCATATAATAACTTTGTAAGAATGTCTACGCTACAATACTGCACCAGTTATTATGGAGGAACAGTGTCTTTTTGTACATTTGATACTACGTCTGAGTGGAATAACAAACTTCCTCGTTGTTTTGATGAACAATGGTACTGGAAATCTGGAATATTAACAAAATAGGACAGACTGAATCTCTTTTTGTTATGATCATTTATATTCTTTAAGAAATGAAGTTCAAGGATCAAACTTCAAAATACAACAAATAGAAGACAAACTACAATCCTCTCAAGCGAATACACTCTCATAATAATTAGCTTAACAAAATCTCTCTCGGTGCAATTGAGAGAGTCAGGTCAGTATCCAAATTTGGTGCCCAAAAGCCGTGTGTTTGACAGATGCCTTCTCTGACTCTGTGAAGCATATTATACAAGGCACCTTCTCTATTCGCTTCATCAACATACATGTTCCTCTAGATCCATACATCTTGCACGGACTATACATTCAACAGGATAACCAATATAACAGTTAATCCAGCCAGCGCAGCTACAGCTTGTTGTCTTAGCATTATCATACCAAACATATATGTCAACGTCAGCCAGAACACCATGTCTAACCAGTATATATACTTGAGCACATGACTTATCTGTGTGCCTCAAGAAGACTGTCTGGTCTCTAGGATAGGAATGGCTTCTTTAGAAGTCTCAGGCCAGAAAGGTGAGAGTGCTACAACTTTCCCAATAATGATTAGTGTTGGCGATACCAGCCCTGCAGATGTAACTTCATCCATTAGATCCTTCAGTTCTGCAAATACCTACAGAAAACACAACAACAATCAGTTAACTGGTACTGGCAACTTTGAAGCTGATAATAAGCAAGCATTTTTCCAGTAGTTCATGATAGGAGATATCAAGCACTCAAGAAAATCATAGTTTTTTTTTTGCTCACCATCCGTTGCTGAGGGGTAGTCCCTCGCTCCACAGCAACAGCTGGGATATTAGATGGCAGACCATTAAGCATCAACTTCCGAGCAAGAGCTGGAAGGGTAGACAAACCCATGTAAACAACCAATGTTGAATCAGGGTCAGCTGCGTGTTCTGCTACAA
The DNA here is from genome assembly GCA_023053565.1 of Aquilegia eximia. Taxonomy (NCBI): domain Eukaryota; kingdom Viridiplantae; phylum Streptophyta; class Magnoliopsida; order Ranunculales; family Ranunculaceae; genus Aquilegia; species Aquilegia eximia. The sequence goes on from JALIGU010000028.1 coordinate 384,003, forward strand.
ACAAAGGATCTGTTCCTCCTTTCCTTGAATGCCCCGTCAGAAACCTAACACTGTTTGCAACTCCGCGATGAGTCAATGGTATTCCAAGCTCTGCTGCAATTCCGGAGGCAGCAGTTATGCCTGCATAATTACGTATACTGGTTACATTACCATTACAAACTTGACCAATTGAGTCTCAGTGACTGATTTTACATAACTGTTAACATATATACCTGGAATAACTTTCACTTGAATCCCTTGTTGTTGCAAGAAGTCCATCTCCTCTCCACCCCTCCCAAATACCTTACAAAAGGAAGAGCTATTTCAGAAAAAATCCACGAGGAATGCATATGCCACTATGAATTAAACTAGAATGCAATTTAAAGTAGTAAAACAGTACACACATACCAGTGGATCCCCTCCTTTAAGCCTCACGACTGTAGCGCCAACTTCGGCAAAACTTAGGAGCAGCTCATGAATCTCCTCCTGAAGAAAAAAAAGAAGCTCATTTCAATTCAAAATGAAGATTCCTTCTATGAATTCAATTGCAAATCACCACAGCCCCTATCGAATAAACCTCATCTACTTGACAACCAATAGAAAGACGAGAAATGAATAAACCCCAATTACTAATTACTAAAAATACTCTAAAATGATCAACTGATATCTCAATCTATTTATTAGCTTTCATCCTACACTAACAAACTTTTATCTAATTTTCCTTTTGAAGATTCTCATTCGTAATGCAACCATACCAATATCAATTTTAAGCTTATCCGTGACTATAAATTGCGAATATGTTTTTATTCAACATTTATAAGAAAAAATGCTACAAATTGATATCATACCTGAGTTCGACTATGATATCCAGCAGTCTTGCCAACATACAAAAGCCTAGCATCACCTTTAACCAATTCCAAAACATCATTAGAAACCAATCGATCATACAACAAAAGATCAGCGCTTTCGATAACCCTCATTGCTTTCACAGTCAATAATTCTGGGTCTCCAGGTCCAGTACCAACCAAGAACACATTCCCAAGTTTTCTCTTCCCATTCCCATTTTCACTTTCCTCCCCTCTTTTATTTCTCAAAACTTGAAGCAATTTCTTCAACTCAGGTAATTGTAAAGCAATATCATTTTCTCTAATGGAGGTAGAAGAATTATCATCAGGTTGATTTGAACAAAGAGAAGCAGTAGGATTGTTGTATAACCAACTATCTCTTTGATATCTTTCAAAAGAATGTTTTTCAGTAAAAGGGGAGGAGGAAGAAGGAGGAGCAGAGTTGTTATTATTAGAGAAGGAGCAGGAAATGTTTAGATTAAAGATATGGTGGGATATTTTAGAGCAGGGTGAAGAAGAAGAATAAGGAGTAGGAATAGATGGGAGTTGCTTGACTAGATTCATTTCTCTTCTTCTTCTTCTTCTTCTTAAACAATTTCTGTTGAATGAAATGAACACAAACTTATATCAGAGACAGAGAGAGATAAAATAGAGTTTGGGGTGCCCTTTTGGAAGATTGAGAAGACATTAAACATAAGACAAGTGACTTTTTAATGATGGAGAGAGTCAGAAAGAATCAGATAGATTCATATTTTGATTGTTATGTACCTAGACTAGTATTGGTGCACCAGGGGAAAGCTCATGCTTGCTGCAGCCTGCAGCCTGCAGCCGCCAAGGTAAGGTCAGTTTGACTTTTTTTTTTTTTTTTACTAGAAAGGAGTTGCACTGTGCAACTCTTGATGCAAATAATTTTGACCAAAATTATTGGTCAAAATAGGTCAAATAGTGATGACTTAGAGGAGATGCACAAGAATATGCCCAACACTCCAGTTTATATATCCAACGGACATGTGGCAATACACCATTCACTCACCTTAATTTTCTGGGCCAGTTTACTTAGCCACATAGACAGAAACATTGCCAGTGGATAGTGAAGATAGATAGTGAACTCTATATAGTATATACTCATCATTGCAATTTGCACTAGCTTTAGATTGGAGTTTGAAATCATGGCAAGTCTAAGCTTCTGTGCTGCACTTTCTCATAGAAGGTAAGTAAAGTCATCATCAACATCATGTGTTATTTCTACTTTCTTTTATGTTCTTTGGGGGGTGAGGGGTCAAATTATAAATTTGCACCATAAAAGAACCATAATTCATGAGTTCTTAGTAAAAGTAACTGCAATTTGTTCATGCAAGCAAGAGATGGATGCTGACATTCTAAATTTTGGATACAACATGTTGATTTTGTTTTTTTTCAGGGGGGGTGACTTGTGTTAGATAAATTTATGTTTTTTGTCAGTTTTCTTATTATGAAATGAAATATTTAGCTTGTCGAGGATTATTTAGTATCGGTTTATGAATTAAATTAATTTCAGGAAGCCATGGTTGGTACTGGAGACGACCAGTCCCTGCAAACCACTTCGGAGTAGAGTTTCTGTAATACGAGCAGAAATCAAATTTGTAAATGCTGATGAGGCCAAGGAACTCATAGCTACCGAAGGGTATGCAGTGTTGGATGTACGCGACAAATCTCAATTTGAACGAGCACATATTAAATCATGTCATCATGTTCCCATCTATGTTGAAAACACTGACAACGATATAGGTACACAACATTTCACGCTTGCATTTTGTTGGTACCAAAAAGTTCATTATGTGCAGTGTGACACTGTGACTAAGTTTCTGCTGCTTTCGTGGATTTCTGCCAGGCACCATTATAAACAGGACTCTACACAACAATTTTTCTGGATTATTCTATGGGTTGCCATTTACCAAACCAAATGAAGAATTTGTGCAATCTGTTAAAAGCCAGTTCTCACCTGACAGTAAATTGCTAATTGTTTGTCAAGAAGGATTAAGGTGAGTTCCATACTTTGTTAACTTCCATTCATCCTCGATCTCAAGCCTTTAGACAGTTGAAATTTTCTACCTTTCTGAATTCAAATCTACAAAAATTAGCCTTTCGGACATATGATCCATGGAATTCAAAGGTTGTGTGGGGATAACATAGACAACAGTCCAACCTGCATGTCTTTTTTTTTTTTTTATAAGTGAAATTTTATTGAAATAGGCAAAGTGCCTTAAAAAATACAGAATGAAGCATCACTGTACATACACAGTGATCCAACCCAAAATTTACGCCATTGGCACAGAGAGTCCTTTCACTACTCCCTCCCAATTCTCCATCAACTCTCGGTAGAAGTATTTCTTTCTTCTGCCCCAATTAGCATTCCAAAACCAGATCGTCGCCTTCACGAGTTCACATATCAGTTGAACCTTCACTTCCTTTGCCCTGAAAACTGCGTTGTTCCTAGTTTTCCAAATTGACCATATCACTGAGTATGGAAGCAGCTTCCACACTCTGAGACCCCACTCTTGATGTGGCCCTTGTGGCCATTTTTCTAGCCACACCTTTACTGTATCCACTCCAAACAAGTTCTGAAATGTCTCTTGAACAGGTACAGTTAAGCATTTCCACATTTCGAGAGAGACAGCACAATGCAAAAAGAGATGTGAAGTAGATTCACAAATGCCACCACAGAGACCACATATGTCAGGCACCCCCATCCCTCTCTGAATAAGAAGATCCTTCGTTGCAATACGGTCATGTAAGAGAGTCCAGAAGAAGAATCTCACCTTAATTGGGATGTCTATTTTCCACGCAAGTGTCATAAAAAAAGGTTGTGGTTGTTGTTCCGCCTCTGCCAACCTTATCAAGTTCAGCATGAAAACTTTTCACCGAGAAGTTACCAGACAAACTCCACTTCCATTTGCATAAATCTTCACCCTCTTCTACCTCGACACCTGCCAACACATTCATTAGCTCATCATACTGCTGTTCTTCCCATTGATATCTTCCTCGTCTCAGTTGCAGGTCCCAGTGAGGCGTTTCCATCAAAACAGACCTGACATCTTTCATTAAGCTGTTTTTGCACATTGAGATATTAAAAATGGTCGGGAATTGTTGCTTAAGAGGGTAGTCCCCTGCATGTCTTTGTTACTTAATACTAGTACTGAGTTTTGTCCTGACAGTATTAAGAGTTTGCTTAATAACTTCATAATCGTAAGTACATTTTGTTATCATCCTCGCACCGACGCCCTTATGTTTTCTTTCCTTTGTTTTGTTGGGTGATCAAGATCGGCTTCAGCGGCAAATAAGCTAGATCAAGCGGGATTTGAAAATATATCCTGCATGACATCAGGGCTTCGGTCCGTAACGCCAGGTTAGACCCCCTAATTCGTAACATCGTTTTACTTGGTGAAGTTTACTAATTTCATTCAGAGCAATGACCTTGTGTCGTTTGCAGGAACATTTGAGTCAGTTGGATCCACTGAGTTGCAAGATGCTGGCAAAGCTGGTCTTGTGACTGTTCAAGGCAAGATTTCTGCTGTACTCGGGACCGTACTTGTCTGTAAGTTTTTCGAAGTTCACAGATGTAATGCATTCCATTTCCATATGTTTTCCAGCCAATATGTCTTGTGCTGACTTCATTGGGTGTGCAGGTGCATATCTATTCATACAATTCTTCCCAGACCAAGCAGAGAAGATACTACAAATGGTTCCTGGAAGCTAGCACATATAACCAGAATTGAGATCTTTCTGAGTATTGTGGTTGTCAAGTTTCAGAGAACTGTTGTTGCCTCCCTGTTCATTTTGTACAAGATCAATCCAACAGAGTAACACCAATACGGAAGGAATTCCTCTAGGGGAATCAAATTACGAATATCCATTTTTCAAGTGTATGCATTGATCTGGCCCCTGTGTACTCTTCCTGCAAAGTTTCCTTGATATGTCAGGATAGCCTATTTGTATGTCAGAATATGTGATTATTTTGACTGAAATTTAACTGGTAGTTCCATTAGGTAGCATGTGGCATGTGAGAATGCCATTTTATATGATTAAGTGCTGCAATTTTTCAGGCCAAGTATACATCCACTAATGTCTAGTAAGCTTAGAGCGAGAAATACTTGTCTGGGAAAACTAATACCACCGGAAATATTTGCTGGTGAATAATTAGCTATTTCTTATTGGCAATAATTATAAACGGTTCTACATTGACCAAACTCTCAAGGTAATAAACATTAATTCCTCAAGATTAACAATGAATGAAAGCAGTTAAGTATTCTACAAGCAATGAAATCATATATGTTACATAATACCTTGGGAAAAAACGATTCTATCCCAGAATGTTTTCCATTTCCAGGTAGCCATTGATGTTTTAAAGCCTAACTGGGACTAATATCGTGTATTAACTAGAAACCTCCTACACTCGCATGTAAAAAAGACACATGCCAAGTTGAAGAGAGAGCTCTTCTGCAGCGACTTCGCACTGAGCAATGTTCATTCCATCTTGTCACATAAAGATTGATATGCTGCGCTGCAATGTTTGAACTTTTCTTCTGCATCGACCTGTTCATTGTATTAACTAGTTAGTTTCATATTTGGACGTCCATCTGTCACTAACAGTAATATGCCAACTAAATCTACAAGGGAAAATCAAGAATATTTTTGCTAAGTTTATTCAGGGAGAAGTAGCAAATGCTTTCTTTTCGTGAAAGAGTGTAACAAACAAAAATATCATTCATGCGATTAGATAGAAGAGGTAGCTAAATGAAAGTAAATGATTATAAAAGCCAAATGTACCTTGGAAGAACCCTGATGGCGGTCAGGATGCCATTTCAAGGCACAGGTTCGATATCTGAAAACAGGAAGCCATGCTAGATACTTAGACATGCCCCCAGCTGTAATAATTCTTATAAAATACAAGAACAACTCTTAAGAGAACTTACGCATTTTTTACATCTTCAAGTTTCAGAGGACCGGAAGCACTCAATCCAAGTGCAAGTCTATCTGAAGTTGAGTCTGATTGGGAGTCATCATTATACTCCTCATAAGTGTCATACTCATCTTCATCTCTGTATTTTGATTTCCAAGACCTGTTCCGGCTGTTGGAATAGTTTGAACTCCTCCACCGAAACGAGTCGTCATCAATGAAGGACCAATAGGTACATCTCTCCCCACCAAATGCAGATCGAAATATGACCTCTACATCATCGTCATCGCAAAAGCTGAAACCACCTTTAATTGAACAAAAAAGAATAAAGGGGAATAAGCCTGTGATGGATTTTCAATAGAGAAAGATGTTCGATTTAGAACATATCAGTCCGGTTCACTTTTGACAAGGAATTTTTATAGAAATTAGAACCCTACTGAATCTGGCTTGTATGACTCTGCAATTAGGAACCCTACCGAAATGTTTCACAGAAAGTGAAAGTTAAGGTTTGCATATACAAGCATCTTTACCTCTGCCCCTAAAATTTCCCCACTGAGGCCCTTGAGAACTAGAGTTGGTCTTTTTCTTTCGCTTTCCCCAATCTTGCCCTTTGAACCAAGAAGTGCCTTTATTTGAAGAGGAGTCATCGAAATCATCATCAGCCTGCCAGCTCTAGAGTATCATAGAAGGGCACTGTTAGAACTTTAACATGCACATTCCTTCTAAAAGGATACTATCAATCTGAACTTGTCAATCACTACTTAGTTTACCACTATTTTGTGATAGATAAAGTAATACTGCAATGCCATGTAGAATACATGATTGAGCTTATAATTATATAACAATTTTCAACCTTACCCTGGAGTTCTGTCTGATCGATGATACACTGGATAATGCTTCTTATTTAACTGGACATAATACTATCACATTGGAATGACTCGTGAGGTCCTATACTTCTAGAACTTTCTACGTACCAAAGAGGATAAGAGATCAACCGATCTACAGATGTTGAAGCTAGCGAAATAACTAGACGAATGAACTCAAAAACATGCAAAATTTGAGACAATATGTTCAGTAAAAGTGAACGTTTAAAGTCTTAATTTGAGAAGGTAGAAATGGAACCTGAAAAAGGCACTCTGCAAAGTCACTGACATTTCTCAACAGTGTATGCTGTGATTGAGTCTTTCTGAATCTTCTTGAATAATTATAGCTTCTCTGGAGATAACACAGTTCTTAACTCTTAAGCATGAATTCATCAGGGTTAAAGTTTAAAATTTTGCTTATCAAATTATAAATACATTATAAAAGCTCGTAAGACTTTAAGACCTATTTGCACATATCACCTAGTTTGCTAACCAACTCGATTTAAAACTGAATAAAACATGGTTTATGATAGCCCCTCCTTCCTCCTCTCTCTTTCGAAAGACCCGTCATTCAAAAGACCCACAAGTCCACTCAGTTTGACACAAACAATTGTTCTTATGTTCAACCACATTTTTGCAGATTTGAAAATCCAATAACTAGTTTGTCTGACGTATACAGTTGAATAAAGCTTGAAAATAGTCAAATACGGTCGTACATTATTATTCTATTTTCCCTGACTTTCTTCCATCTTTTTCTTGTGTCCTTGTGTAATTTTGGAGACTTGTGTCAATACATATTTACATGGAAATCTTCAATGACATTGCTTCCCATCTATTTCTTCTATTACTGTAAGTTGCAATTATATCATGATTATTACAAAATCTTCAAGTTGTATAAGGTCAGGCAATTGTATACTCTTACTGTGTGTTTGATACACACTCTAAAATGTATCATATATATTATGAAACAACCTTTGGTGGTGTAACAGTATACTACATTTACGTTTACAACTCTGTTCTCCTGAAGTTTCTTAAAAGACTTGTGTGGTTAGTGACGAGGCCGCTTGATTTGGGTTTTGCACTAGAGGAAATAAGAGCCTTTCTTTCACTGCCGAATGCAGATAAGAAAGAGCACTGCTCGAAAGCTAATGCTTGAACTCTGGACTAAAATGAGACAAACTGCTTGCTTGAATCAAAGTTAATCTACTACCACATTTGGTTCAGGTATCGGTTTATCCGTTTGCAAAGATTAAAACCCTTCTGACAATTACTAGCTTATTTGGACCCTTCTGACAATTACTAGCTTATTTGGAGAAACAATCTGTAACCATATGTCCTGTCTCTGTAGTGAACTGACAATCTGATTATCTATAAACCAAGCGACGTTCCCATCCAATTGTGAATTAGGACAGTCATTGGGGAAACTAACATATCAAGAGTGACTTCAAAAGACAATGACGTATGTATAGTAATATAATATATCTTGAAAAAAATCAAATGACTCAACTTCAAATCTTATACAGTTTATCTTCTAAACCCACGCAAAGACTTTTGGCCTGTTAGGCATTCCACTCCAACATGACTTCTATATAATTATGACAAAATTCAATTTAATAGCAACTTCAATACAATCACAGCTCTTGAACGAAGAAAAAAAAAAGAAAAGAATGTGAAGCATATTATTAGCTTGTACCTTTGATGAACCTCTGGAAGGACCTCCACCCTGCATGAAAAAGTACACCAACAAAGTTATAGGTTATATAAAGGACTCACATGCCCACTCCCAATCTAATACTAAACAAAAATATATTAAAAACTTATCTTAAAGACTTAAACCTAACCATTTCCTCTTATTAAAAACTAGCATTTCAAGTGCATAGACCTTATCATATGACCTCTTTTTTATTTCCATATGTTACAAATCACTGAAACTCCATTAAACCTAATTCAAAGTTTATTACTTTAGATGATACATAGCAGGAAAATCTACTTCTGTACTTATATATATATTCTTCCTAGAAATTGCATTAACACAATCAACTGTACAGGGACAACAACCATGAGCACTCAACTCCTCAGTCATCTTCCTATATTTTTTGTTTTTCTATATTGGAGTAGTTGCATCCGTAGTAAAAGTTGCAGGTTACAATGTAGCAATAAATTTTTATAGCAAATAATAGTACGAATGGATTTGAGTTGGGTTCCCATATCCGTACCAGAATTACGCGCAAAAGCATTAAAAAATAAAAAATTTGACATGATTTTGTGTTCTAGTAGTGTATGCTAAAGCACTAACTTGTAAAAATTCAATCTATAATACACATTAGGACAAAAGATTATAACTTTCATCCATTTTATAGTGAAATGTAATGTAGGTTCAAGTTCACACAAAAGCATGAAAAAATGATTTTTAATTCTTCCTTTAATTGGCAAAATGAATGGTGTTTTTTTTTAAGTAGCACAAAGTGAAAATTTCAATAGAAATGAAAATAATTACTCCATATATAAAAACTTACAGAATCCCAATGATTACGCCTTCTTCGATCCAAAACTGGGGTTGAATGAAAGAAAGCTGTTTTTATGTATAATCGAGTTACCAAAGAAGTATTGCTCGTTGAAGCTGATTTGATGGCAAAAGCCATACTTTTTTTTTTTTTTTTTTTAGAAAGAATGAAATGAATGAGAGAGAAGAAGAAGAAGAAGAAAGAGAGTCCTTTTTCTGTATTCTCTGTTCTGATTTCTGAACGCTGCTGAATGCAGCGAGATGGAGGACCGCTCGAAAGCTAATTAGTCGGACGACTCACTACTAAATTTGAGACTTCCCACCCCAACCCCAACCCACCTGGTTCGCTACGCTTCACTCAGTAGTATGACTCAGTTGAGTTTGAGAAATGAAATGACAATACAGTACTAAAGAGGGCCCGTTGGGTAGTCTGTGATTGAGAAATGAAATTACAATACTAAAAAGCCCACAATAGGCCCATAATGCTAATGGAACAGCTTGGTAGCTTACTACTTAGGGCCCGTTCGGCAACCAAGTAGAAGTTACGAAGTAATTTCCTAAAAAGTAGCTACCGGGCAGGAGAAAGCTAATGTTTGAAACTTCCGTGAAAATGAATTTCTTAACTTATCATTAATTATTTTCTAAATCTATTTTAAGATTTACCGAACAGACTTACAACTTCTTGCCTTTCAAGAAGCCCAAAAATAAATGCATTTCTGGGCCTTTGCCAAATGGGCCCTTAGTACTTACAGCCTTGCTTGATATAAAAGTTGGTCATCATGGCATCATGCATTCATGCTGCAGACTGAGACCAGCTTAATTACATCTCTAAAACAAAATGCAATGGCATTATGGCAATGTGGTGACTGTTGAGACTTGAGAAAAAAGAAAATAAAACATATATTTCTTAAGTACGTACCATTTCTTCTTCCTCTTATGTACATAGTTAATTATTATGACTTATGATTCAAGGATAATTAAACATATATGCATTTCTTAACTCTTAAGCATTTTGGCAATTGACACCATAATAAGCACGATAAGTTGAAATGTATGTAGCTGTACATGTAATTGCTCGGCTCGAGGACTGTTTCGATTGTTAATAGAAATCTTTTTACTTGATAAAAAATTATATAACAAAAAATAGAAATCTTTTTAATTACTTGAGGAAAGTAAAATTATACATGAACCATGGTAGGGGTGCTGATTGGGGCGGGGCAGGACAGGGCGGGGGAATAGTGTGCGGGGTTGGGTTGGGGCGGGGCGGGGAACGGGGGCTTAAGAAAGTTCACCCCATCCCTGCCCTGTACAGGTCCGGGGGCGGGGAACGGGGCGGGGCATGGGGCGGGGTTTCAATCTATACAATGAAACCCATCCCTGCCCTGCTACCCATTGGGGCGGATACGGGACGGGGTAAATATTGGGGCGGGGCAGGGCAGGGAGATAAAAAAACGGGGCGGGAAACGGGGCGGGTCCGGGTCACGGGGCAAGCTGAGCACCCCTAAACCATGGTGCCTTGGTCTGGTTAACCCATACATACATACATACTGGCATACTGCAATAGGTTGGTGCTTAGTACAATTTCTTTCACAAACCATCTATATATGTCAAACCAAGATGATGATCAGTAGAGTATCCTTTGGCAATACTACTACGTATCACATTTTGCAGAAAGTACTGATACTCTAACTCAAGGGCTAAGGTGGCTAGCTAGGTGCCTTTCTGTTGTGAGTTGTGAGCTGTTGGATTCCTGAAATTTTAGATCTTAATGCAAATAGGTCATTGTGATCCACATTTGCATTTCGTCCAACCCTTCAACTACAGAGCATGGGTTGAAAACAAAAACAAAAACCATGAAATTGGCAATTGGAATTCATTGATCGTATTGGTAGACACGAATCCAATAGTAGATCTAGTTACAACAAGGAACGGCTAAGATTGGATTGAATGGAATTTGTGGTTTGATAGATATACAAGTGGATTGATTTGAGGTGAGTGATGTGAGTGTATTTTCCTTTTTAAGAAGAAAGGCCGACCGAGCAACTCTCTCACTCACACATATTACATATATCGAGAGAGATAAAAAGAGAGATTATTATTCTCCTTAAACTCTCTCTCTCTCTCTCTCTCTCTCTATTTGTTTTCCTCCAACGCGAATTCTAGGGTTTCAGTTGAGAGGTAATTTTTCAGATCGAAAACAAAATTTTCTCTCTGTTTTATTTGTTTTTAGATCGAATTTCGTTGTAATTTGATCTACATTTGCTTTTAATCGGTTTAGGTTTTAGTTATTATATCAGATTGAAGGTGTGTTGTGTTTGATAAACGTTATTCTTTGATCTGATCTTCGTTTTTTTCTTGTTAGAATTGATCTTCGAATTTCATGTTTGTTACAAATCATTGTGGTTTACATGGTTTTATTAATGTAGATCTTGTTTGATCTTTGATTTCATCCTTCCCATCAAACATTTCAATCATGTGTTGTTATTGATTACCACACCATATTGGTTATAGGAATGAAATGTTTATCTGTTTGAGATATATAAAGGCTTCTATTGTTTTAGGTGAAATGGAATGCATTTGTTCAATCAATGTTGATGTTGATAGTGATCACTATTGAATAGATTTGTTATATTGGATCCATGAATGTATCGTATCAAATATTGTTTCAATGTGGTCATCCCTAGATAGATTTGTCCATCATTCATAAGATAATCTGATTTTGTTCGTTATGGCCAAATTGTCATTCTTCATCAATTTTTTTCTAATTTTTTTTCTTACATGTTTACCGCAGATAATAGAAGATGGCAGACGCCGAGGATATTCAGCCTCTTGTTTGCGACAATGGAACAGGAATGGTCAAGGTAAATGATTATGGTTTCACATCTTTGAGAGTGTACTTTTACATAGTTGTAAGCACTGTAGAGGAGCAAAAGCTTGTTTATCTGTCTTCCTAAGAATATTTTTTTCTACAAAGATTTGAATTTGCACTTTGTTCTTTATATTGAATCTCTATGTTAGGCTGGATTTGCTGGGGATGATGCTCCTAGGGCTGTTTTTCCCAGCATTGTTGGACGCCCTCGCCACACAGGTGTGATGGTTGGTATGGGTCAGAAAGATGCTTACGTTGGAGATGAGGCTCAGTCCAAGCGTGGTATTTTGACCTTAAAATATCCTATAGAACATGGTATAGTAAGCAACTGGGACGACATGGAGAAAATCTGGCATCACACCTTCTACAACGAACTTCGTGTAGCTCCTGAAGAGCATCCTGTTCTTCTCACTGAAGCACCTCTCAACCCCAAGGCTAACCGAGAGAAGATGACTCAAATCATGTTCGAGACTTTCAATGCTCCTGCTATGTATGTTGCTATCCAGGCTGTTCTGTCTCTTTATGCCAGTGGTCGCACAACTGGTAAGCAACATAACTAAGTGCATCAATCTTTTTGTTGTTTGTCATATTCAATATATGCATCTCTGGTTGGAGTTCACAAGGATATTTGTCATTAGAATTGCTCATTGTGCAATAAGGAAAACCTGAGGTGCTTATCCCAAAGGTTGAGAGGTTAATTATTATTAATAGGAGCTTTAATAGATCACAAAAGTTCATCAGCAGTTATTAAGGGATCAAAAGACATGGTCTGTATATGTGGGTATTCATAACATATTTGACTAATTAATCATGTAGTTGTGATATCATATGAACGAGAATGATGATTTCAATGTGCATATTGTCTCTTTTATAGGCATTGTTCTCGACTCTGGGGATGGTGTGAGCCACACAGTTCCCATCTATGAAGGTTATGCTCTTCCGCATGCCATCCTGCGTCTTGACTTGGCAGGTCGCGATTTAACAGATGCCCTGATGAAAATCCTGACCGAACGTGGCTATACTTTTACCACTACGGCAGAGCGTGAAATTGTTAGAGACATGAAGGAGAAGCTGGCTTATATTGCCCTTGATTATGAACAGGAGCTAGAGACATCCAAGACCAGTTCGTCTGTGGAGAAGAGCTATGAGCTGCCTGACGGACAGGTAATTACCATTGGAGCTGAGCGGTTCCGGTGTCCGGAGGTCCTTTTCCAGCCATCTATGATTGGTATGGAAGCTGCTGGCATACATGAGACTACATACAACTCTATCATGAAGTGTGATGTTGATATCAGGAAGGATCTATATGGTAATATTGTCCTCAGTGGTGGGTCAACTATGTTCCCTGGCATTGCTGACAGAATGAGCAAGGAGATCACTGCTCTTGCCCCAAGCAGCATGAAGATCAAGGTGGTGGCTCCTCCCGAGAGGAAGTACAGTGTGTGGATCGGAGGTTCCATTTTGGCATCCCTCAGCACTTTCCAGCAGGTATTGTTTTTTTGTTAGTACATTAGAAATGCATTTGAAACAGATTGTATTAGTACACAGAGTAAGCACCAAGCTGCCTCTGCCTCACCCCTTTACATGACTTGGTTTTGTGGATTTTCAGAATATAGTTTAGAAAATTCTGTTACAATACATGATCACAAGTAACAACTACCATTATAGGGTGTTTTACTGGCTCGTGTGATTTTTATTTTGGCTGCAGATGTGGATTGCAAAAGCGGAGTATGATGAGTCTGGGCCATCTATTGTTCATAGGAAATGCTTCTGATCATATATCATCAAGGAATGGATGAAGAGCAATTTTACTTATTTTGTCTGGAAAATTTCGCTTTCATTTTTCCTGTTTTTTCCCTCTCATTAATGAAGTTATTGCATCTGGAATCTAATTTTTTTAATGTTTGTTTCACCTATAAAGTTTCTTCAAATGCTATCTTTTGTTGGGTTTGATTAGCGGCTTCATCATTACATTAGGAGCCTTTTAATTAAGTGAACCCAATGCATACTGTTTCTGTATTCACTTCTCTGTTGTTGGGGGAATTGCGTTACATGATAGGTCACCACCACCTGGAGGTAGTGAGGTAAAAATGCACTGCTCACATCACATAATATACTAGATTGCCTAGCATCTACCGTCATGCCAATGTTTTTCAGTGTTGTTCTTCAGTGCTCTAATGGTGCATGCCTTAGCCATTAGCTTAATCTTGTTTGCGCAATTACTTTGAAGGATTGCAAGACTTTACTCTTAAAATGCTCTAACCTTAGCCTTAATACACATCTACAGGGGGTTATAATCACTCAAGTTACCAATTTGATATAGCTTGCTTTTGCTTGGGCTAGTCACTAAATTTCACAGATTTGACGCTAGTACAAAGAGCTATCCCACATTCCCACCTATTATAAGCACCCTAAAAAAATTACTTGGTTTTTTTATGTATTTTTTTTTTTGAACTGGTCACTGGTGTCTTCTCGTCTCCTCTCCAAATAGAAATTTGTGTTCTTATTTTTATTTTTTATTTTTTCCTTATTTACCTACACTTAAGTATTAATACTTCTTGTACTTTGTTCTTATAACCATAATAAATTCGCAAGAAACAAATAAAAATGAGTCTATGAAAATAATCAAGTATTAATTCACAACCAAGAGAAACATGTTTCGAATAAAACCAAAATTGAAAGAGAAATTAATTAAAAAGTGGGTCTCAAAAAAATTGAACATTTATTTTAGCAAGTTCTTTCATAGAATTGGTGTGCTTAGATATATATTATTTTCAATGGGATGAGCTTAAAAAATGGGAAAACTCTTTGTAAATTGCCGAGGTGTTAGTATGATTTCATGCAAAAAAAAAAATAAAAAAAATAACAAATTGGATTATGAGTTTGTAGACATAGTTTACACTCCAAATTTAAAACATCAATTTATATTAATATTGTATGGACAAACAAATTCAGAAAATAAATTCTAAAAAAACATTATAAAATAATAAAGTAATTTATTATTACTATGAAAATAAAAAATATTACTATATAAGTATTATTTTTTTTCTTTTTTTTAGGCTACAAAATTAATATCCATCAAGTAAAACTTATCACAAGTAATAAACATATGTAATATAAATTCTACTTACAATCAATTTCAATAGCAAGAATTTAAAATTAAATTACAACTTGTAAGTAGTTGATTACTGATTTTTAACCATTTCTTTCTTTCTCTCTTTTTTTTTGGTACAAACTATTTAATTGAATATATAAACTCATTCATTGGTGTAAACATGCACATGAGCACATGCAGGCACATAGTATAGTTATAAACTAGGAAGCCGAAACAAGTCTTAATGCCTCAAAAAATATAAATACAAGTGTTCAATTATAATCAAAATGGAGCATACACAATAATTTTGCAAAAGTACGTATTGAACAGACAAGCATACAGCTAGTACCCCCCCCCCCCCCCCCCCCCCCCCCCTTTTTTCCCTCTCCACAACCCCCCAAAAGAGTATCAAGAATCGTATACCACCAGTTCCTACAAGTTTGTAGAAGTCGAAACCTCAGCACTGCAAACAGGACAGACCTGCAAATGTCCAATTCGAACATCATTGTGAAGGTTGAAAAAGAAACATGTTACATGGTAAGTTTAAGTGCTTATGAGGGGTGTACATCATTATTCCGACTTCACGCGGTCCTATACGTGTTAGCCAAAAGGACAGATTCGATATCTTTTTGGCTAATGTATTTTCACTAAATAGCTCTAGAATTAAACATGCTATACATACTTAACAGACAAAAAACCAAACATGCCCAGGAGAGGACTCATTATTGATACTCTGTGAATCTAGAACACGTGCACGTGCTCTAGATTTTTAATTTATTTAAGTTTGAGATTTTTGGACATACCCCCCATTTGAAAGTCGAAATTTGAGATACCCCCCCCCCCCCCATTTGAATTTTTTTTTGAGATACCCCCCATTTCAAGATGTGGTACTGTTATCTTAGCCGTCCATCATAAAACTAACTTACGGCTGTAAAGCTCTTCTGTCTTGAAATGGGGGTATCTCAAAAAAATTTCAAATGGGGGTATCTCAAATTTCGACTTTCAAATGGGGGGGGGGGGTATGTCTTAATCTAACTTTACAGCTGGAACACAGAAAAGGAAGTTATTCTGGACTTCTGTGTGGATCCTATTGTCTATCCTTGTATTTGTACCCTTCTTATTTAGTGTATATAGTCAGTGTACAAGAATGAAACCAGAATCTACTAATTAAACTGGACATGTGGCAAAATAATCAGATGACAACGAAGGCTTCGCAAACGCCTCGAAACTGAGGCGCGTTTATAAAGTAGTAGAGATACAAAAATAAATTAAAATGGGGAAACAAGCTAAAATTGAGAAGAGTAAGGCCATTTATTATCCATGAAAACTGAAAAGCAAGTAAAAAACACTTGCCTTGTTTATTTGAAGCCAGTTGTTTATGCACTCAGAGTGGTACGAGTGCTTGCACGAAAGAACGGTAAGGGTGTCTTCATCCTCGTACTCTAGTCGGCAAATGACACATCTGTATATTACCAGCACAAATCACAATCAGAAAAAAACTCTCAATCTTATAGACCTAGCGATGTTTGTTGTGCTTACTGTTCAGTGCTACCATCCTGATTGCTTTGTGCTTTGTAATTTATCGAGGGCAAAGAGGCAATTGTGTCTGCAGAAAGTCCTCTGCTTTCAGTTCCAACGACTTCACCCAGTGCAAGCAATTCCTGTAATCATAGAGCCAATCTACTTTTAAGTGACAGACATAGAACTCTTATAGAAGATAGCAACAGGCAGATATTGCTATACCTCATATGACAATTCATCTGGATCGACCTCCTCCCAAGTGTCCTGAGAACACAAAATGATTTAAGATGGAAACAAGGAAATTATATACCATACTACAGGGGTACATTAAATGAACAGATGTAACATGTGCCTTAAAATTCGTAGACGTACAGCAGGCAATAATCATAACAACAACGACAACAACAACAACAACAACAACAACAACAACAATAATAATAATAATTACAGATCCACAAAGCGGCGTTGTTATTTACTTATTTCTAAAAAACAACCTTCATTACTTAATAAATTATTCAAGTTATAATCTCTTTCCTTTCAGCTACTTGCAATCAAATCCCTGTAATGTACTAAATTGAGTTTATGAATAAGTATAATGCAGCAAAATACAAATGTGTTAGGATATAGGTATATAACATATGTTCTCTTCAAATTTATAAATACGTACAAACCAGCACTTTTATAGCATTTAACTGATATCATATTGATTTCGGGATGCTCAAAAACCAACCGACAAGAAGAAGAAACAAATATAAAGGAATATACAAAAGAACCCATACAAAAAGATCCATCCTAACAAAACAATACATCCTAGATGATAATCCCACGACACATCGTCAATATATATAATGGTCCAGAATGCACCGTGCGGTTTATCATTTAGGACCTAGATTTTTTCTCTAGGACAACAATATACTTTAGGGTGGTTCACTTACTACTGCTATATGTGTAAGGTTGCTCTCTATGCACGACAGTTCATAAATTATGCAGGGAACCTAACTGTAAGATATTCAATCATCAGTTCCTGAGTTTTTAAATGTGATGCATTGTATTATTCAAAAGAAAACCTAAGGTATAATGGCAGTCTGGCACTCTTATGAAACTAGCTACTAACGAAAGCTAACAAGCCTACAGCGACAGAGATTCCAGTTCTCATTGAGTTTGTAAATCCAAGGGCGATAACTTGCAAATGGAGGCTCTTCCATTGGGTCAGATGCTCAACACTGATGGAAGGCTACATGGGGCAGATGAAGCTTGTGCTGGTCTATCTAGGGACTGTAATGGAACATTTCACTATGCAAAAACCAAAGGATCTAGAGGTGTGACTATTGGGTATGTGGAGATGGAGGGTATCTTGCTTGACAGGTGTGCAAATAGTGAAAGTCTTACTACAAGAAGCTTACAGTAGCAACTAACTCAAAACAAGGCCTCCGCTGATGGTCTAAAGGGCATGAATAGAGAAGTGTAGAGAACGAGACAGTTAGTGAGTGGTATCATATCAAAGAAACTACCAGAGACAAGGAGGTATACAAAGTTCAACACATAATAAGGGAAACTAATAGAAAGGCTGATTGGCTAGCACACAGGAATGAATTACTTGTAAATTGTAATCCTTTTAATAAGGAACTAGTCATCATCATCCATGAGAATGGCAAGGCAAAATGTGGTACAGTTTGTAACTGTAATCGTTTTGTTCTAATCAATAAATCTTGCTGAGTCTTGCCTAATAAGCTTGCTTCCTGCATATATATCCGGCAGAATCTAACAAAATAATATGGAAGTAGATTGTGGCTCAAAATGTACTCTGTTGGGACTGTAATTATCCATCGTAAAGTCAGCATTTGCAAACGTGCATATCACTGAATTACCATGAATTGCAATTTGCAGCAAATTGAGAAAGTCGTAGTTTGGAAGTTGGAACGTAAACATACATATGAAGTTGAAAAAATGAAGAGAAAACCAGCATATTCAAGTATAACATTTGAGTTTATAATAGATTTAATACTGTGATAACTGATAAGGGTCAACAAGAGAATCTCTAACGTTGCAAATAAACAGGCCTGCTTTTATTTTATTTTTTTAATAAATTGGGGGAAGGGGTTAGGCAGAACTAAACCTGTATTGATTAAACCCTTACAGACACAGTTCCTTTATTATCACGAGGCAAAGCATAAAAAATTGTCAGCTGCTAAATGGAATTTTCATGTGAAGATGGTTTTAGACAGAGTATTGGCAATATAAATGGAAACATCTGTCTTGCTTAAATGGAAGTTTATGTGATATAAAATAACATCGCATTAACATATTCAACGATGATGATTATGTTGTTAATGACAGAAGTAGAAAGAATCAAAGACGAAGAAAATGATTACTTGAGAGTTGTTGTCGTTCTCGGTGTCCTCTGCAGTCCCTGTATAAATAAATGGAAACAGAATCACATAAAGGTTTTTAGTTGTCCAGAATCATATAAAAAGGAAAAATAAAAGAAAGAGAACACTAACAATCAGTTCCTCCAGTAAGAGCCATAAGACGAGCAGCCAATTCTCTTTCTTCAGCATCCTGAAGAGCTCTAGCAAAGGCTTCATCATCGTTAACAAAAGCTGATGGATCAATCTCAACTTCCGCAGGACTAGCAATAGCATCTTCATCCTCTAAATTTTGATGGATATCAAATGCATCTTCATCAGCATCAGTCCCAATAGCATCATCATCATCATCATCATAACAATCTTCTTCTTCTTCTTCTTGCAAAAAACTTCCAGCTTCAGAACTTCCAAAATCACTACTACCCTCACCACCATTCATTCTCAACATCATATAAGCTCTCTCCTAAAAATTAAAAAAGTTCATCAAAACCCTAACAACCTAGCGAATTGAATTGAATTGAATTGAAAACAAACTAGTCTACTACTAAACATCTTGTTTGTTCTTGCAAAGTGAATGAATTTGTAATAACTACTACTAAAAAAAAAAAACATACCTGTTCTTGCAAAGTGCGGGCAAGAGCAAGGTCAGCATCAACCTGACCGAGATTAGTGAACGGAGTCCTCGAGATTGGTTGCAATGAATCTGATGAATTATTATTACTAATGCTGCTACTGTTGTTGTTGTTGTTATTGTTATTAGGGTTTTCTTCGTTGCTTGATGATTTTGCTCCTCCGCAACCTTCCTTAACGTTCTCCATTCCAGGTGAAGCGGTTCAGTTCCACTGTAGAGAGAGAGAGAGAGAGAGATATTTGGTTTTAATTTTGGGCCAAAATACAGGCTAAAATACCCCTTAACCGGTTTATGTTTCTTCTTTTTAGGTGATTTCCCTCATTTCCCATTCAGGCACCACCAGTTTTTTTGGAGCATCTCCAGTCAGGGTAATTTCCTGATCAGGACCACGATTATGGGAAATACAGTATACCAAAGCATAGGTGAAAAATGTCGATGAATATATCCATTTTCTAGAATTCCAATATATCAAAATATTAGCGAATATTCTACGAATCATAATATATAGCATAGGTGAATAAATTGAAAAAAAAAAAAAATCATAAATATTTGACGAATATATCTATTTTTTTAGAATTTAAATTTTGGGATATTTGCGAATACATGATCTTAGTCACACCCATAGGTGAAAAAATCGAATTTGACGCCCGGATATTCACGAAATATTCGGTTTTTTGGCTATTCGGATCGGTACGGCATACGACATATAAACGAAATTTAAAACACCCCATGTCGTTCGGAATTTATCGGATATTCACGAAATATTCGGCAAAAATCGAAATTTACGACATTTTCGATTTGAAATTAACACATTTATTTTTAATTCCCCCCGAACTAGAATTTTCGATGAGATTATCAAAAAAAGGTCCAAAAGACACTAGATGTTTGGAAACTTTCGCGACGAACTTCATGGCCCTCTCAATTGATATAATATAAAGAAAGTTAAATTTCATCGATCATTTTCCCGCTCAATTGAAAGTAACAATTAATGCTTCTAAGGTTATTGCAAGTCAGAATGTAGGAAGGAATGCATGTGTCATAAGATTATTAAATGAGTTCTGTATTTTCTATAACTATCATCATTGTAGAGCAATATATCAGAAAGAAACGAAAAAAAAAAAGCACGCCCATGCCAAAGTGAAGTTCTCTCTCACTTTTATAAAGTTTTCATTCATTTTACGGGGGAGTCTCAATTTCTTTTTGCCACTCAAGATGAAGACCATGCTGCATGGTAACAACCAAAAGAAGGAAAACGACCTCGACAAAAAAGACCGCATCCTAAAACGGAAACAAAATCATCTAGGGTATCTTCCCAAGGTTCATGGAACATTCCTGACCAGTTTTCTTCCCAAGGTTCGTGGAACCTCCCTTATTCTCAAAGCAACATCCAATCTACCTATGTTTACCCTCATTTTTCTTATGGTAACATGGGAACCTCCCAAAGTGATGATTCCAGTGTACCATCCTACCAAACCCAACCAGATTCCAGAGGTTCTTGGTTTCCTAATATAGGGAGTTGGTTGGCCCCAATGACAAGTGGGTCGGACGTGCAGTCAGCCGATACATTAATGTCGGTTCAACAATACTCGAGATTTCCTATCTTTGAATCATTTGCTCCGTATTGTATGGATCAAGATGCATATGATATGCATATTGACCAATTCAGGTCGTACGAGCAAACAATGTCATGGGAATATTACTGTACTGAGTTCGTCCCCACACGTATGCGACTCGAAGCTCATCGGTTTGACATGAGGCGTCTATCATTCTGGGGTTAGCATGTCTTTTATTTTGATTATTAAAATATAACTATGGGTTGAGTTGTAATGAGGTTGTTTGTGTTTAGTTCTTGTATTAGAAACATATAAAAGTTCTATGAATATCCGCCCGATATTTACGATTTTTTCACCTATGAGTAAAACTATCTTGTGTAATAGTTCCGCCTTAGCTTCCTTGTATGATTTGTCGTGTGTTTAATTTGTAATGTATGTTTTTCTTTTAATTATAAGTTTATATATTGAAATCAGAAGAAAAACACGAAAAGTGCAGAAAACCTCCCAATTTTCCGAATTTTTCGCGAATATTAGCGAAAAAATCTGGTACATTTGAATTTACCAAAACTCCCATATCCGATATGGGAGGTCGGATATTCGCGGAATATATCGTTTTTGGGGAGGTCTGATATCCGCGTTTAAACGACATTTTCACCTATCGTCACACCACACAAATCTCTCATACACCATATTTTTAGATAAATTTTGAATAATTGTATTTTTACGAATTTATCTTTATTATTTTATTTACCACACCATACAATATTTTAGGACTGGCAATGGACCGGGTTAGACCCGAAATCCGATCCGAACTGAACCGATAAGAGCGGGTTCGGTACTATAGTTTTATGTTTTGGTTCGGGTCCGGTTCCTAAAAATAAAACCCGATTCTTATTGGTTCGGGTATGGAATTAATGGATACCGAACCGATATGAACCCGACATGAATTCTTTAGTAATTTTGAAAATTTTAAATTTACTAAAATTACAAATATATCATAAAAATTATATATTTAAGAAACTTGACTTTTGCAAATATAATTTCTAATACTAACTATCTTCCAAATATATATCAATTACCTTAAAAACACACAAATCAATACAAACATTTACCATATTTACTAAATATATTTAGATTATAAAAAAGTAAAATATTTTTTCTAAGTTGGTGTACATAAATTTAACAAATCAATTGTTAGCCAAAAGATCCGGATCCAACCCGGATCCGATCCGTTAAGGTTTGGTATGGGTATGGTTTTTTACTTTTGGACCCGATAGGGTCTAGATCTGGGTCCGGATATATTAGGTTTCTTAATGGTTCGGGTCTGGTATTTCTAATACTCGGTCCGAACCGGTCTATTGCCAGCCCTATATTATTTTTTGTTTGTTTCTTTTAAAAATTCTACTTGCCAAATAAAATTTAATAAATAAAGAAACGTTGCTAAATTAAATCTAACAAATAAAAATACATTTATTTTTCAGAGATCTTAGTCACACCACGCAAATCTCTCATACACCATTTGTATAAGATATATTTGTGGTAAACTAAGATTTGTGTGGTGTAACTAAGATCTCCCATGTTTTA
This sequence comes from Aquilegia eximia, assembly GCA_023053565.1. Classification (NCBI taxonomy): domain Eukaryota; kingdom Viridiplantae; phylum Streptophyta; class Magnoliopsida; order Ranunculales; family Ranunculaceae; genus Aquilegia; species Aquilegia eximia. The sequence continues at coordinate 406,747 of JALIGU010000028.1, forward strand.
TTATCCACTTCAGAATATCAAAAGTACTTAACTGTTCATACAGTTTTACCACAAAAAAAAAGTCTGTTCATAACTTCATACACTCGTACTTTCATGTGTGCTGAGCTTTCAATATATTTTTAATAAACATTTCAAGGATGTACATTTGACATGATTTACTGCAATTATCATTTCATTTCTGCAGTAAGCATACTTTCTATGACAAATTGGCTGTGCTTGTTTCGCTGCAAATTTTATGGAAACAGTTGGGGAAACAAGACACGTCAGATTTCCTAAAAGTTTGTATGATTCCTACTGCTTGGTGATGTTAAATACAAATGGTCCCCACAGGAATTTTGTTAAAATGATAAACCAGCTCAGCATTTCTTACGGTTTTATAAATCCCGGATATAAAAGGAAACAGTTGGTGGCTCTCTTTCTCTCTCCTATCTGAATTTGTGGTCCCCCCTTTTCTTTTCTCTCCACGTCTTTTTCCCATTTTCTATCTTAAAATGTTACCAAGCACAAGTTACTTAAAAAAAATTGGAAAGTTTTAAAAAAAAAAATTAGAAAAATTATGTAAACCTGTGTAAGTTTTTGCTTTGCAGGTTTTGCAAATAAATTACATCATTAAAATAAAATACAAATACAAATACAAATAGTGGAAACACAGATTACAAGCACCTGAAAGAATCTTGTCGATCCACCTCTCACATCTCTGAGTTATAGTGGAAACACAACACGGTGTTCTTTTTTGAAAATATATATATATTTTCTCAGTTGATTATGTCTTCTTTTCAAAGAAAGATTAACCATTTGGACTTTGAAAAACCCTTTCAAATTATATGATTACAAGGTTGAGGGTTTGTATATGTATGTGTGGGAGGGAGGGAGGGAGGGAGGGAGGGTGGGGGGTGTGGCTGGTCGGGTTTCTCATGGATACATTTCTTTTTCCTACCATGTTCCGTAATGCTATGGTTGTTTCGTGAAATGCACACACCTGAATTAGGATTTAACCTTAGAGGGAATAATTTTCTCACTTAAAGTTTTTGAATGATAGTAAAAATTTTTGTTCTGTATTTATTTAATATCTTAGTTTCATCACTTATCCTTCCTTGCTTAGGATCCTTCATTCCAAATGTATGTAAATGTAAAAGTGATTTCAACTGTATGCATGCATGCAACCATTTGTTGCAATGCATATTGAATTTCAAAAAGAGATCCATCTGAACTGCATAGACATTATGTTCAGGTTAGTGCCTGGTGGTCCTATACAAGTTTTCTGCAAGACTGCAACTCATTAAACAGGGTTGCTTGTAAGTGTTCATGTTATTAAAAGTTTGCACAGTTGCAGAACTATCAGGGCTTTTAAACTTTAAACTTTTAAAGAACCATCAGGGCATCAGGTGAGTGCAATTATTATGAGTTGTGGTCCATATTAATCCAACGGTTAAGATTCATTCTAATCTTAATTACATCGAGATTATCAAACAATACCACTCGCGTGTGCACTGTGCAGATTCTTTTTATTTTTTCCTTGAAAAAAAAGTGGCATTTTGATAATAAAAGAAATAAAAAGGTGAATTTTAAGGGGTGTGTTCACATGATTGGTTATGTTGGTAGAAGTAGGAAAGAAGAAAAAACCAAAACAAAGAACATGCCAAACAGGGCACAAAAGTACTCCTACTTGTTTCTTTATCTATCCGTTGGATGTACGTCTAGATTGTGTCCAGTCATTCTTAAAAAAGATATATCATTATTGTATAATAATTTTGGTCAAAATTTGACTACTTTGACTGCCAACTTTTTTTTACCATCAACAACACACGTAGACAACAGATTGCATAACCTTAACTTGGGCTGTGTGGAAGGCCAGATGTAATAAAATATTCCACAACATACACCAAAATCCACAGTATACTGCTGATGTTCTTCGTACCCAAAGATACAGGTTACTTCAGAACCAAAGAAATGACATAACTTCCAGCATTTGGATCCCTCCCACCCACAACAATATCAAAGTCAATGTTGACATCAAATTCACATCCAATGATGATAGGTTTGGTACAGGATATTTATCACGATATTCTAATGGTAAATTACTAAGTGCAGGACAATGCTCAGGTTCAGCTGGAACAAGTGAGCAAGCTGAGTGGGCAGGGATTCTATCAGCCACTAGATGGGCCCTTGCACAAGGAGTAAGACGCATGGAGCTGGAGACAGACTGCAGATCTGCTGCAGAATTTTTGAATGACCGGCCAACCAACATTGCTGGTCTTCTGTCTCCCTACTACAAGAGGCCTCGGATTTGTTTAAGTTATTTGAATTCGTATTAGTCAAGTTCTGTAACCGAAGTTGGTAACCAGGCTGCTCATCTTATAGCGCAACATTCTGGTGTAACTTTATTAGTCTCTATGCAGTTTGTTTCTATTCCTGGCTACTTGTCTGATCAGTTAGACAAAGATAACCTCCTATGTAATATTGCTGAACAATAAGCTATATATATAAGTGATTGATTATTTAAAAAAAAAAAAAAAAAAAACACACGTGGACAATTGGACTTTGCTTTGACTGAACAAAAATGTGGGACCAGACAGATTGGGACATGAAATGACCAAAATACCCTCCACATGCCGGCAAAAAACATGAACCTGAAAAAAAAAAAAAAAAAATTCCTGCCTGCAACATTTCTTAACTCAATCGACTTCAACTAGAAGATTATGAAAATCGTTTCGATGAATAATGTATATGGTTTTCTAGCTATACAATGTACAGCTTGCAGTGCGCAAAGAATTAAGAACATGAGCTAGGCTAGTTCAGATATCAGAACTCTTGGCATAAATTTAGTTCATAGAGCTGCACTCGGTATAAGCCGAGTGAGGTCACACCTTAGATGCATATGGAAGAAATAAAAGTGATGATATAAAGAAAAAGAAAACAAAGAAATGCCTATACAGATCCCATGGATGATAATTTGAGCATGAGAACACAAACTATGTAAGAAATACAAGAAAAAAAAGGAGAAATTTTTAATAGAATATAGTGACCAACAGCCAAGCCAAGAAGGGGTTGCTAGTGAGTGTACTGACCTCTATGATTAAGCAAGGGTTGGGCAGACCACAAATCTGACATGATAATAAAGAAGTCCAAAAGTGTTCTGACTGCAAGTTGGGATGAATAATTCTTGTCTGCAACTATGTCAGGCAGTTGGTAGTTGGTACAGAGCATATGTTTGTACCGCACTACTCAGTATCTCACAGTGTTTGGGAAATACCTATACTGCTAAGTTCTAGTTTGAGAAAAGCACATCAACTGAGATAATAGAGAAAATCTATATGAATCTGTAAAATGCTGATGGCTAGAAAATTATAATGGAAATTTGTTGCATCATATGCATCAGAGAACCTCTATAACTAAACTTTTGCTAGTACATGTCTCCATTAAACTTTGGGATTACTAGACTTTTATCGACTCACTGACATATATCAACACACCATGGAAATAATGCCCTTGGCGATGGTCATGAAATCCTATTAGAACATGTAGTGCAGATAACAAAGTCCATCTGCTAAGAGCAATACATGTTATCTAAACTCTGAGGTGTTAACACTATTCTCCTAATCTAATTTTAATACTAAACCACCACTTCTGAGTTCTGACATGTCCTTCAAGGTGTCCAATGGTCCACCAGTCAAACTTTGTGGGTTCAGCCACAAGGTCCTGGCACCAGAACTCCCTCATTTAAAAGGGAAGTGGGGGCTTCAGGGATAAAGTGTTAATGAGTCGAGTTGTACTCTTTTCTTCTGACATGCCTATCCTGATGACAAAAACAAGACCACCATCTTCCAAAATTTCGAACCTTTTTCATCTATACACCACCATTCAACTTGTAATCATTCAACTTGTTACGAAGAAACCCAACTTAGCAACAATTCTTATCTTGAGGACTATGACTCTACCTCAGCATATAATCAAGCGCAATCATTCAGAAGAGGGCATATATACATATTGTGCATCAATAAGCCATTATAAACGAAATTTTAGGCAAAAAGGGACCTACAAAGAAAAGAACTCAACAGAACACAATCATTCAATTGATTGAAACTTGAAACAACTGTACAAATTTATGAACGAAATCTCAGTCTCCAAAATATCCCGGACCTACAAAGAAGAAAAATGTGACATGACACGTTACAGACTATGGCATCGCAAAAAGTTTCGGCCAGTGTCTGACAAAATGTATATGTTTCACTGAATAGTATCCATGCTTGAAGCTAATAATGATATATGGGTGGGTTGTAATAGCTGGTCGCATACACCATCATTCCATTCGACTGCGACAACGCATATATTGACTTATTGTTTGTAAGAGCCTAAGAGGATTGTTGATTTAATGGTGAAATAAAGAGGTAGACTTGACTGAACGAGAACTCTCCAACAAATTTTGTGGAGGAATCACTTTTGAAAGTAGAGAGTATAAATAAATCATTTCCATGATTGTTTTGCTACAAAAAAAGTTTACAATAATGCATGAGTTTTCGTTGGAAGAAGACCACACCAGAGGAAAACAAGACGAGCTCCTTCAAGAGGTTAAAGATAAAAACATTATTCAGGATACAAACTGCTGAGGGCCATCTCACCAGCACATAATGATGATTATGAAAACTGAACATTCCAACGAAAACTGAACCTATGAAAATTGTTTTGATTTGACTTTGATAACTAAATAGTGATGGAAATGCATCATCTTTTCATCAATGAGAATAGAAGTTAGAACAGTAAACCATGATATTAAAGGAAAAAATGTGCCTCTCAACAATAGTGCAAAATTCTTTGACGAGTTTTCTACAAGCCCAAAAACAAAAAGTTCAAAAACTCAACCCTTTCAACAAGCCCAAAAACCCAGATTGGCACAAATAATAGAATTGGATACTTTTTCACAGATGCCTAATTATTTAAGATCTCGGTCTTTTGTCAAAATCATTCATGAAAGTAATACAAAGAAAAAAATTTAGGTGAACTCTACGTACCCAGAATTCAAAGAAAGAAGAAATATACGCTAAAGAAAGGGAATGGAAAATAGCTCGGTGTCTTGCAGATACGTGAATATAACGAGAAAACTGATCAAACTGTAGGTCTTTATGAGAGATGGGGTGATGGACAAATTCCAAATTCTAGATAGCTAGTCTTGGTTTTGGGAATGCTCACTAGCAGTTGAAATCACTTTTACATACATTTGGAATGAAGGATCATAAGCAAGGAGGGATAAGTGATGAAACTAAGATATTAAATAAATAAATAAACACAGAACAAAAAATTCTACTATCATTCTAAAACTTTAAGTAAGAAGACTATTCCCTCTAAAGTTAAATCCTAATTCAGGTGTGTGCATTTCACGAAACAATCCATAGCATTAAGGAACATGGTAGGAAAACTTTTCCTCAGTGTGCATCCTACACTAGAAATGTATCCATGAGAAACACGACCAGCCACACCCCCCACCCTCCCTCCCACACATACATATACAAACCCTCAACCTTGTAATCATATAATTTGGAAGGGCTTTTAAAAGTCCAAATTGTTAATCTTTCTTCGAAAAGAAGACATAATCAATTGAGAATATATGTATATTTTCAAAAAACAAACACCGTGTTGTGTTTCCACTATAACTCAGAGATGTGAGAGGTGGATCGACAAGATTATTCCAGGTGTTTGTAATCTGTGTTTCCACTATTTGTATTTTATTTTACGTTCTAACTTCAAATAATATCTTCCAAGTTGTATTGGCTCTATTCAATACTTCCCTCTAGTGTAATGTGTATTTTATTATGCTCTGTGACAATATTTTCTAATCATACGCTACAATCGATGAAACACTAAACCCTACCAAATCAAAAGCACTCTAAGCTGCGCTCTAATGCAGTCGACAATTTACTAGAATGAACTAAAACTATGTCAACCTACAAAACGTCCTATATATATGTTGTCAAATGCGAGAAAATGGTTTTCAAGAAGAGAAGAACACAACACTTTTCCTGTATATCTAAGGAATAGGCAAAACAGCACAATGGAAATGGACCCTTGTCATCAAAACATTACTGGCTCATAGAATCCACAATCGTCAATTATTTGTAATCTAAGCCTGAGTTCATTCCCATAAACCTAAGATTAAGGAGTAGAAAACATAATATTAGTCCTAGAATCCTAGCTACCACTTTATACTGATGTATCACCATTTATAATATGTTTGCCTGTGTCAATTTTGGGTTCACGAAATAATACGTTTGGGGTTCTAATTAAGTGCAACTGAAACACCAATTTATATTAGTCACTTCTATCATCAGTCTATCACCGATTCTCTATTTCTATTTCTTCTTCTCATTGAAAGCTATCTTTACATGTTATAAACCACCAGATAACTACAAGTTTATGTTACTTAAGTTTATTGCCCTCCATGTTACACCTAAATTTTTGCAATTAAAGATTCATTTTACATTAGTAGAGTTGCTTTCACAAACACCTTGTATATAAAATGTGGAGATGATCTTCCCTATCAGGCACTTCAGATTTTAAGTTAAAAATACCATCACAACTGCACAAAGTGAGGTCCTTTATTACTGAGAAAAGCAGAAGAAAAACAACAACAATGTTTCTGTCTATACCGCACTTCTTCTCCTAACGCCCATACCTACTTAACAGTTAAGACCATTGCTTGACTTATATAAGTTATAGTTTCGCTTGATAGTTTGTTCTTTCATTAACATAGTGTTAGACATGGTTCATAAACAATTACGCATATAAAACGAGACAAACAATTCTTCTGTAAATAAAATCCTCTTATTCATTGAAAAAAAATATATATCTAGTCTCACATTCTTTGGGATTTAAAGTTTAACGAATAGAGAAGGCATATATTATCAATGCCGCATTACAACAACAAAAATCAAAACTAAAGTACTCAGATCAATTGTTTGCATATGCCTCTCCAGCATGAAAATTATAATCATCTAAAACCTACACTAACATACTATACCAATTTTCAATTCATTCTGTAAGACAATTATATTAAAAAATCATTTAATTAAAAGAGATCAAAATTTACCAATCACCGCAAAAGCATTCAACTCTTTCTCGACTTCTCCTCAGAATCGGAGGATGTTTCAACTTTCCCCTCTTCATTCTTTTTCAACTTCTCCTCAACAGAATCAGCTTCAATTTTCGCTTTATTCCTCTCAAGTGCAGCCGCAACTTCAGCTGGCATATACTTCTCATCATGCTTAGCTAAAACTTCCGTCGCAGAAAAATAACAATTCAATCCCACAGCTTTTTCCGCAATTTTCTTCCCTTTCGATGCACACCCATCACGATTTTCATCACTATAAGGTTTAATAAAACCCTCAACAACAACAGAATGACCTTCTCTAAATAAATCAGGTAATGAACCATCATATTTAACCAATATATCTGTAATCAAATCAGTAACAATAAATTCCATTTCTGGCGACGACGCGGGTTGTGTTACACTTCCTTCAAGTACTAATCCACCTAATCTAAACTTATTTTTTGATGGGTTTTCTCTAAATTTCTCCAAAGCATCAGTTGGTGTAACATAGAACACTAATTGATCTTGAAAATTATTCAAAACAATTACAATAAACCCAGCTATGCAACTAAATGTTAATGCATATGTCCATAAACGACGGTTTTGAAGTTGACGAGCTCGAGCACCAATATCAGTAGTTTTAGATGATTTAGAAGATTTGGGACGAAGGGTAGAGATAAATCGATGAAAGGGTGTGGTGGGGAAGTTGGAAGAGAAAGAAGGAGAGAAGGGTTGAGGAGTTGAGAAGAGTTTAGGGATGATTTGAGGTTTTGGGTAATGATGAAGATGATGAGAAGATTGAGATTTGAGAGTATGGAGAAGACGAGATCGAAGATGACGAGAGATTGAAGCCATTAGTGGTGGTGGTGGTAGTAGTGGTGGTTGTGATGGTGGTGGAGAAAGTGTAAGTGGTGGTGGAATTTGAGTTTGTGGTGGCTTGAGAATGATTTTTCTCTTAGCTTCGCATAAAGCAATCGAGATAGAAATTGGGCTGTTATCCTAAAAGGCCAGGCCCAAAGAAATTTTATATATACTGTATATATGTATGTATTACTGTATTAGTAGTTTTAATACAAAATTACAAAGTAGATCTTTATAAACTTCCTGGAATATCTCAACAACAAAGAGTCTTAAAACCATGATCCCAAGAACTAATTTACATTTGGGGAACCTAGTAAATGTGCAAGGGCATTGAAGATCCAGATTAGATTCATTGGAGCTAATCTAACACGTTAGATTAGATCTCAAAAATGTCTAAAGATCTGAGAACTAAGATTAGAAGTAAATCTAGATGATTCTAGAAGGCCCTATACCGCCTTGACGCTCAAACAATGAATCCAGATCCAATGAGAAATAAGGAACTGACCTCTTTCAATCACTGATTCACAACTAGGTCTTTTATCTCTACAGATTTGAAATTTCTCAAGATTCATGGTATCAGACAAACCTGCAACGCAAGATTTTTTTTTGCTATAGGTGATTAGTTTGTAGATTTTATTTGATAAATGACAAGTCACCAGTGAAACAAAAGAACAAAAATTATGCTATCCAAAATTAAGTATTTAACACTTTAAGGCTCGCATATGCTGGGTGATATAATGCTAAATGCTTTCACCTATATGGTAGCATCTGGGGGCACCGTGTCACTGGATGGATGTTTTCAAACAGATCTACAATGAAAAGAGCTTAATATTTGCACATAAATTTTGACATTTGCAATCACATCATTAGAGGCGCATAACTGAAGTATATCAATGGATATAAAAAATTATGCGTGTAATTGCAAACTCCCTTATGATCACAACAAGCCATTCATTCGTTACAAAAAGAAGATAGAAGTACTCTGATCTAACACGAATGCTAAATAGATACAAACACTATTGTCATGTGTCTATGTCAACTCCCTTAGGCTCACCACAAGCCATTCATTTGTTACAAAAAAAGTACTCTTACAGTCTTACCTAACACTAATGCTACATGGATACAAGCACCCTCTATTAACCTCCCAAACCCACAGTATAGAAATCCTTTGATTCACAGCATAGTTCGTGTGCATAATTTCTTTTACATCCCCAACGTAAGTCTGGTATATACAACTAGACGGGAAGGGCTTTCCTCAATACAAAAGACGGTATTGTTTCCTTCCGCTATAACGCAGTGTTGGGATTGTTTCCTGCGAGGATAAGAGAAATCTCCAACCCACGGCTGAACGCCTGGTTAAACATGAGCCTGGTCTGGAATGTCGACACAAATGGGAACCATGAGAAGAATGCGATAGGTATGAAAACAACCATCCCCATTCCAGCATCATAGAGACGGGCAATTGAACGAACAGATTTCCACAACCCAAGCTGCTTCATCAAAGGCTTCCAAGCAGAAGCGATCTGAACCGCACAACCATATCATGTTCAGTTAGACACACATGACAGCAAATTAATATGATGTCAGACAAATTTAAAGAAACAAAATCACTCCTCAATTATAAATGCAACTTTCCTACGACTTCATTAGAGGAATTTCATGTCAGAGTATGTTTTCAGTTAGCAGTTCATGATCATATTCTTATTAAGAAAATGATCCCTGCTTGAATTAGGATTTTTAAAGAAAATATAGTCATTTTGCATGCGTAAGCATTGAGGCTCAAATAGAATATATGGCAATAGCGTAAGAAGATATTCTTGTAAAAAGTCTGAAAAACTCACACAAAGAATGCCCCAACCAGTGGGTACAAAAGCTAGGATGCAAGCAAAGATGTCTGGGATGGATAGGTTTGTAAGTATAATTGCAACAATCAAACCAGCCATAGCCAGCATGAAAGAAACACCTTGGATAAAGCGCAACAGTAGCTGAAAATTTACAGAAATTTTCTGGCTGAAGGTGAACACCTGCAAAGTTGACATATAGTAGACAAACGCAATAAGAAATAAAAATGTTTTCACTCTTAAAGTATTGTACAACATTTGGTCGATAGTTTTCTTACACACCTTGAAGAGAATTATCAGTACAACCAGAACAATCCATGACAGGCCATACACCTACAATAAAGTTCCAACAGTTAGTATGTTTCAACAAGAATCAGGTCCTCACTGGGTAAGTATCAAAGTTCCCTGCAAAAGTATTCTACCGTTAATGAGGTGTCAGTTCCAGACGCATCCAGCTTGTAGACAACACCATACTGAAAAATAAAAAATCTTAAGCTGAGAATTGTTTCCACTAGTCTTCCCCCAAACGTCCGTATATGTGCCTGCAAATAAGATTATGATTGACTGGTTAAGCAAAATAATGGGGATTACTATGTGGGACATTATAAAGTTTAATATATAAGAAACTAGGTTTACAAAAAAGATGTGATCACTTACATGCCTGACAGCCTTTAAATGTTTCGAACATATTTCCTTCTAATAAGTTCTATAGTTTTCATAGAAATAAATAAAATTACAACTAACTGGGTAAGCAACATAATAGGGTTACTATGCAAGACATTATAGACTTTAATATACAAAAAAGATGTGATCACTTACATGATTCGGAGCCTTTAAATGTTTCAAACTTATTTCCTTCTAATAAGTTCTATAGTTTTCATTAAGAATAGATAAAAAGTAAAAACTTTAATACCGTACAAGTAGTTTGACCTAGAAATGAGTTGTTGCTCCTAGAGTGGTTGATTTACTTAACTTTTATTGAGGTTTATATCTAATAAGATGCTTCATGAATTGATTGATATTGAGAATGGTATAAGAGTGAATGTTAATGCTTGTAACATTTGGCTGTATTTAGATACACACAGGATAATCAGTACATGGCAGCCGCCTAAGTCGTGCAATACTTCTACCCAGTAGAGTAAAGCAAGAGACATGTTTGGTTCCCCAAGGTACGATAAATCTGTGCGTCTTTTTCAAACACCTGATACCCAAACTATGTTTCTGAGTTGAGTAATTTAGCTGTGTGTGAACACAGAAGTAACAAACGATGTGAACCAAACAACTTCACAACTTTTTGAAATTGGACAAGTCACCTAACCTTGAATATGAGTTGCTAAAACTATTGACAACCCAAATTTAAGATGCATGAATCTTCAAAATGGTTGTTCTTTGCAATAATGGAGTTAAAGACGTGGACCATCTCTTCATTTATTGTCTACCGATTTGGGAGCTGTTCTTCATGTCTATCAACAAACCCTGGAAACTACCGGATACAATCATGGTTTTAAGAACCGGTTTTTTCAATTGAATCGGAGTAGAGCGATCCCGGTTCTACTCACTGAGTCAACCAAAAATCGGCTGATTCTTATTTAAACTAAATATTAATTTTTAATATTAAAATATATTAAAAAATTAATTTAGTATTAGTTTTTAATATTTTTGATATGAAAGAATGGTAAATTTTTTGAAATTATTAGTTTGACTCGGCGAGTTTTCCGATTCTATATAAAAATCGGCCGATTCAACCGGTTCTAACACCGATTTTATGTTGATCCGAGTCAACAAAGAATTTTTCACCCAGTTACCTCCGATCCCGATTTGACTCGGCCGGTTCAAACAAAACTCGGCCGAGTCTTAAAACTATGGATACAATAAAGGATGCTTGGGCAAGAGGCTTCTTATCCATTCTTCTTCCAATGAAAGGCAAGTGGATAGCGAACCATATTCCCATAGCTCTTATACAGGTGTTATAATAGCTATGAGAACCAAGCAAAGCACCACAAACTTCTAATTTAAGGAGGTCTCGTATGATTGGACTTCAAATGTAGGGCTCCCTCTGAAATGTGGAATTTAAGGATTTCATTCATAAATGGGATAAAATATTGTTGTAAGAGGTAGGATCATGCTTTATAAGGAGTGGGAGTGGACACCGGTACCATTAGCTTTTTGCTAATTGTGCATTGTCTCGTACGGAATTTGTAATAGTTTGTTATTTGAAATTTTTTTTAATTTTTTTCTTTACTGATAAAAAGAAAATCCAGTCAGCCTAGATATTCGAAGTAAAAATCTTCATCACGCAATCAATTATGAAGAAAAAGCAAGGAAAGTTCAAGGGACAATCTCAATGATCTAGAAATAGTATTACCAATTCCTCATCCCACCAAGCTTCCCAACTTTCTTCTCCCTTGACTCCTATTCCACCTCTATAAAGCAGCCAATTCGTCCAGTCTTTGAAGTCCTCCACTGTCCTGAGAGGAACAACCATCATTGTTTAATTATATTACCATAGTAGCAAGGACAATCAATTAAAAAGACGATTGAGAAATAGGCATACTTCTGCCACTCAAAACCAGCTGGATTGAACAGATAGGGAGCGAAAAGCCAAGAAAGTGCCATGAACCAACTGCTAATACTAAGAAGGATATAGGATAATGCGCCACCTTCATCATATCCATATGCAAGGTACACTACCAGCAAAAGCACAACTTCTAATCTACACATTATGAAATCATACAAAACATGTTCAATTCCAACACGTGCACTAATGATGAAAATGAAGCCAATTACACTAGTAAAGTAAAGAGAGAGAATACAAACCCCTTAACAAAATGACTACGAGAGTAAAGCCTGTAATTCTCTGTAAACTTTATATGACGCACAACAAACCCCCTGCCAGTCGCTTGATACTGTTCAGAGTTTAAAAATAGGAAAGGAAAGAAAGAATCGAAATCATTATCCTCTACTTTGACAAAAGTTGTTATCCTCATCTATTATTGAAACGAAACAAAGAGCAAAAATAGGATAGAACATTAATAACTTACCCTTGCACCACCATGCAGAATAGTACGACCAAAGTAGTGAGTCCTTGTGCCAAGGGAAAATGTGAAAAAAACAGAACAAAGCTGAAGTTGCATTGTAATAAAATTGACTACGGCCTGCAGGGTGGATCACTTCACAATATTAGTTGTACATTCAAAACTAAGGGAATGCAGTAGCTTTAACACAAATGCCATTTTATTGAAGCCCAGATAAATTAAATTTTAGCAAGTGGATATTGTGAATATGCAGACGTCGAAGTTTTGATGAAACTCATCAAAGACACCAGTTCATTGAGGTACCTCAAAGACACCAGGTTCATTGAGCTACCTCAATAATACTTTCACGGATAGGTTACACTGACCAGACTGTATTAGTATGATATCATTGGCCAGTGCCAAAACACTAAAATCATTAATTCTCAAGAATTATGCTTCCGATCATGCAAAAGTGCTGATTTGTTTCAGAATATGTGCGCATGAGTCGGACAAAATTCTTTACATTAGGTTAACCACCTTAAGTATATGTGCACTGCTCCCATATTTGATCCTTGTCCAGGGCTCCAGGCCCAATATTTTGCATTATTAAAGTGTCTTCCCTTACTAATACATGTAGTGACTAATGAAACAATCCATAATAACTAACTCGTAAAGTAGGATGTTTCCAAAAAAGAAGACAGGGAATGGTATTTCCGGACAACAGAATCATTAAAATAGCTTTCGAAAAGAACACATAAAAAAAATACCCTCAGAAAACCCTGCTCCAAAATGAAGCCCAGAACCATTGGGACGGCAGTAAAGATACCAATCTGAAAGAGAAACTGTGTATTGAGGGCAGTACTCAAAGCAGCATTCTGCAACACATCAGCTTTCTCCTGTATGGATGCACCAACTCCAGAGAGTGCCTAGAAAAGACTTCGCATTAGCTCAATATGCTACTCAAAAGATGCAATCTATATCACGTAGCAACTCAGGGTTCTGGGGGGGGGGGGGTTGGGTTTGGGTTGTGGGATCTTTGCTCCTGACCAACAAGTGTGGTGAGAGGCAACACTGTGCAAAACCAGGATTTAAAACAATTACTCTATTCAAATTGCATGAGCATAAAGGATTAAAACAATAAAATTCCAACTCACCAAATATGTTTTCCCATAAAGAAAAATGTACACAGTCAACACTGTCAGCTGCAAAATAACAAAAGAAGAATGGCAGGTAAATAATACTGATAGTTATTGATAATGTATTTAAATGGAATACACAAATTGTGGCGCTAAGTGTAGGTTTCTGGTAGGCCCAGATGCACTAGGCTGGTACCCAGGATTTCCTATATTTAGCTTGATCAAAATTTGTGCAGAGAGCGAATAAGCACAGGACTTAAGGATCGATTTTCTTTACAGTTATATCACTTTCATAGTTCAATAAGCACAAAAGTCTAGTGAAATTGATATTTTTCATATATATCAGTTCAAAGTCATAGACAGGGTTTAGTTTTCAACCTCATGTTCCAAAGAAACAAAAGAGAAAAGGGAAAGATACCAAAAATAAGCACAAAATTTGAATGAAGCTCTAGCATACTGTTACGATTGTGGCATACCATGGTACAAAAATAAAAACCAACGGTGGTGAAGTAGAATGACATCATCCGGAAGAAATCGAAGAGCTGCCCAAGTCTGTAAATGTCCCTACTAAGAACTTGTTCACCATTGCCACCAGCAACTTTCCCCTCAAATAAAGCAATTTGATTAAGCCCAACATCCCGTCCTTTTCCAACCTGAATGTACTCGTGATGAGTAACATTGCCTTGTCGTAGCGTAGAATTGAACCCTGCATGAAAATTTAATCAATTAGCTTTCTTATTAAGTGACTAAATAAAAGATTTATTCATTACCACCAAAAAGGAATACAGTAATCATCGGTCTGCTATGAGCTAGCAAATGTGTGGCCTTCAAATCACACACACACACACATGCGAGCACTTGCCCGTGCCTATACCACTACCCGCAAAATTCACACGTGAAACATTAGTATAATATGCATGCCTCCTGTTATTAGCAAAAGTTGGCATGCCTTCAGAACATCCTCAGCCTTTGCATTGTCTAACTTTAACGCAAATTTCATTCCTTTGGATGTGTTGGCAAGCCTCTGGCAATAGTATACGAACTTTAAACAATTATTGGGATTTGGGAATGCTTTCGGACGTTCTTTGTTGTTCAAGCACATAGGGTTCAACTTGACATGTGTCATATGTTTTTAAGGCACAGAGAAAGAGTGTGCATGTATTTTCCAGTAATTTTGGTGTTCATCACCAGCCTCAGTAAAATAACTCTCATCAGAGCTCTCTAAGAAAATGAATTTTGTCGAAACCAATTTGTGGAGCAAAAGTTGTTATTTTTTATGCTCTCCACTAAAAGTCAAGAATGTGAAAAAACCCCTCTCTACTTTAAGTACTCCAGATCTCTTCTCCACATGGCCTATGCTTCATTTGTTTTTGCCAATGGCCTATGCTTCCTTTCACCCTAGCTGCTCCATATGATCTGTATTTACACAACATGCCAATGTTATCCTATCCCAAGTTGAATTTCCAATTACTGCATATCAGAGAGGGCACAATCAAGCATTTTCATGGAGCTAAAACATCTCAGCTATATTGGCATCCTGCCCCAACTCATCCTTTACCATCGTACCTAATGTAACATTCCTTGAAAGGCACTAAAGATGGCAGTACACCCCCTCATGCCTCATCCCCTATGGCCTTCAACACATATTGTGTATCAAACATGAAAAATCAAAAATATTTATGACAACTTCTCCACGAGAAAAAAGAACTTGCAATAATAAGATTTTAGTAAGCAAAGTAGCTTCACCTGCATAAATATCTTCACTAATGTTAATAACACGAGAAGCCTTGCTAATACCACCTCGTGTTATATGAAAAACTCTATCAAAAACATCAGGATGTCCATAATGCATGCGCACCCTAAATATTGAAAACCAACTCATGTCAGCCACGTTCTGAAAATTTACAGAGCCCGATAAATGGAAAAAAAACATATTCTGAAAGTTTACAGAGTCCTACTTGAGAGGATTTGCCAATACTCGTTGACCCAAAGTAACAAAACTTGTTTCTTGGTTGGACATGAATGAAGCTAAAGAAGAGACACTGCAAATAATTTTCAAAGTTTGTTCAGGATGTGACAGAAAAATGCAGAAACACGTTGGAATAAAGATGACATAAACAAATCATAGATGCACACCTGCCAGTAAAAACATGCTCTCTGACACCGAGAATTGTTGGAGGACGAAGACCATGATCACGATGGAATTCCTCGAGAAGATTTCTCATCTTTAAGGCTTCCTCAAAGTAATTGTCCTGCAAAATATAGTAAGTTAAAGAAAACATGCATGCTGCATAACAACCAGTTGATTCTACTATGGATAAAGTTTTTGTTTTATTAATTAAGAATGTCGCTTATACATCTATATATCTATATAATAGCTGAACCCAGTGGGTCCCACTTTCTCTCTCCTATGTGGCATTCTCTATGATCTCCAAGCTCTCACAAATTTTCTCCCAAAAAGTAAGAGAAAATTTATGATTGGTCAAGAAACAATTATTTATGATTGGTTCCATAACTAATTCTCTCACACTTTCTTCACTCCCACTAAAGTCTAAACACAAAGATCTTTCTAAAATAAAATCAAAACACAAATTAATCAAATATAACTAAAATAATAATTTATTATACATATATATAACTAATTTTATTTTTATTGTACAAATAAGTTTAATATATTTTAATTTTATAAGACTTCTCATGCCCTGGTGGGTAGCACGGGTTCCCGAGCTTGTATACTTAAGTTTTAGTTTCTCCAAACGAAATATTTTTAATTTTCATCCACTTAAAAAACAATGCCAAGTCCCCTAATCCTATATTATGCCAAGTCTACAATTCCAGTTCCTGTTCTGCGCACCACAGCAATTCACACTCCAGATAACATTGAATAAATTAAGACTACTAAGCATATACGTGAAACAAACGATAACAAAGCGAACCTGATTCATGTCAATCGTCTGAATCGCATTTCCACGAGTGAAGATGATGGCATGGTTCTGGTTTTCAGGTTTTCCTTCGCCAAGTTTTGGATTTCCTGGTAACTTTATAGAATATATTTCCTGAAACATGGGAAAATATTTTTAATAACCACTAAGAAACCAACATAAAAAATACCATAAGTAGAGCTGTGGTGGTGGATGAAAATATTCTGAACTAGGAAAACAATTGTTCTGTTAATTTATTATACTACAGAAGATTATTCCCAAGACATCAATTGGGCTATATAATTTATGCATGAACCTAATGCAATTTGCTCTGCTCAATAACAAAAATGAAATTGATCATGCAATTAAAGGATGAAGTGAATTCCAGTGCAAATATAATAACAAGAAAATGAGTCTCAAGATCAATTGGGCTATGGAATTTGTTGGAAGTTATTGTAATAGTAGTGACTTGTCTAACACACTTCTTTCATTATATATACAAGTTATGTCTCACATTGAGATATATAGCTTTCCACCCTAATATTCTACTTCTAGTATAATTCATCTTTTATACTTCTAGTTGGTATCACAGCCAAGTGAGATCATGGTTTTCGGCCACCGGCGACACTAACTCAGGTGCCGGTGGCCGGATCTTCGACAAAGTTTTTTTGTCTAATTTGTGTTCTTGTTTCCGCTGTTTTTCTGCGCCTTGTGTGCTGCTGTTTTTTTTTTCCTGAGTACTGTTCACGAGTACTGTTCACGGCTATTGTTCATCAAGTACTGTTCACCGAAACGAACATGGCCCTAACAATCACCACCACTACCTCCGATGTCTTTCTCGGTTGAGCAGCTGGTTATCCATGCTCTTTTATTGTCTCTGCAGCTGGACATCCCTGCAGACGGTTCTTCTCGCAGCTGGTCATCCCTGCCATTGAACATCCTGTCCGATGTCGTTCTCATGATACTTTGTGGGGGATGTGAGAGAACTTTTTTTTTTTGTATTTCAAGCTGAAATTCAGAGTCTGAATGTTCAGCTTGAGGGGGAGTGTTGGAAGTTATTGTAATAGTAGTGACTTGTCTAACACACTACTAGTAGTAGTGACCTGTCTAACACACTTTTTTCATTATATATACAAGTTATGTCTCACATTGAGATATATAGCTTTCCACCCTAATATTCTACTTCTAGTATAATTCATCTTTTATACTTCTAGTGAATTTAAACACGCATGCAATTTGCTAGATAAGAATTCATACATTATTCTGGGCACATTACAGGAAACGATTACCCAAGATGAGTTCAAACTGTATGTGCATCCTGCACTCTCTTAACAATACACGTTCAAGATATATGCAAAATAGTTTTTCTAATGCCGACTCATACCTATACGAAAGCTACCTGATCCAGATAAGCATTCTTTTTGGACACCATTGCGCGTTATGTGACTCTGACTCTCTAACAGATTGTCCCTATTTATGCCCGAGACGGCCTACAATCCAGTGATAAAGAGCTTGTCCAAACCAGTGTCTCTTTGCTCTCACTGCAAGTGCCTTCCACACACTTGCCATGCCAAGGAATTTTTTTCTTAATAGTGAAGAGAGTGCTACTTCAATCGTGCTCCCTATAATATTTCAAGATTAACCATAATGTTGAATTCAATTTTCCAAGTGCCTATTTTATTATCCCCCGGCTTATTAGTTCTACAAATCATTTCTGTGGAATGCAAATGTTATCTATTCACAAAGTAGTTTTTGAGCAAAATATGCAAGCTCATGCATTCCAAAACCCATTGTTGTGGCTTACGGTACACAAAATCCCATACCACAAATTGTGCATAATCATGAATACTAGAGAAATAGAGAATAACAACTCCTATAAGAAATAACAAATATCTTTAGGCAGAAAAAGAAGGATAGGGTGACCTTATCTTTCCCATTGACATCAGCCTTAACCAGTTTTGAATAAAACTCCATTTGAACTTTACCATCCTTTAGAGTCTCGACAACATCAATAAAAGCAACTCTGAGAGCCTCGTGCCTGTTCAAAGAAATGATGGAACTTTGTAAAATATCTGTTTCATTTGAAGCATAACTGATAATGTAAACAAGTGGAGTAGAGGGACTTGATAATGAAAAGAAAATACTAACTGTTGCATTAATAATGCAATATCTGCAGCCTCTGGTTTTTGTTCTTCTTTTTGTTTTCCATAAATTTGACAGGTAACGACATATGTAAATTTAAGATCTGCCTGAGCTCGAGATTCAGGTGAAAGCTCAAACCCTTTAGTTTCGGTTGAATCACTTCCAGAAAGATTAGCTTCCACATCTGTGTCATGTCCACCAAATTATAAGAGTCATTGGAACGCATGTTGAAACTACAACATAATAAAGCTGACAGTTCCAACCTTGAGTAACTCTTTCCAAATAGCTCTGAAGCATGAGAGCCTTTCTGTAGTACATCATTCCGCGAACTGTCCAACCACCAAAAGTTATACAGTATGGGTCGAAAACAAGCAAAAGTTATACAGTATGGGTCCAACCACCAAAAGAAAATAATGTAAGGCCAGAATAGATATACATATATCTATACAAGCATAATGTCCGAAAAGAGTCCAATGGTATATAAAAACACGCATCTGAATCTCTAAGCAATTACACGCTTAACAGATGAAGTTGTGTTTTAAGGAAAAAAGTTCACACAGTTAAAAAAAAAAAAAAGGAAATGCCCTTTTATAAGAAGCCATCTTGACCTAGCTATGCCAAATAAATACTAGTATCCAAAATTCCCATAAGTTGACAATAAAACTTTCCTAAATCAACCATAACTTCTGCGTAGGTGCATGATAGGCAGAATCCATTCTGTAGACTCCACTATCCAAAAGTAAATCTCTACAGTCCACAATGAATTAGGAGCTAAATCTTTGCTGAGATGCTCTCCCCATAACCCCATTATGGAGATCATTCTCACAGCATTTATCACATCCGAAAATTTTCAACCTTATTGAAGTATGTTCCAAACTAAGGACAAAGTTAAATGTTGAAATTTCATAACTTTAGCATGGGAATGAAATGCTTGCATGATCTGAGTATTTTGTGTGAGTGGCCACCATGGTGGGCAGATCATCTCCGCATAAAGTCAGCAACTAATGCATTGTGTAGGTCCACTTTTGGACAAATGGAATCCATATCGTGTAGGTTCACTTTGGAGGGGGTTGTCCTACTTTTAAGGACATCAAAGTTGAGATTTCTGGATTTCATAGTCATCCTTGGGGTTTTTTTTTTTTTTTTTTTTTTTTTTTACCAGCATAAATTTTGTATTTGTAATTAATTAGGCTATCAGAAACAAACCACATTAACCCATCCATTACAGCTAAAATCAATCGGCAGAAAAAATTACATATCAGCGATTTTTTTTACCAATATAGAAATAGGTGTCTCACATGTGTGTCTGTGTGTACAAGGAAGACAAAACGAAAGGAACCAAACAAGAACTGAACAAGCAAAGGCAGCTAAAACCAAACATTTCTGGAAAAGTATTGTTCATCAACTAAGAGGTAAATCCTTTCATCTTTTTTCTCAAACATTTCAAACAACTGGGTGAGGAGATGAGGAGGATTTAGGGTAATATTCCTTCTGCGATACTGTAGGGCATCTCGCTGGATGTGGCACATATCATTTTTGGCATCATGGTTCTCTTATGGATTTGGACTAAGATATGGACGTACTACGGAAGATACCTTATGCTTCCTTTGCTTTTTCTTGGAAGTCTGCCCTTTCTGGATTGTGATGTAGGCATGTAGCTTTCTTTGCTGTTATAGTTTGTTTTGTTTTGCTTTGATTTGTTGTTTACCAAGGGGAATCTCATCCCTCGGTATATCTTGTACTGACTCTTTTATCATTATATTATGCTCGTTTACCTCTCAAACAAACAAACAACAACCAACAGACGTATAAATCCAAACTTTAAACCCAATGATCCACATCCAAAGCAGAGCAAGAGAAAGGCTTTACCTGTTCGAGCCAAAGTTTGTCCACGATATGAAGCCCAAAATCGAAGTTCCAAGATATCATTAGGATTATCGAAAAGTTCCACATCTAGTGCATTCTCGTCTCTCCCTATTCTAGAAAGAAAGTTCTTCCACTCATCTGCATCAAGAAACAAAATGCACTGTGAAGTGGAAAAAAAAAACTTTATCCTAGGATGGCAAAGGATACAAAACACCACGCAAGAGATTAAAATCAAAATTCCAAAATGTGCTCCTAAAATGGAACTCCAAAGTGTACAAGGCAATACATTTACAATTTCTATCTCAAGTAAATTTTTGAAATTTTAAAACATACGCACTGTGCCAAAACAAAACTTCTTAAAAGGAATGTCTTGTACATCAAGACACTATTAATTTTGTGGTAGATGCTCCTGTTATGCAGACAGTAGAATATACCTGGATATATCTTTTGGAGGTAAAACAATATAGATATTCCATCTTCATTTTTCTTTTGGAGGTCTGCCAGACTATAAAGTACAACCTCGGAATAGTATGGAGTAAATACACTGCAGCTCAACAATATCAATAAAATCAAACCCCAGCATGACTCTAATATTACATCAGCACGCAAGTAGAAGATTCACATTAAAAATATATATTTATATCACCTAAAGGACAACATCTCACGAACTGCTTTAGCTGTGGGCATTTCCATGAAAAGGGAATTTGTGAAGAATTCCAGCCTACGTCTTGCCTCAAGGTTTCTGGGAATATTTGCAGCGGAATCCTTGATTGTTAGAAGTGAATGCAATCTCTTAACCTGTGCTCTCTGCATTTCATAGGCAAACTTACATTTTTTAGGCATCCAAAAGGGATAAAAAAGATTTTTTTTAACATGTATGTTTACAGGGAGAAGAAGAATCCAGTATACCAACTCAGAATCCCGAGGCCATTTCAAGTTAGAAAAGAGATGACCTTCAGTTCTTGCTTTCGATAGAATATTCCATGTTTCATAATGTTCCCTGCATTCAACAAAGAAAATGAGACACTTTATAAAAAACACAATGGCATAGAGAGAGAGACGCTCAAAATAACGATGGCATGGTTGGTGTACCTCATATTGACAGAAAGAAAATCATGCCTCACAACATCATAGAGATCTTGGAGAGCTTTCACTGCTCCCTTGGCCAATTCAGGTGATTCTGTCTCTCTCTGTTGTAATTAACAATTTCATTGTTAAGAAGAGATGCTTACATATATACTAGTTGAAGATAAATAAATTCATGTATAGTTAATGACAAACTATTGCAAATGATGGTAAATGTGCTAATATCCAACAATTATATATTCAGAGCTCTTAAATGCCCACATGTTTTCATAAAGAAAGAAGGGTGGTAACATAAAATAAATAAGATTAGGGGGAGGTCTTGGACTCTTGGTACAAGGGAGGTTTGGCAAGGGCTGGTTATTAAAAATGTGGGGGGCTGCAACAGCATTGTCCAATAGGACTACGACTACCCAAATTTCGGGAAGAAGCTTATGGGGATTGTTACCTACTTACCTGCGGCAGTGTTCGGAGTGTCTGGAAACAAGAAACGGTCTTACTTCAAGAACAAGTTAGTAAAAGTGGACCAGGTAAACAACAAAGTTGTGTGTTGGTGTGGATGGAATAACAGTAGAAGAGGACACGGGGTTGAGGCATTGGTGATCTGTTGAGGTTGATGTATTTTTCTTTCGTGGTTTTCTAGTTTCTCTTAAGAATTGGTGAGGTGCTCCCTCACTAGCCTACTTTAGCTGATGTAAATTTCCTTCTTATAAATAAAAAGTCTTATCCAGCTAAAAGTAAGAATTAGTATCTTATTATTTGTAAACACCATAACCAAACAAAAAAAGATATAAGGGTCGCATCAAAGTCAAAGCTATTATTTGGTGTTGGTAGAACCATAATATAAGTTCTGCTTAGGCGGAAAGTTAAAGATAATGACTAGTAACAGGAAAATCAGAAATACTTCTTAAGGAAAAGGAGTGGGTTTTTACTATGCTGACATAACTACAGAAGCCCAATTACTAGGCCCTATGCAGGACATCAACAAGAGATAACATAGCAATATGTTGGTACATAGAAGGATCTCCGACGGAACAATATCACATCATTCCAACACCATCAATAATCAATTCATCATTACCTAGAACCGCAGACCAGAATGTCTAGGCTTTGAGTCCTGATCCCCAAAACCCATCTAGAGAGATCTCCTCTGCCTATGAATTTCAGGGTTTTTTCTCAAACCAAAAAATTCTATAAAAGATTGAAGAAACCAACAGTTCCAGACTGCCAAATTTATTAGAGGGGAGAGGCATGCAGATCTCCTGTGTATGTATCCTGTGTACAACCTTTTCGTCAGGTGCCCAACTCCCCCTAAGTTCTGGAACGGGTTAGTGCCACATGTTGTGGATAACCTCTCAGGTGAGATCTATACGGGAATGGCTCAGCAGGTAACACCCGCATCAACCTCGTGTATCAGTGGTGCTGCTATATAGCAGCATCCCAGCTGATCAGGACCCTGGTGGTTGTGCTAGGACTCTAGGAGGTCCTGGGATCGGATTCACACTTGCACCAGGGTTGGAAGGTTTTCATTTCTTCTTACCTAGTTTCTTGGGTTTGTAAGCAAAAACATCTATTTATAAAGAGGATTTTCTTCATTTTAACATAATCCATATGCAGTAAGGTGGTCCATTTGGAGTGTATTACTGTATTTTAAGAAATGGTCCAGTTGAAATTGACAAGATTTTGAAAGAGCAGAACTTTTCATGAGTTTGTATTTACTGGTGCGACGAACCTAGACCAGTGTTAGCCTCTTGCATAAAGTGATTTCCTTCCCAATAAAAAGATCTACTCACAAGGGAAAAATAAATGTGCAAAGATAATGACAAAAACTGGTCATTAGAAATGGGTAAGTATACTAACCAGTATCCCGGTCAATGCAGTAACTCTAGAAAGAACTAAAGACAGTTTGGATAGCTGGAAGTCCACATGGATACTCTTTCTTAATATGCTTCCTTGAATATCCTCATATATCCTTTCAACCCTGTCAGATAACATAATGTCAACTCCAGAGACTTCATCTATTAGTCAAGTTGTCACACAAAATAAAGCTAACCAACAGTGTTCTACAAAACCTACAACACATCCCTACAGGAACACAAGTCAATAAATTCATACTTACCACATCCGCCCCACGTCATCTAAAATTTCTGTCAAGATGAATTTAATATTGTGGTAGCACTCCTCGACTGCGTACATCATGTAATCATCTCTTACAATTCTTTCCCACAGTTCATCTTGTGAGTCTTTACTTTCTACTGCAGTATCTTTAGCTAGAAATATCTGAGAAAAGGATATCAAAGTAATTAAAAAAATTGAACGAAGTGACTGGCACTCTCTTACAATAACGTGAACGAGAAACAAAATGGAAGAAAATAACTCAATAACTGCAACATGTAGGGTTTACCTTGCTAGCAAGAAGAAATAACGGCCATTGAACCAGAGGAAGATTTCCGGAATTTTTTGGCATGAGAAGCAACTCCATCTCCCTAGTGACATAGACGGAAACAGAGAATTAAATATGAGTGCAATTAACTCAATAAGAAGAAAGTGGTAATGAGTAAGAGGAAAAAAAACAAAGAAGGATTGGGCCCTTACAAGTTGGTAATATAATCTTCTTCGCGCAAATTCTTTATCAGTTCATTCCAAAAGGGAGAAAACCGAGAAGCATCCGCTTTATTCTTTTCCACAACCTTTAGATATATAGGGAAACACTTTCTAAGACATGGGATAATAGACAAAAATCAACTATAAAAAATATATGGAATCAAGTAACAGTACCCAAGTTGATGGTCTTTGGTAAGTTCAGTTTTACATTATGGTCTTAAATTCCACATTTCAAATTTTTTACTGTTTCTCCGATCCCTGTGTTTTCAAGACCTGACTACTAAAGATTATCAAGCAGCACCTCTACTGTTTCCATTTTCCAGCATCTAGAAGACATAGGTTCTATTGATTCGTTCGTTAGGTTGACTATGTTGATGTGTGAATCCTTTCGTTGTTTACATCTTTGGGGGCTAAATTATGGTACATTTGTGCATGATCAATCCAAATTCCAATATCACGTTGTGCATATGGTTTACATTTAAGATGGTATACATTTACAAAACAATCTGAATGGGGAAAACACTTAAGCATACGCTAAATAAACAGAGACTACAAAATCCTACTAAAGAATTGTGCATAACCTAAGTTCAGTTCTCCATTAATTCAACCATCTTCAGGATCCAACGGTCTTAAGTCAATCAATTTTCATTATAAATTTTCGCCAATGTCCTACTGTTCAGGGTACAATTTGGATAAATAAAAATCACACTTCCAAAGTATAAATCAAGTATCTCACCTGATTGGAGCCTTGGAGAAAAGTCCTGCAAGACAGAACTCAAATAAAAAAGATTGACCAACCAAACTCCAAAGAAACCAACACAATGCTACAAAATATAAACTGTACAGTCAGAAATAAATATCAATACCTTTTTGGAAGAGGAATATGGAGAGTGTCCATAAAAGCACCAGGAAACTTCTCAAAAAGTTTGTGGACAGCTTCCAATGACCTAATCTGAAGAACAAGAAATACTCTGAAATATTAACAGGAGAATGAAATTGAGGCTGTTACACAAAATGTATAAAGATAAAACTATTTAGATCTTTCATGAGAATACTGTTTAGTTTCTAATGTACAAAAGGGTACCCAAGAATACTAATTGAAAGTTAGTTACCTCCCCCAAACGATCTCTTGCCCCAAGCAAGAACCCCACAACTGATGATATCAAGGTGTAAAACACGTAAATATCCAAGAGGTAGATCTGAAGAAGGAAAGAAAGAGAGGATCTGATAAGTTCCATAATCATCATGACATGCTGCTTAGGAGGTATTAATTCATAAGAACTAAAAACCAATATGGTCAACATATATATTCAAACACAGTGCAATTAGATCAACATACATGAGCAGTTTCTAACCAAATGGGCTGGACAACTTTCTAATATCGCAAATAACAAAAGAAACAACTTAATGAAAAACTCTCAATAATCTTTGCATAAGCATCAATTAACATCTTAACTGCAGTTAGCTAAACCAAGCAAACTATTTCATATAGACTATATAGTAAACTTAACAATAGAAAAACATAAAAAATGTAAACCAAGCATTAAAAAGGTGGTATACGATCATACTTACAGCAACCACTGGTGCCCATAAGCTGGCAATTGTCAAAGCGTTATGGTTATCTGCAAGCACATTTAGCAATTTAATCATCTAAAAGATCAATCTAAAGAGAGACATTTGATATTCCATTCAACATGCACCATGAGCGAGGAGAATATACAACAACAAATAATACGTATATCCAGTGAATGAGTGTATAGTCCATGACAACTAGGCAAAGTATAGCCTTAACATTAATCTGCTTTAATTGTTGTAGACTTGTAGTTGTAATAAGGTGAGATTGCCAGGAACATTATACTAAGTGCATAATATTCACAAGTAAAGAATCAGACATCCCCTTGAAAAGTGTAGACAAGCTAGTCATGTACTTACTTTTGGATACAAAATCATGCCATGAATATTCTATTACTCCGCCAAGATCTACTATGATTTGTGTGGGTTCCACCAATGGCTTAATCTGCATCAAGTAAGGACATTACTAAATCAAGATATCAAAGCTCAGTTTAGGCATCACTGTAAGAAACAAAAATGAAAGATAAAATTCAAACTAGAAGGTAAACGCACGTCACCTGGAGAAAGTATGCAAATGAAAATTTACATCCCAAAACGACAAGCCAGAAGAGCATATACCTGCTCCAATATCAGAATTAGCAAGCATGTTTGGGATATCATTACAAACAAAGTAAGGACCAGCAATTCACAATATACTCATATAGCCAACATAGCAGACTAATGAAGAGCAACAGAAGTCTAGTTTAAAATCGATAGCAGCATAAGCAGTTCCACAGTTCTTTCTCAAAGTTATGATCATGTGCTCTTTATGGATATAAGCTTATTCATATGGAGCCGTAACGAAGCATGGGACATTCTACAAACCATTCCAGTTCCCATTACTACTATTATCAGATTACTAAATATATTTTAGTTTTCTCCATAATACTTTGATTGGCGTCTACACAACAAGAACTTGGCAGTACAAAAGTAACATCACAAACTTTTTAAACTAACAAAGCTAAAAATGCAAGAGTACTGTAAAATAATCCGGTTTAAAAGATCTCGTTGAGACTGCAAAATGAATTTATTGCAATCTGTATCAAATGGCAGGTTAAATATTAAGATCATTAAATTGTACCCCTATGTTTTGCTTGGAGACACCACTCCTACACAGATACACTCTTGGTAAATTAAAGCAGATAATGGGCAAAAAGGATTATGATATTCGTCAAAAGAAGCAAATAGGTGCGCCAAGATGATGCCAAACATAAAGGTAGGGTGATTCCCAAAGATTATTTAAACATATAAACTAATAGATATACCTTCTTTTTTTATAAGTACTTGTAAGTTGTGATTCGAAATATTCTTCACAGCGAGCATTGATTTAGTCTAGGGGTAAAAAGTATGAACTTACTTGATATAGTCACCAGTCCTTTCATACATTCCACGTCCAAGGTAGTGACGCTCCTTCAAAAAATGAATTAAAAAATATCATCAGTTCAACCATTGTGTAATAGATAGGTTATATCAAATATTCATTACTTCTGAGATGCAAAAATAAATAAAATAACCCTCTGCTTGTAGAGAGAGGTTGACTCGAACACAAGAAATTAAATTTCATGAACAAGAACACTATAAGTCTATACAACTAGGTTACAATTCTAACTAAAGCAAAAACCTTTCTTTTATAGTCTTCCAACCAATAAAACAATATGTTGTATCAAAAATTATGAAAGAGATGGTCACACTAATCCATCATTACAAGCTAATAGTCAGTATTGCAGCTACACGGCTAGACCATACCCAAAACCATGTGTAACCTTTCTAGGCAAATGTAATCCCAAAGGAGTTTTAGTTGCAGCTACACCAAGTCACCAACCCCAAAGCTAACTCTAAGTCTCTAACTTTTCTAAACCCTCTAGTGAAAAGATCAATCAGTATCAATAAGATGCCGATTTATATAAAAAAAATGCTAAATAATTGCCTATGTCAATTCTGTGCTAACCGCAAGTTTGAATACTGTATAGTTAATAATGCGGATAGTGAAAAGGCTCGCCTTTTGTAATCATGAACTCTGAGAACTAAAAATGTCATCAAGAAGTTGGATTACCCAACATAACTCCATTTTGGCTCACCTAATGGAATTAGACGCCAAAAATGTATAGGTAAGTTTGGCATAATCTTAAAAGACGTATGGTTATATCGTATTCATGTACATGCAATGGCATAGGGTGTGAATACAAACTCTTTTGATTGAAAAAAGAAACTATAAATGGACAAAAGGTAAGTAATAGAGAGAATGTTGTTCATTGCATAGAGAACTATTATATAAAATTTTGAAGGACATAACCATTGACCAATGGCGACTTATTGGAAACACCAATCTTTAGGCATGTTAACAAGCAGTATAAATTCATCTGATATAAAGAACCATGGAGTAAGTTCACAAATCACAACAACAAAACCAAGCACTAACCTGGTGCATCCACTTCAAGAAGCGGATAATGGGCGACCGATCACATTTATTAGTCATCCTGTGGCAAGCTGGTATTCGCATGAGCATGCTAAGCAAAAGTTGTACACCAGCATAGATGCCTATAACAAAATAATATATCTTGAAAACAACTGAATTTGAATTTGGTTTGCTTTCCTCCTGAAGAGCTTTCCTGAAATGTAAATATGTACATCCACTGTAACAACGCAGCTTAACAAGATTCTTTGCTATAAAAAGAGAAACCCAAAGAAAAGGGCTTGACAGCAATTTAACCGACACTAGGAAGAACTTACACATAAAGGTACGATACGACAACAGAAGCTACAGTAAACCAAAGAAAACGAAGAAATATACGAGAAACAGCAAGATGTCGTGTTGTCGAATAGGCACCACACATCATCAGAATGTCGAGTACACCTAAATCATACAGAAATGATAACAACAAAAATATATAACTATCAGCATTTACACCTCTGCATTGAATGAAGGACATCAATTAGGGATCATAAATCCTTGATTTAATTCAATATGCATAATAGATGGACTTTGGAAGGGCATAAAAACTTACTCTGGAAAAATTTCATAATAACAAATGTTGGGCCAAGACTGAGAACTTCTCTTAACGTCTTTGAGTTGAGGTTTCCTTTGTTGAAAGCAATGATGGTCAGTCCCTGAACAAGAAAAATGAATAGCCACAAAATAATGTCATACATCCATGTGTAGAAACACATATACACATGCAAAGATAGATACATATACATGTTATGATACATGCATATGCAAAAATTCATGTAAGTGTGCATTTATATTAACGTCATTCTTCTCAATTTCCAGTGATTTTACTAACAAGATTGCGGCATCATTCAGCTTCAAAGTATACCTAATTTGAGCTTGCCTATACTCACACAGATAGTCAGGCACATGCTCAACAGCTTCTCTAGAAATAGAAGTGGTACAAGCTCCCTTAAAGACATTCAAGCTTCCATATATTCTATTTTTCCTAAAGTACATGCACAACCTTGCCTTATTAGTCGCGTTTGCCACTTTGCCTAAGTAATGGATATGCTTGAGGTACAAGGCAATCAAAATTCCCAAAGCACCTAAAGAACCTCGATACATGGACTTCACCAAGGCTTGGGGGTGCATTTTGTTCGTGAGATCACCTTTTTAGCAAGATCTTTGTTTTTCTCTGTGTTTCTGGATGTCAAAAGAAAAATGAAGGAAAAGGAGCTGCCATCACTCAAACTATTTTTTCCTTCTTTTTTTTTTCCTTCTTTTTTTTCATGCTCCACATGTTGTAGTACATCAAACATGCTCTTGATAATAGTTATTTGTTATTAGTTGGACTTCATTTCACTCAGACTAGCATGCCCCCCGGCGATGGGCCCCTAGTGAAGATCCAACCAAACACTACGCTTTATGCTTCTTTTCTTCAGTAAGTTGGGTAGCCTATTGTTGTTTTGAACAATGTTTAAAAAGGCGAGGCGTAAGGCTAAAGTGTTTTCCTTAAAAAAAGCGAGGCGTAAGCCATAAGGCGTTATGGCTCAAGCTATTTGTGCACTTATTTTCTTTAATTAAATAAATATTTAAAAATATATGACATCAAAATAATTCATACAAATCACAAAATTATTGATAATGTCATAAACTCATAATTCAAACATAGGTTCAAAAGGCTACATAATGTCATAAACTCATATTCAAACCACAACATGATAATTAACTAATTACGACTTTTTGAGGTTCTTCAAGGTTCAAACTTAAATCAATAATCAGCCCTTAAGTTGTTAGGGACTTGGGGTTTGTTTGATTCAACAATCGGCCTAAGTTGCAACCTTTTAATCCAATCCATATCCGAAAAACATGAAGTAAGGGTTTAAAAGCAAAAGCACAAATAGCGTGAGTGTTTTATAAATAGCGTGAGCTTTTGCCCAAAAGCGCGCTTTTGCCCAATAGCGCAATAGCGTGAGCTTTTGCCCAACAGTGCAAGTTTTTTGTGCACCAGGCTTTTACTAGTAAGCCTTAAGGCGTTTTTGGGTCAAAACGCCTTAAGGCGAGCCTTAAAACGAGCATTTGCACGCCTTTTTAAACACTGGTTTTGAATACTTCTTAACGTGATTTCATAATGACATCCGAAACAGAAACAGAACTCATGGTAACATGCTCACAAGTCTACTGAGATGAACAAGAAAACCCTTGAAATGCAATCTCACACCTGGAACATCATAAAAAGAAATATCCAAAGACGATGGAAACTATGGTAAAGATGGAGAAATGTCCGGTGCTCAACGAAGGAAGTTTTCCCACGATGCTGACTGCCACCACATGCAAGAAAATCCTGTGCAAGTACAAGAGAAATGAAAATGTGCAGAAATACAGATATGAAAAACAGGGACAATTAAATGACAACAATACGATGAAAGGAAGACATCTGCAGAAACAAAACACGTATTAATTGGCTTTCATGGCTAAGAGGCAGAGTAGAGATACAACACAATTTTAATTGCAAACTAGAGATACCCCACAATTTTTTACTTAATTAGTGATACCTCACGCTTTTTCAATTTCGTGTGGGATATCAGCGTATCATAAATTCATAAGTGGTTTTTTTGGCAACCCAACTTTTACAGAAAAAAAAAGGAAGGGGGGAGGGGGTTGTTAATTAAAAAGCGGTGGGGTTGTATCTCTATTTCGCAGGAAATATCTGTGGAATATCTCTGTTTTGCCTTTTTTAAAAGGAAAAAAAAAATCTATCACATTAATATGCACATTAGTGTGATAACTCTCTTCCCTACCCTCCTAGTTGACCTCATCTTTGCTTTCCTTGGAAGTATTCTTGGATGGCTCAAGTGCCTCCCAAGGCCTCTTTTTCACCTGGTATATACATCTTAGGAAGGTTTTGGCCATAGCTAACTTTAGGAAGCATCATAGGATCATTATTAACTTCTGTTCTCTGAGTATAGAGTCAGGACAATTTGCTGACGATGCGCTGATTCATTGTTGCTTCTCTTATTTCATTTGGAGTTATTACATCAGATCAGCATCTGTAGTGGATGGGTAATGAGTCAGCTGGTGATCTCTTTTGGTGTGGCACCATCTAAGAGCAACCTCACATGCTATGACGAGAATATTGAGCCTCATACATTTTGTGATCCTTTGGGGTATTTGGTTGAAGTGGAACCGCATACATTTCAAGGAAGAGATGTGGGATGTTGCTATTACCATTCTTAAGTCTTGATATCAAAGGGTTGATATTCCTTCCGTGCAAAAGGTGATAGGACTGCAAATACATTTAGTTCGCCTCGTTCTCTTTATCCTATGTCTGTTATTATGGGTCCTTCAGCTCCTACATTGTTGCCTACCAGTAATTTTCTTGATCAAGGATATCTCATCCATTGACACTTTTGTACGCCTTTCTTATCCTATCCATGTATTGATCATATACCCCTCCAAAGAAAAATTCATGAAACTTTAGATGCGCTACTGTCTATTACTCAATACATTATAATATTCTGTCACACCTCAAAGGACCAAGAACATTTTAAGATTACTATCAGGCATCAGCAAAGAAATTTCTCATTGGCCATTAGTATACATTTATAAGCTGCCCGTGACCAACAGCACACACACTCACCACAAAATCTAGCCTAGGGAGAACACCTGAATTTAGAAAATATTGCTGTCAGGGGCTTGGGAAGTGGAAGGCAAAAAGGTTGTCCTTCTACCGCCTTGGCAACACAGCGGCGTTGCCTTTGGAAACAGATGATAAAAATTAACAAGGGCCTTTTGGGTACTTTTGCCTATCTTAAAGCAGGGCACCTTAGAGAAACCTGGCCACCTTGGTGCCACCATTTGCAACATAGTTAAAGATACAAACTAGATAGTCGTACTAAACAGTTATATCAATAAAAGATCTGGCAATTATAGTGGTCAGAAGAACTATAACCTTTCCCTTTGGTTTGGGCTTCAGAAAAAATGATGAACTACGGCGCCATGGCCAACTAAGTTCGAAGCAATGAAGAGACCTGGCAAGAAATTTAAGTAAGAAAAACATCAGGAGCCATAATTTGTTTCCTGCAAAGTATACACTCAAAAACAGACCCTTACCAGAAGTACTCATTGAAATCATCATAGTTTCTCCATGCAGAATGAGGTGCTCGACCATTGTTGTTGTTTGCAGCTTCCTGTATGTTCAGAGCATTTGAGTCATTGCAATTTTGAATGGATCTATCAGAGATGAAGTTCCAAAAATTTTAAAGATAACTAATGATGGCCTCAATTCAGTACAACCAGCGAATGGAGGGGTGGGGTGGAGGAATAAATAAGGTGTATTCATTGATATAAATGATGTAGGACATCCTACCTACACCAATTGGTTTCCTATTTGGGTTAATGTTTATTTAGAAGTCATTATAAGTTTAGGATTTCTATTTTAGAGTCTAGAAGTTCTAGAATAGTTGGTTTACTATTAAGTTGATATTAGTAATACAATTCAAAGTAGGATTTGTATTTTGATTTATTTGTTTAGGAAGTCCTAGTGCTAGTTGGACTAAGTCTTTAGTCTATATAAAGAGTCATGCTTTGTAGAACAATTATTCAACCAATTCAATTATTCAATCAATACAATTAAGATTTGTCTCTACAATTTATTTTTCTTTAGTTTTGTTTTAGTTCTTCCTTGTTTCAAGGCAATCCTCCCCTTGGGTTATTCAAGGTTTGATTTTTAATCGCTTCCGCTACGTCAATAAAGCAAGGCTTAATACATCAAGAAAATTAAAGCAAAATTAGCTAAAACCAATTATTATCAGTAGTAATAGGATCTAAAATAGGCTAAAAATTGTTTAAAGAGTGACAAAAAACGGTGATTTGCCCATGGATCTTTGTAATGATCAACACTAAGCATATCCCATAACAAAATAAAAAACAAAAAAGAGTAAATCGGTAGCCCATGGATCTTTGTAATGATCACACTAAGCATATCCCATAACAAAATCAAAAACAAAAAAGAGTAAATTGAATCAAGCCCCTATCTCTAAGGAGGTGCGGATACATCTCTTTTTTAATGTCCTTTCTATTTGTTGGGCGGGGAGATTGTGCTAAATAAAACTTTTATTTATTTATTTTTACAACCCATAAGAGAAGGTGTTGTGCAAGATAAAGTCACAACTCACAAACATGTCCAAACAAAAAAGGAACTACAATAACCAAAATTAAAGTATGTTCTTGAAACTCAGTGTGACAAAAAGAGCTATTGCCAAGCAAATATTTGGCTTTTTTTTTATCAAGGATCAAAACAGCTTTTATAGAGAACATTGGGAACTCAGGCACTGTAGGCCGGATCAAGGATCTCATTGGGCAGGTAGCGCAGTTTGAGATCAAACATATTTATAGAGAATGTAATAGTTTAGCAAATCCATTAGCCTCTACTATACCCACACATGTATGTGTTGATATAATGCCTAGTTCCTTCTCTGAGGACATTAGGATGACAGTCTATGATGATGCTCATGGGAGAATATATGAAAGATTATAACAAGCTTTTTATTATTAATGAAACAGGGTGAGGGACCCTAGATAAAACTCTGCTTGCCTACCAAAAGAAAAAAAAAATATTTGGCTTTTTTTCTATTCGATGGCACGTCAATAACAAGATGTGAGACAAATTGGGGAGGGTGGGGGTAATTAGTTATAGATAACCATACTGATGATCCAGATAGTTATAACGGAAGATTTTTGCATCTATCCACACACTAATAAAGATTAATACCCAGGTGACTTCAGGAACCAAGTACAGAAACATACCGCTGCAACAACGTCATATAAGGGTGAAATAACTTGACCAAGAAATGATGTGCCATTCTGAGAACTGCAACTATCAGCTGGCTTTGCGACACGTTGCCGTAATATCTCATCCAGTTCTCTAACCATCTGAAATGTGTTTTGTGAACCAAATTAGAATGAACTATTACCTAGAAGTTGGAGCAAGCAGACCATTGCAACTTTTCTAAAGGTAAAATGATACTTTCATAACATAGAAGATACATAAAAGTACAAAAAGATTACAAGAAGGAATAGGATACCCCACAAAAAGAAAACAAATAAGCTACAAGAAACAACCACAAAAAGTGAATGACGATCCAACTCAACTACTTGAGGCCCAAAGAAGAGCTACATCAGCATTAATGAACAAGATAGAGCAGACGTAGATACATCAGCATATAGTTCCACTTACATGATGAAATATGTAGCACAAGCATTCTGGAAGAAATCTGATGTTGCCAGCTTCACCCCATATCAGAAAGTATAAAGAAACAAACAACATTCTTTTTTCCTTGCTCACGGTCTCTAAACTGCAAACAATTAATTGACTATAAGTAATTTGTCTCACTATTATTTGGACTATTATTTCCTTTGCTCTAAATCAGCAGAATGAAAAGGCGGTTAAAGAAAAAAATTCCATACTTGCTCCATGCCGGCTGAATACACAAATAATTA
This sequence comes from Aquilegia eximia, assembly GCA_023053565.1. NCBI lineage: Eukaryota > Viridiplantae > Streptophyta > Magnoliopsida > Ranunculales > Ranunculaceae > Aquilegia > Aquilegia eximia. The sequence goes on from JALIGU010000028.1 coordinate 441,839, forward strand.
CACCATTTGATATAATTTTCGAGGGATTTCAAAAAAACCTTCTGCACAGCTGCCTCATCAAGCCTCTGAGGAAGAAACAAAGTATCAATTCGTCATTAAGTGACAAGCAAATATAAGTGTAACAGAAAAGGATCCTTATATACTATTACATGTTCAACACATCAATCTAGTTCATAGAATGCACTTTTAATATATGATTTCATCCAAGTCACGTCATAACTCATAAAAATCTATAGCAGTAAGGATTTGAGATTTGATCTGAAATTCCACCCAGATTAGTTCCCAATATCTGGTATCCAAAAAAACTTTTAAGCACCGATATTTCACCTTGGAGAAAAGTAAAGAATAAATTTACTTAATAAATTTTATGTTCCCATAAAGTTCAGTTTCTGCCTTGTTGACGAAAGAATACATTATTGAAACTAGGGTCCTCCCCATTGGTGACCATGTTGGATTCTGTGGAGTTAAATAGTTAATCACCGCAGGCTGTTATGGTCATTGACCTTTTCCATGAAAATGAAACTGTTGTTAGAGCTTCCACCTACAGAGTTAACAGCACTGACGTTGTTTTGTCTTGTTCTTATTTTTGGCCATTGAGAATGCTACTAAAGTTTTCAAAGAAGCTGGTGGGTAAAATTGTTTTAAACTAGAGGTGGCAGTTTTGACACGGACCCAGTGACCCGACACGAACACGACCCGGTTTTTGCGTGTTTGGGTTGAGATGTTACCTGCTCCGTGTTATAAACGTGTCTGACCCGCTAAACCCTCTACCTAAATGGGTCGTGCTCGTGTCTGACCCGCAAACACAATTACACCCATTTACAACCCGCCACCACCATCTTCTCTCCTCCTCTTTCTCTTTTACTCTCAATCGCCACCACCATCTTCGCAGCCCATCACCATTAATCAGGATCCAGACTCGGTTTTAATTTCTTACAACAACAAAGCTTCTTCACTAGTCTTCATCTCCCATTGTTGGTAAAAGTATAACTTGTTTTGTTTCTTCCACCACTCTGAATTATGTTTCTGTTGTTGCTGCCTCCATCAAAATACCTTGTTGTCCACAATTTCCATCAACATTCAACACAACACTCTTTAACTTTTTTAATAAAACTATTATTAATAAAGAAAAAAAGTTTACTAATTATTCATTCTCTCTAGTTGGATTTCTTCTAATCTAACCCATTTTCTCCTTTTTCTTCTTTCCCATTCACTCAAAGTCAAATAGCAGTACTCCTTCACAATTCACAGTCCTTCATTAAGGAAAAAAAATAAAGAAAATGGAGAAGATGGGTTACTACTCAGTTGAACCAGAGAGAAAAAAAAAAAAAAAAAATTTGGCGTGTCAACCGTTTAACCCGCTAGAGAAATAGGGTCGTGTTCGGGTTGACACGTTCCATAACCGGGTCATATATGGGTTGACCTGTTTTAACCCGTAACACGGCACCAACCCAAAACGCATGCGACCCGACACGACCCATCTGCCACCCCTATTTTAAACCAAGACCGTATCAGAGAATAATTTTCACCTCCACTGTTACGATATCCAAGAAATTGAACATCCAAATGATGAATACAACTGTTGTTTGAGATGTGTCTTACCAAGTGGGAAAAAAAATAAATGATAAACCACATCAAATTCGTACAAACAGATACAACAATGCAGCCTAAAATAAGTGTGTAATGGTTATCTTGATTAGTTAGTTAAGGCTTGCAGCTAGAAAGTAACTATAATTCATATTTGGAATATATTTTATGCATTCAAGTTATATGAAAGCATGAGAAGATCTGTAGCAGACTGAACATTTACCACAAAGAAATAGGGTCAACAGAGCACTTATAAAGTGACCTGCTTATATTATAGAAAGCAACACAAGCATCACACTTACTGGTTCAATTTCTTCAGGAATGCCTAAACGGGATTGCTCATTTGCAAGAAGGTGAACAATATGTTCCCTCTGGTTAGAAACGTTGTCCTTCTGCAAAAGAAAATTTCATTTGATAAGACTTCAGCAACATGACATCATCAATAAGGTATTTAAAGAATCCAGTGCAATTCTACGAGTACTGATAAATACATAAATATCTTCTTCTTTTTTCTGTTTTGTTCAGCAATGCAAAGAATATCATAATAATACGGCGACGGAAAATATCACCTTTCAGCCACATGAGTACTAAAAAACCATAAGGTATCATTTTGGTTGCTAACTAGAAATCTTGAGATCTTATACTCGCCAATCAAAGAAAGAGGTTCAGCATACACTGAAGCCAAAGAGGGGTGTCAACAGTACAAGAGATCATCACCAATTTGATTTTACCGATTCATAGGATTTCAAATTACCAATTGGGTTTGACAAAGGTAAACTAAAAAAAATTGGTGATTTCGGCAACATTTTTTCTCAAACATTTATAGAAAAGACGATTTTGCAAATTGGAAATGAACTGACATAAATTTCATGGTGGGACAGAGTGATCTAGCGTATTAATTTTGCAGAACAAACAAGAAATTGTGTAAAACCAGAAAACACGAATTGTGTAGAACCAGAAAAAACTGCTGGCATTGTGCGACCAAAGCACCCTATCAGCTTATGAATTAGAACGTAAAGAAAGACACGTACACATGTCAGTTACTTTCTAAAACGTAATAAGAAAAACATATTAAACGCTTATCAAATATCATAAGTACTGGTAAGAACAAGAGACAAGAATTCAAACCTGCATCATAACTAATGTACCTACCAGAAAAGAAGAATAAGAGTTTAAGACAATTTTTATCATGTGGACGACTTACAATTAAAATTATAACAGTTCTTTGACAAATGACATATTGATCAGTTTGATGTACAGTTTGGGGTTACTCCAGCACCATGACCAACTCAGAGACGAAAGAGGGAGAAAAGAATGAATAATAGTCCAATACATTTTGATTAACTAATAATCTTAAACTACTTAATTACCAAAGAAATATTATACCAATTCAGCAAACACAGAACTAGATCTCTTTTTGAGTATGCTTCTTCTTCTTAGTATCTATGAATGGAAACCTAGCTTCACCCTTTCACCCTATCACTTCTGTTTTTTCTTCAAATTTGGGTTCTTACCTTTTTTCGCTTTTCTTTTTTTAGATATTCTTCACTTTTGTGAAGTAAATATACGATCACAAGAGACATAGCCAAACGTGAACAAACAAGGACAAACAGTACATTAACAGGACACGATGCTCTCTTCCCCCTTTCCAAAGGAACTACAAACCTGAAATCCAAAAGTGTAATGTAGAAAGTCAAGCATGTCCGCATTCCTGGTGGAGGGGACAGAAAATCCAGCAGGCAACTTAGGCAGATCTCTGAAGTACTTTAATGCTGATATTGCTGCTCGTACCTGAAAAAATAATTATTGATGTATGAGTTAGTTTTTTAATTTCTGCAATTTCCTTTCAAGTTATTTAAATTTCAGCTTTTAATTCTTGAATTTATTTCTGTCCGTTCAATTCAATTCTAGATTAAATTTATTTAAGCTTCTGTTGGAGTCCAGAAGTAACTCAAAGAAAAATGTAAGACCTAACAACAGAAACTATCTCACCTCAGGAAAAGAAATGATTGCATTTGTTATAGTTGGAGCATCCAAAGGTATAATATTATACGGAATTAGGTCCTCCGACATTGATGCATCAGCTTCAATCACTCGTTTCAGCTGGAACATTTAGCAAAACAATCAGTTGAAGGGAATTATGTGGATCAAGTCTAAAGCACAATAAGGTTTATTATTTGTTAGTATAAGATAAACAGGAATTAATGAAAAAAATTCAAGAACGTAGAAGAGAGTGACCAATTTCAAATGTAATATCAGAACTCAAAACCAAACCTCTTCTGGGATCAAGCTCTCTGCACCTTCCGGAGAAATCTCCTTGGTAAGCTCCTCTAGAACTTCACCCAAAACCTTTAGAGTAGCAAATACCCTCTTCCTTTTCACAGTTTTTTTCTCCAACCTAACATATTCATTGAAATAGTAAACAACTTGTATGCATTGTGTATATAGTTGCCTTTCCAGGCCAAGAGTAGGATATGGAGCATCATAAAAATAGAAAAGTGCTATCAGATTTCTTAGAAAATGAATAATGATGGCCAAAAGAGATGTACTTCCATGACTGAAGACAAATGATATGTTCACTCCTAAATCAGAGAACTGACATTTAGCATTCCAATAATAGCTTTACGTAAAATTGATATGACAAAATGAAGGAACTTGTGCCAAGCAAACAAAAACAACAAAGACCAGAACAATTGAATGACAAAAGAAAAGGGGTTAAGCAACTTATACAAAAAATTGGGGGAGAAAGACCGAGGTGCAATCATATGTTATAGCTACAAAGAGCTAAATATTTTTCTATATTACTACTAGCTTCACGTATTGCAGAAAATGTCATAAGTGTCCAGTTACATAGACAATCCTAACCGTTCAAATTTCTACATTACTTCACCATCATATATAGATAATTAAAGGCAAAATATAATTCTCAAGATGATAATGCAATATTACGTACTCTCCAAGGTTACCACTGAAAGCACCTGACTCCCTCAACCTCATTTCATCCTCACGAAGCTCGTCTACCTTGTGCTTGTCTCTGTAAAGCTTGTAAAATTCCTGTAAGCGAGCAATATCTTGGCTCCTATCTATGCTTCCACTTTCTCTTTTTGCAAGCTTTTGCTGAAATATTGCTCAAACCACCAAACATGTTTCAGAAATAGTTTCATCCTTCATGCATAGATAAGACGATTGCAGTTCAAAGTAAGAGTAGATGCGCTCATAGAAAATTCATGGAGTAACAAAATAAATATGTCTAGCTGCCCTAGCACCATGTGGTCATGCAGTAATAAGTACTTAGTTTCTAGAGGATCCAAAAGAACAACTTGCCAAAGTAAAGACATGAAGACACACCTTAATGACAGACATCAGCCCGGTCTTGAATTGTAACACACCTCTTCCTTCGCTGTTGGGATCCAAGTTTTGTGCTAGTGAGTAAGCGTGCTCACATACTACAAGTATAAAAGATCTCAGTTAATATAACGAGAAAAAGAATAACGCTGGTAGATGAGATCAAATCCACACAAATATCTATACAGTATTTGCAGGCAGTTTGGTGCTAGGTTATCGAATATGTCAAGCAAGGTTCTTAATTGTATCCACCTTAACTATCGTTACTGTAACCAGCAAAGTTTTATAAGATTCAGAATTGAATATTATATCTGTATCAGCGACATCTGATTTGATATTAACAGGTAAATTTGTTCTTTATGTATAATAAACCTTTGTATTCAAAGCATGTCTTTAAATCTCAAGAAACATTAGCAGATAGTAATTACCATTTACCAACAAAAACAAACAACGATTAAATTCTAAAATATTATAAAATATTAAAACCAGCCATCAGATATTAGCAAGTTTCATAAAAGCTAACGAAACGGTTTGCATATTATCCAATATCTGATATGAAGTTGTTGCATCTAGGGAAAAAATAGGGACATACAAAAAAAAAATCATGAATGTATGTTGAGATAACCAACAATTACAGGGAGATATAAAACCTACAAAAACAATATAAAAACCTTCCCCTCACCAGGCAACCTTCCGAAAATAGGATATGTTCGAATTTCAAACTCGAAAATGCTATTGAGTATTCACTCGAGTCAGGATTTCTTTCACATACCAAGTATCCTAACCTATTAGGGTAATATTGTGTATGCTAATTCAACACAGCTACCTTCTTACACTCCTTTGTTCAAGTGATTACTTGAGTTCAAAATTTAGTGGTTCCACTTTAAATACTCACTTAGCTAGTCTTAAAAGCAAATTCAGCAATCAAAACTACTAATACAGAAACTAAAAAATACAATGAAGTGTGTTCTGAGCTAAGAAGAAAAAATTAACTTACGTATTCTAGCAACATTTGGATCTTCATCTTGAATTTCATCGGCAGCTCTTAAAATTGCATCAATATCCCTATTATTCTCAAGAGAAGATGGAACATTGCCAGCAATACCAGTAGCATGACGCCCTAATGCTTCAGATCCAGTTCTTTCTCTTCGTAATACCGCACGCACTAAACGCTCCCACTTCTCTTCTACTCGAGACATACTATTAAAAACAAGAGAATTAAAATTAATAACTCATCAATTCTAACTGCAAATCTGAAGAAACAAGCATAACTTTTAAAGTAACTGAAAGCTTAAAACCCTAGATATGTAAAGAAATTAACAAAAACGAACCCTAAAAGTAGAAATGCCGAATGCTTCGTGAAGTAGAAACAATTGTAAGAACTCCACACAAAGAAGTGTAGTTAGTTGTATTAGTTATAAAGAAACCCTAAAAAGCAAGAATTATTAAGAAATGGTGAAACTGAACCCTAGAACTAGATCGAGATCGATATGATGCTCGCGATTATTTCAAATTAGTGAATTTCGATATGAATTTGAGATTGGAAAAAAAAAAAGTGATTTGAGTTGAAAAAGTGAAGATCGACAGATGAAGAAATGATGAAGAAACGAAGAAAATTCTCTTATGTGAAGTCGTGTTTCAGGAAAAATAGCGTAGCTGTTCCCGCGCACCTTTATTAGAAAGTTGTTCAACAGATGAGATGAGAGAATCTTTTTGTCTGAGAACTGAGAAGTGAGAAGTCCTCTCTCAAAGTCTCAAGTGATCGATCGTGCAGGCTCTTAGACTATTTATTAGACCGAGTGCTTGGACCAGGTCCATATGAATAGGTCCATAATTCATGTACGTACGAGTGAATTTACTCATTCAGATCATGAAGTTCCAAGCTGGGGAACCCGTGCTACGAAGCGGGTATAAGAATTTTTATAAAATAATTTATATGTTTAATTAATTAATATTTTTGTTATATATTTTTTTTATTAAATTTTTAATTTTAGGATATACTTGTGCTTACGTAAAGCGGATAAAAAGTGTAGAGATTTTAGTGGGAAATAGAGTAAGATGGTAAAGAAATATTAAAAATAATTATAAAACCTATTTATTTTAACCAATGAGAATTTTGTTAGTTTTTTTTTTTTCTTATAAAAGGTGAGAAAAAATGTGAGAGTTTGAAGATCAATTTATTCTAGACACATGTTGTTGAGGCACAAGACACAACAAATATGGTTTTTGCACTCTGAAACATAGTTCAAAACACTGATTTCAAGCGAAATTTAGAATCTTAGCAAAATGGTGTATGTCAAGATTTATTCGACACTAGAAAAGAATTTGGAAACTGAGTATTTGTAAATATTCACGAATATTGTACGGATATTTATATATTCGATTTTTTAAATATCGGTATAATTCGTGGGATATCCGTGTATATCACCGATACGTTGAACTATGCTCTTAAACATCCATATACACTGAGTCAGTACAAGAGGAAGAGCATCAAATTATAAATACTACACCACCCACATAACATGAGAAAGCCACTTTGTGGTCGGTTGTTATGCACAACAAACCAGTCGACTCGGTCAAAGGAAATAGATTGGCGAAGGACCAGCCACGGTTGTCTCTTCATCTAGACCGTGCATCAATGCATTGCATGGTTAATACAAGCCGATATTTTTACGTTATATAAGGTGATAGACTCTAAACGTTAGAGGTATGTTGTTCACTCTAACCCTACAAAGGTCAGGACCGCCTCAAGCAAATTGGAGGCCCTAGGCATCTGAAAACTGAGGCTTTTGTAATTTACAATATTAATAACAAAATTTTTGTCAAATAATAATTATCGATGTTAGTTTTATTTTGTTAAATGCAAACCCACTATCCGCTAATCCATCTAACAACTTTCTTGAGAAACTTGATTGCATTTAATGAAGTATAACAATAAAACACCTAAAAATTAGGAAAAATATATATGTTTTTTCAAAAAAAATTCTTCAAAATAGGAAAAAATCCAAAATCACAAATATTAACAAAATATGAGGAAAAACTACGTATAATTGCACAAAATGGGGCCTCGAGAGAAGTGGGGCCCTAGACACATGTTATGTCTAAACTGTAGAGCCGCCTCTGTATAAGGTGATAAACTCTAACCGTTAAGAGGAATGTTGTTCACTCTAACCCTACAATCTGGCATTTCTACACTATACAAAGTGATAGACTCCATACGTTGCTACGTTGAGAGGTATGGTATTCACATTAAATGTATTAACCTATTTCTAGATTAATGCACTTACTAGATCAGGTCGTTGGGATACTTGACGAAAGGGGAAGTTTTGGATCGGGGTGGCTGCACCTCGTTGAGATTGAGATTGCCTACGTACTCTAATTCGTGGGGATTGAACTTCGAAATCAAGCCATCGTAGTTCTGTTTATATAGAAGGTGAAGAGGCGAAGATCGTGGGACCTTGCAGATTCTCCGTCATATTTATGATTGTATTGAGTTCTCCAGCGATTGTGTAACGGCTGTAGTAATTGTGCAACGGCTGGAGAGAGTATCTTGGGCGCCGAATTATGGCACGTGCGTATTAGCAGATCGCTGTTGATTATGTGGTCGAGTCGTTGTGGTCGAGCTGCAAGTAGGTCGAGGTCGTAGTGACCTAATGGAGTAATGACTATGCCACGTGGCTGCTTTTGATTGGCTGGAGTATGTAGTACCCCTACATAAGCCCCCTCTTTTTAGGTCGGCTGTATGAGTCGGGCTGAAAAGACTAAGGACTCTAATCGATGTTGATTTTAAGTTTGCTTTTTGAATTTGCTGACGTGGCAGTCATGCAGGCTTGTCTGTACTAATCATGGCGCTCTTACGGGGAAGTGGAGAGGTTTTCTCGAGCAGTTAGCTGTGTAGTTATGGCAACTGACGCACTCTTTGCTTGATTAGGTCTTTGCGCGACACGTGGATTGATCCGTCGGCGGATGTGAATCATTTATTGAATGGAAAATAACTGCAATGAACGTGGCTCCCTTGATCGATCTCGGCCGTTTATCTGTTTCGAACCGATGGCTGGGATTACATGTGCTACAGTATTTAAATTGTGGCTTGCTTGAGAAGGGTTTACCTATCTCGTTTTCTTTGTTGAATTGTTGTCGTTTTTCTCTTGCGAACTGAAGATCTTTGAGAGCTCGTGAGGTTAGTTTCTTCTGTTCTTTTGTTGTATTCTTTCTTCTCTTTGCATTATTTTGTTTTCTTTTCTGTTGCTTGAGAGAGATGTCTGAAGCGAGTGACTCTCAGAATGAGAACTTGAGTGGCGGTGGTGGTGAGGAGTATGAGTCTGAAAGGACTCATTCTGAGACTGCGTCTCCTAGTCGTGGTGTGGATCTTGAAAGCCCCCAGAGTAGTGGTTCTCATGGGGAGGACACCTCTGATGATGAAATGGTGGAAGGAGATGAGGGTTCCTTCTGTAGAGTAGTGAATCCGAAGTATGTCCATAGGCACATTGCATTTAGGAAGCAGTATGGGCTTAGCTCGATTGAGCATTTGGAGATTCGGTTTTTAGGAGATCGTTTACTTTCTGCTGAGTATCTACCTAAAAACCCTTTCTCCATTGTGTTTACCTTGGCTCAATTCCGAGCTGGGTTGAGGCTTCTTTTATCTTGTTTGGTGGTGGACGTGTTAAATGTTATCGGTCGAGCTCCTTGCCAGATGAATGGTAATTTCTGAAGGAATATGAGGGTAATTGATGACCTCAACAAGTTACATAAGTGGAACATCACTGTAAATGATGTATTGGACCACTTTAGCTTCAAACGTTCTTTGAAGCCCGAGTTTGCGGGCTATAACATGCAAGTTAGGCCAGAACGTTTGCCTTTGATCTATCCGGTTAGTAGTGAGCCATGGTGGAAAGATCCCATGCTGATTACTGGATCGATCACTGAAGGGAGTGTCCAGTTGCGTCATGTGACTAGGAATGATGCTTGTAAGTTACTGGTTGTTGGTCTTAGGATGGTAGATGATTTTCTTGCTTCCGGACTTGCTGACTTTATGTTTTATTTGCAGCGATCAGGGACGACCACTTGGTGCGGAAGAACGACCTGCAGTCTACGCTGAACAGTTTTGGTTTGTTGGCTGATAGTCGGAAGATACAGTTCCTACCCCACCTGAGGGAGCATTTTATTCCCAAAGGTGGTCCGAAAACAGTTGAAGAAGAACTAGAGAGGAGGAAGTCGCTGAAGAAGGCCTTTATGTCGTCTGTTCATAAAGCAGAGGCGGGACGATCTGGTGGCAGCTCGCGTCCTGGGGAGAAGGAGCGAGGTAGTGGCAGTTCGCGGCATGATGAGAAGGAGCGAACTAGTGGTGGCTCCCGTAGGTCAGATAAGGAGCGATCTGGTGCTAGCTCGCGCCAGGGGGAGATGGTGGCGAGCCCCCGAGTCGTGTCCCCTCCAGCTTCACTCCCCAAACCATAGGTGAAAAAATCGTTTCTGCCGACCGGATATTCGCGATATATTCCGTTTTTTTTTGGAGATCGGCACGGTACGGCATACGGCATATAAACGGATTTTAAAACACCCCATGCCGGTCGGCATTTATCGGATATTCGCGGCATAATTCGGCAAAAACCGATATCTATCGAAATTCATGAAATTTTCGATTATAAAATTAACACATTTATTTTTAATCCCCCCGAACTAGAATTTTCGATGAGATTATCAAAAAAAGGTCCAAAAGGCACTAGACGTTTGGAAACTTTCGCGACGAACTTGATGGCCCTCCAAGAGCAATATATCAGAAAGAAACGAAAAAAAAGCACGCCCATGCCAAAGTGAAGTTCTCTCTCACTTTTGGCAAACCAGTATACTGTTTGTATCCAAGGTTTGTTTTTGTGTAATGAATAATTGGTATCGAATTGGTTTTTCATACATAATTGGTTTGCTTTTGTGTAGGACCAGTGGGCCTTGCAAGTTACCTTTTTGTCTCCCCACTTTAATAATTCTTCTGAACAATAATGAATGCATACACAGCATACTGGTTTTTCATCTATAAATGTTGTTAAGTTGTTTGGCAAACAACATCCGCATACAGAAGAGCTTTTATAGCAAACCAAATAAAGAAAGATCAGAAGCAAGTTGTGTGCAGGTTCGAATTTCTCCTGATGACCCCGTTGGGGACCATCCCAATATTCGTGGTGATGGTAGTGACCTGTTCAGAAGTAAATCAGTTCTACGTTCATGTTCACCTTCCGATGATGATGATGGAGATGGTGACCAAAACGTAGATGTTGGTTGTCAAAGGGGAAGATCAGAAGCCAGTGATTCACTAAGAGAGCGCACCCCAGAAGCGATTCATTTTACGGGGGAGTCTCAATTTCTTTTTGCCACCCAAGATGAAGACCATGCTGGATGGCAACAACCAAGAGAAGGAAAACGACATCGACAGAAAAGACCGCATCCTAAAACGGAAACAGAATCATCTAGGGTATCTTCCCAAGGTTCATGGAACATTCCTGACCAGTTTTCTTCCCAAGGTTCGTGGAACCTCCCTTATTCTCAAACCAACATCCAACCTACCTATGTTTACCCTCATTTTTCTTATGGTAACATAGGAACCTCCCAAAGTGATGATTCCAGTGTACCATCCTACCAAACCCAACCAGATGACAGTGGTTCTTGGTTTCCTAATATAGGGAGTTGGTTGGCCCCAATGACAAGTGGGTCCGACGTGCAGTCAGCCGATACATTAATGCCGGTTCAACAATACTTGAGATTTCCTATCTTTGAATCATTTGCTCCGTATTGTATGGATCAAGATGCATATGATATGCATATTGACCAATTCAGGTCGTACGAGCAAACAATGTCATGGGAATATTACTGTACTGAGTTCGTCCCCACACGCATGCGACTCGAAGCTCATCGGTTTGACAAGGGGCGTCTATCATTCTGGGGTTAACATGTCTTTTATTTTGATTATTAAAATAAAACTATGGGTTGAGTTGTAATGAGGTTGTTTGTGTTTAGTTCTTATATTGTAAACATATAAAAGTTCTATGAATATCCGCTCGATATTTACGATTTTTTCACCTATGAGTAAAACTATCTTGTGTAATAGTTCCGTCTTAGCTTCCTTGTATGATTTGTCGTGTGTTTAATTTGTAATGTATGTTTCTCTTTTAATTATAAGTTTATATATCGAAATCAGAAAAAAAAACACGGAAAGTGCAGAAAACCTCCCAATTTGCCGAATTTTTCGCGAATATTCGCGAATATCCGCGAAAAATTCCGGTTTTTTTGAATTTGCCAAACCTCAAAAATCCGACACGGGAGGTCGGATATCCGCGGAATAATCCGGTTTTTGGCAGATTGGATATCCACCCCTAAACGATTTTTTCACCTATGCCCCAAACTACCTGTTGGGGTTGGAAAGAAAAGGTCGCTCCCTGTGAACCTGAGGCAGATGGAGCGCCCAAATCTGCCTGTATCTCCTCCTCCGAAGTCTGTGAAATCTCCTGAGCCCCCTCTTAAGTCCAGGAAGACTGCTGCTGGGCCTTTGCAGAAAGGCAAGGGGGTATCGTCTGAGTTTCGCCTTGGGCCGTTCGATTATTTGGATGGTCGCGGTGAGAAGCATGTCGTGTATGATAACGACAGTGCTATTGACGACCCCTGCGTTGTCCGGGCTGTGAATGAGGGCATCGTCTTGGATGCTGATGCTCGAGCAGTGAAGTCGCAGACTTTGTTGGTGACCTGCTCAAAGATAAACGCGGCGCTGTCTTTGGTGAGTGTGATCATAAGTTTTTTTTTTTTTGGTTGTGCTTAGTCACTGCTGACTATACTCTGTTTGCACTTGTAGCTCAACGCAAGCTTCCAGGAAGTGCGTCTGGTTGCTGAGGTTGGTGCTCGAGCTGAGATTGACTTGAAGCATCTCACCGAGAAGCTCGAGCAGGCGAAGAATGTTGATGTTGTTGCTGAGTGCAAGGTCAAGGATAGGGATGCGGAGGTCGCGGCGTTGAAGGAGATGCTGGAGCAGGTAAGGGGAGATTTTGCTGCTGCGAAGTCGTTTGCTGACCACTGGGAGCGCACATGCTATGAGAATGGCGTAGCCTGGAAGGCCTACTGCGACAAACTGGAGAAGGCTTTGATGGGGTCGCCTGAAGGAGAGGAGACGCGAGGTGGTGCTGGAGAAGCTTTAGTACCAACTCAGGATACCTTGACGGGCCCTAGTGTTGAGGTCGCAAGTGGCCGGATTGAGGTGGATGAACCTAGCGACCAGCCTATGCAGCAGTGAACTAGTCTCGGTACCAACCTTCTTGTATTGGGTAACCTTGTGCAAAGTTTGCTTCTTGCACTCCTTGTTCTTGCAGTAAGTCTTCTTTGGCCTTCCTCAAAGCAGCCTTCTGAGTTTGTGAGCTCGAGTAAACAATCATTTGTTTTGTTTGGAGTTGTAATGAACAGCAGTAATTGATAGTTTATTTGATGAGCTTGTAATTAAGTCGTTCTGATCAACTAGTTTCCAGGGAGTCCTGGTAGCTCGTTCAGAAGGCAGGTAGACGAGATGAATGGCTGCAAGCAGGACGAACTGAAACAGTTCTTCTTGTATGCCTTAGTTTAACTTTGCTTTTACCTGTAATGGTTAGAATCTCATCAAGTAAAAGAAATTTCAATGATTTACCTTACATTGTCATTCTTGTTACGTTGTCTGCTTGTATGAGTTTTGCAAACAATAAGTAATAATCTAAGTGCTGGACCTGCTGGTGGATGAGGTCGTATGCATGGTAGCTAGGTTGTGCATAGGTCGTGGGAATGGTATGACCAATGCACCAAGTTAAGTTGTAAATGTTTGAACTTAACAAAATTAAAATTACCAAAGGGACTAGAGTTTTGATAATTTATAGGTCGAGGGATTAGACCTTTAAGAGCCATTCATGTTTGAGCTGAGATGAAGGCAAAAATGAGTTTGTATATTGAAATGTAATAGATGGATGCTTACATTTCATTGATAAAACTTCTTCAAGTGATAAGCATTCCATGGGTTCTTAACGATCTCCCCTTCTGGTGTTTGAAGACGATAAAAACCGTTGCTTTGAACCTTGGTGATAATGTAAGGGCCTTCCCAATTGGCATTGAGCTTGCCAATAATATCCTTCATTTTGTTGTGGAACATTTTCCTTAGAACTAGTTCTCCTAGTTGAAAAGATCTAGGTCGTACGCCTTTGTTATAAGCTCGCTTTATTCGTTGTTGATATTGCTCAAGTTTTATAACGGCGTGGTTTCGTCGCTCCTTGAGGAGATCAATTCCGAACGACCAGACCTGATTGTTAAGCTCTGTGTCGACCAGAAGGGATTTGGTCGTTCCAAATGTTAACTCGGTGGGAATAACGGCCTCGACTCCATAGCAAAGACTGAATGGTGACATCCCTGTGGATGTACGAGGGGTTGTTCTGTAAGCCCATAGGATGTTTTCCAACTGTTGTGGCCATTGATCGTGTTGATCTTCGAGCTTTTTCCTTAAGTTGTTCAGAATCTGTCGATTTGCAGCTTCGACTTGGCCGTTGGTTTGTGGATATCTAGGTGTTGACCTGGAATGTTCGATTTTCCATAGCTCGTAGAAAGCTTTGATGTTTTTGCCAACGAACTGAGTGCCATTATCCGTGACTATTCATTTTGGTAGACCAAATCGTGTGATTATGTTTTCCCACATGAATCTTTGAACATCGGCTTGAGTGATGTTGGCTAGTGCAACGGCTTCTACCCATTTTGTGAAGTAGTAAATGGCGACTAGAACAAACTTCTTTTCAGATTCCTTTTCTTTGATAAAAGGGCCCATGATATCTAGCCCCCACATGTGAAATGGCCATGGCGCAGTGATGTTGATTAGATCGTTTGGATGCTGATGTTGGTTATCAGCAAAACGCTGGCATTCTTTACACTTCAACACAAATTTCTTGGCATCTTCTTTCATTCTTGGCCAGAAATATCCCTGGGAGATCGCTTTATGAGCTAATGTTCGACCTCCGGAATGGTTTCCGCATTCTCCTTCATGGATTTCTTGGAAGATGATCTGCCCATGCTTGGGAATCAAGCAACGTAACAACAAACCGGCTGCAGATTTTCTGAATAGCTTACCCTCATGGAGTTTATACATAGTGACTTTATGTAATAGTTGACTGGCTTCCTTTTTGTTGGATGGAAGCACACCAGTTTGAAGGTAAGTGATGAAAGGTTCCATCCAAGTTCCTTGGATGTCTGCTGGTGTTGTGGCTAGTAGATCAGAGATTTGATGAACATTTTCCTCTTTCAATAGATATGCGGGCTGTGTAGTGATTGCTATAGTGAGAGCCCGCAGTCGATCTGACTCGATCTTAGATGCTAAGAATGTCAGTGAATCAGCATGTCTGTTGTCATCTCTAGGGATGTGTTCGATTGTGAAATAACTCAGCTTGCTGATAAGTTCCTTTGCTCTGGTAGCATATCTGATTAAGTTAACACTATTGATCTGGTAATTATTGGTAATCTGATTGACTACCAATTGAGAATCACTGTATACCTTGAGGCGAACTGCCTGTAGGTCGATAGCCATTTGTATGCCCTGGATTAGAGCTTCGTATTCGGCCTCGTTGTTGGAGGTCGAGAAGTCGAGACGAGTTGCTCTCTCGAACTGTGATCCCTCGGGAGAAATGAGCACATCACCTATGCCACTTCCGTTGGAGTTGTGCGAACCATCAACATATAGTTGCCAGGTGTCGGGGGGATTGACCTGGAGTTGCGTTGTTTCTGGCTCTGGTTCCCAATTGATGTCTTCTGCGGGATAGTCTGCTAAGAAGTCTGTAACGACCTGTCCTTTGACGGCCTGCCAAGAGACGAACTCAAATGTGTAATCACCCAGCTCGGCCGCCCATCGAGCCATACGACCTGTTTTGTTCTTTTTTTCTAATATATGACGTAATGGCTGGTCGGTAATTACTTTGACAGTGTGGGCTTGGAAATAAGGTCTGAATTTGCATGCAGCATAAAGGATAGCTAATGCTAATTTCTCTAGAGGTGTGTACCTTATTTCGGCCTGTTGTAAGACTTTGCTCGTGAAGTAAATTGGTCTTTCGACCTGATTTTCCTCTTTGAAGAGCACTGCACTGATCGCAAAATCTGAAGTTGCGAGGTAGATACCGAGTATATCTCCATCATTAGGCTTAGTGAGGACTGGCGGAGTGGATAAATATGCCTTGAGGTCGGTGAAGGCCTTCTCGCATTCTTCTGTCCATTCATATGTAGCCCCCTTCTTAAGAATATGAAGCATTGGTCGACATTTATCTGATGCTCTAGAAATGAATCTATTGAGAGCTGATACCATGCCGTTGAGTTTTTGGATCTGCTTCTTTGTTTTCGGGTTGGGCATGTCAATCAGTGCTCTGGTCTGGTCTGGATTTGCTTCGATGCCTCGTTTTGTGACTAGGTAGCCGAGAAACTTTCCTGATGCGACCCCGAACAGACACTTCTCTGGATTAGGACGCATCCTGTATTGTCTTAATCTTTGGAACGCCTGGTCGAGATTGTACAAATGATCCTGCTCTTGGTTGCTCTTGACTAGCATATCGTCAATGTAGACTTCCATTGTTCGACCTAGCAGGTCGTCGAACATTCTGGTGACCAGTCTCTGATAGGTCGCTCCTGCATTCCTTAAGCCAAATGGCATAACCTTGTAGCAGAAAATGCCTTGCTCTGTTGTAAAAGAGGTTTTCTCCTGGTCGGGCTCGTACATTGGGATCTGGTTGTACCTTGAGTACGCGTCCATGAATGACAATAGCTCGAAACCGCATGTCTGATCGACTAACCTATCGATTCGTGGCAGTGGGAATGAATCTTTAGGACAGGCTTTGTTTAAGCTTGTGAAGTCGATGCAGACTCTTGTTTTCCCATTTTTC
Organism: Aquilegia eximia; assembly: GCA_023053565.1. NCBI lineage: Eukaryota > Viridiplantae > Streptophyta > Magnoliopsida > Ranunculales > Ranunculaceae > Aquilegia > Aquilegia eximia. Next base: position 458,671 of record JALIGU010000028.1, read on the forward strand.
TTTAAGACTGGCACGATGTTGGCTAGTCAGTCTGGAGTATCGACTTCTCTGATGAATCCGACCTGTTTGAGTCTATTGATTTCTTCATTGACTGCTTCGTGAAACTTGGGAGCGAGCCTTCTTGGTTTTTGCTTAACAGGTCGATAATTCGGATTGACGCGCAATTTATGACATGCAATTGATGGATCTATTCCAGGCATATTGATATACGACCAAGCAAAAACATCTTTATTAGTTGAAAGAAAATTTACAAAGTTACGGAACTTATCTCCTTCTAACTCTGCACCTACATAGACATATCTCGGGTCATCTTCTGAGCCTAGGTTCACACGTACTCCTGGATCAGTGCTTCCGAGATTAAGTTTGGTTGAGCTCGTTTGCTCCTTCTGTAGTTGTTATTTGGTAGCATCGGTCTTTTCTTTTGACGGGCTTTTGGACTTGTTGCCGTCCTCTCGAGCCTCTGATGAAATCGGGCTCTTCCCTTTGATGTCAGCATCCTTGGTTCCAGAGGTGGATGGCTTTGCAGGCGCCACAGCTTCAATAATTCCATGACATTCTTGTGCGGCGTTCTGGTTGCCTCGAAGTTCCATTATCCCATGAGGTCCGGGATAGCGGAAAACTTGATGATATGTTGACGGAACACCTCTCATGGCATGGATCCATTTTCGACCCAGAATCGCATTATACTTACTTGCGATGTTGAGGATGCTGAACTTGGCAGTGACGACGACCTTATCTTCCTTACGGCCCACAGTGACGGGCAACAAAATTTCACCTTTAGGATCTTCCCTTGAACTGTTGAAGCCTAGGATGGGTGTGAAGTCAGGGATGAGAACTGAGTCAGGCAACCTCATGTCTTTGAAGGTAGGGGTGCTATTCGAGCCGCTCGAGCCGAGCTAAGGTATGCTCAAACTCGGCTCGTTACTAACCGAGCCGAGCTCGAGCCGAACTTAAAATTTAGATCGAGCCGAATTATGAGCTCGAGCTCGGCTCGCGAGCCAAAAGTAAAACTCGAGCTCGGCTCGTTTTGGCTCGCTGGCTCGTTTGGCTCGATTGGCAGAGTTGGTGATCTAAATTCCGCCATGGTAGCAGTAGTACAGTACCAAAAAATTAACAAATTGAATAAAATTCTGGGTCCCCAGCAGCATCTTCAACCTCTTCCCTAGAAGGAACAGGACCAAAAATATATTTATCAAAAGTTCCATGAACTTCATCATCTTGTTCACCATAAGCATCAACATGCTCCCAATCCCAAACATCAGAATCATAGTATAAACTATTACTTGACCAAGTTGGTAAAGGAACATTATTAGAAGTAGTAGCAGAAACAGGAATACATGGTGATGATAAAGAAGAAGATGGATTACAACGAGTTGATAAAGATAATATATTATTATTACTATTATTATTAGACTTATCTTGAACTCCACTATTATTAACATCTACTATTCTTCTACCTATAGCTCTTCTAATCATACCTCCTCCTCCTCCTCCTCCACCACTACCACCCATTCCCTTACTTATTATTACCACAAAAATTCCATACAGATCTACAACTAATTCTAAACTAAAATTCAGCAAACCAATTGAATCACAAGGAGATCGACTGATGGAGAAATCAAAAGTGTAGAGAGAGTTGAGATCGACTTATGGAGAAATCAAAAGTGTAGAGAGAGTTGAGATCGACTGATTGACTGATCGAGAGATAAAGTGAAGAGAGAGAGAGAGAGAAAAAAAAAAAAGGTGAAGATTAAGTTTGGGTTTGTGATAGTTTGATACTGATGGTTGCAAGTGATGGAGATAGAAGCCCAACTGCCTAAGCCCATAGTTACCATAAGCCCAACCGCCCAAGCCCATAGTAAACGAGCTGCTCGGCTCGGCTCGTTTAGAGCTCGAGCTCGGCTCAGGCTCGTGACGAGCTCAAAAACCGGCTCAAACTCGGCTCGTTTAGATAAATGAGCGAGCCGAGCTTTTATCGAGCCGATCCCGAGCCGAGCTCGAGCCGCTCGGCTCAGATAGCAGCCCTATTTGAAGGTTCTGTACATGAGTATGTTGCAGGATGCACCAGGGTCGATGAGTACCCTTTTGATGATGTAATCAGCTATTCACAACTCAACGACAAGGGCGTCGTTGTGAGGGGTGACGACCTTGTTGAGATCGTCCTATGTGAAGGTGATGTCAGATTCTTGGCGAGCTGGGATGTTGAAGCGAGCTGCTCGGCCAGTAATGGAGTAGACATGATGAAGATGCTCTATCCGTCTCTTCTTGTCTCTTGACACGGGGGTGGAGTCGGATTCATAAATCATGTAACACAACATGACTCTCTGACTCGCTGTCACTATCAATCTTGTTCGCAACCTTCTTGTTAATTTGGTCGCGCAGGTCGCCTGTTGGACCTAAACGCTGGGAGAGGCTATGCCCTCTGCTGCGGACTGGACTTAAGGAGGCCGTTCTGGCCTTGCTATGATGTCGAGATGCGGAGGCGTTGTGGAACCTTTCTTGGCTCGTTTGCCTATGGTATCCTCTTGCCTAGGGTGGGCAAAAAAACCGGAAACCGAATTAAAACCGGAACCGAACCGGGTCAAAACCGGTCAAAAATGTGTTGACCAGGAACCGGTCAAACCGAATTGGAACTGGAACTGAACCGAGTATATACAGTCCAGTTCCAGTTCCTATTCTAATATTTCGGTTCGAACCGAAAAAAAAAAAAAAAATATATATATATATATATATATATATATATATATATATATATATATATATATATATATATATATATATATATATATATATATATATATATATTTTTATTTTTTTTATTTATATATATACGTTATATATGTTTTTTTTATTTTTTTATTATTTTTTTTTATAAATGTTAGATTATATTCAAATATTCATTAGATTACAAAAAAAAAAAAAAAAACAAAAAAAAAACGAAGTTATTAAAGCCCAAAACACAAAAGCCCACAATAAAGCCCAAACCAAAAACCGAACCGAACTGAACCGAATTAAATCGGTTCGGTCCAGTCCAGTTTTAATAATATTTTTCGGTTTTTGAAACCGAACCGAACCGTGCCCACCCCTACTCTTGCCTTCCAAGGATCCAATTGTTGAGCCTTTTTTTCATCGGCCCAAGTCTGAAGGGCACGTTTCAAAACGCGACAGTCATCAGTTTGATGACACAGTACCTTGTGAACTTTGCAGTACGGTCGACCAGATGTGTCCTCCAACTGTGTGAAGGTAGGAATTTTGTACCAATGGTTGTGCTTGATTCGCTCATAGATATAACCGGCTGGTCGTGTGAACCGGTGATAATCTCGCTGCTCAGTAGGCAACGACTTTGCTTTGAACCTCTTGTTGTCTGATCGAGGTCGCTTGGTGGATCCAGATTCCACGTTGCTGATGACATGATTTTTCTCCCTACCAGTTAGGGCTTCTTCGAGCTTGATGTAACGATCTACCTTAAGGTATAACTCGTCCAGAGATGAAGGTCGCTTCATAGCTAGAGATTTATGTAGGTCGGATCCCTGGATCAGACCGTGAGAGAATGCGATTGTCGCAAAGGTTTCATGTTCCTTTGCAAAATCTTGGATGGAATGCAATTCAGATTTAAACCGAGCAAAGAAATTGCTCAATGACTCACCATCCCACTGCTTGACTTTGAAGATGGAATCGATGGTGATGGGGCGCTTCTTGTTGTGGATGTAGAAGATGACGAACTGCTTTTCGAGCTCGGCAAACGAGCTGATGGATCCTGACTTTAAACGGTGAAACCAGTCGAGAACAGGTCCAATGAGGCTGGACTGGAACAGTAAACATAGAAGATGATCTTCCTTGATGAGAGGAAGGGATTTCCGGAATCCCTTGATATGGTCGGTTGGATCTCCGACTCCTGCATATTGATCGAACTTGGGGGCATTGAGCTTGTTTGGCAAATCATGTTCATGGATCTCCTTGGAGAAAGGAGACTCCTGGAACTGCTGGAGGGACTGGACAACAAGTTGTTCCGCGGTGTGGCTTTTGGAATGGTGTAGGATAGCCTGAGAGGCTTTGAACTCTGCTAACTGTTGGCTGAGTTGCTCGTACTTCTGGTTGGAGTCATCAACGGGAATGACTCCATGTCCACCATTTGCTACTTGTGTTGGGTTGGTATCTTGTGCAGCCTTTAAGCGTGCGTTCTCTTCCTGAAGACGGTTGATTTGGTCTTGCAGATCTTGGATGGTAAGTTCTTGCAGGTCGTTGGGAGACTTGACCAAAGGGGAAGTTTTGGATCGGGGTGGCTGCACCTCGTTGAGATTGAGATTGCCTACGTACTCTAATTCGTGGGGATTATGTGGTCGAGTCGTTGTGGTCGAGCTGCGAGTAGGTCGAGGTCGTAGCGACCTAATGGAGTAATGACTATGCCACGTGGCTGCTTTTGATTGGCTGGAGTATGTAGTACCCCTACAGTAACTGTACAGTCTCTGTTAGTTCATTTTTTTTTTCTCCAAACATGCAAGCACACATTGACTTGGCCGTTGGAAGCTCATAAACCAAAAAACCTTCCAGCAATATTATCAAACCCAACCCGTACATCAACTCGGTAAAGGCACTGGGTCACTGGATTAGTGGTCCAACCACTGGGTCAACTGGTTGGACCACTCACATCAATATTCCTTTACAAAATATAACTACTAAAGTAAGTAGTTCTATGTAATATGAATAACAAATAGAAATTACTTGAAACTTTGAGAGAGAGAAAGAACTTTGGAGATGGAGTATGGATAATGGGTTAGCTAGAAGTTTTTATGTTATCATCTCTTCATATTCCTTCTTCTTGATATAGATTTAATAGACAACAGTAATTGCCAACTAAATAATTAGTTTATTTAAGTGTTTAAATTTTAAAGGTTATTGACTTATTGGGTTAACTGAGTTACTGGTTTTGAAAAGAAATCGCCCAGGTTAATAGGTTTGGAACTGTCCAAGTGCAAAAATGATCTTTAGGCTAACCCAACCCGATTAAGGCACCGGGTCAAGGCCGGGCCGGGTTTGATAACATTGCCTTCCAGTGTATTGGAGGTAGCTGAAAATGTGGGAGCTCACAAAGGAAAGGTGAACGATTTGGTGTTTTTGTGCAATTAAAGCAAGTTGTCATTTAAATGGCTGGTTTCTAACTTTCTATAAATTTTTTTTTTTGTGCGTAGTAATTGAGAGCATAGGTGAAAAAATCGTTTAGGGGCGGATATCCGATCTGCCAAAAACCGGATTATTCCGCGGATATCCGACCTCCCGTGTCGGATTTTTGAGGTTTGGCAAATTCAAAAAAACCGGAATTTTTCGCGGATATTCGCGAATATTCGCGAAAAATTCGGCAAATTGGGAGGTTTTCTGCACTTTCCGTGTTTTTTTTTTCTGATTTCGATATATAAACTTATAATTAAAAGAGAAACATACATTACAAATTAAACACACGACAAATCATACAAGGAAGCTAAGACGGAACTATTACACAAGATAGTTTTACTCATAGGTGAAAAAATCGTAAATATCGAGCGGATATTCATAGAACTTTTATATGTTTACAATATAAGAACTAAACACAAACAACCTCATTACAACTCAACCCATAGTTTTATTTTAATAATCAAAATAAAAGACATGTTAACCCCAGAATGATAGACGCCCCTTGTCAAACCGATGAGCTTCGAGTCGCATGCGTGTGGGGACGAACTCAGTACAGTAATATTCCCATGACATTGTTTGCTCGTACGACCTGAATTGGTCAATATGCATATCATATGCATCTTGATCCATACAATACGGAGCAAATGATTCAAAGATAGGAAATCTCGAGTATTGTTGAACCGACATTAATGTATCGGCTGACTGCACGTATGTATGAAAAACCAATTCGATACCAATTATTCATTACACAAAAACAAACCTTGGATACAAATAGTATACTGGTTTGACAAAAGTGAGAGAGAACTTCACTTTGGCATGGGCGTGCTTTTTTTTCGTTTCTTTCTGATATATTGCTCTTGGAGGGCCATCAAGTTCGTCGCGAAAGTTTCCAAACGTCTAGTGCCTTTTGGACCTTTTTTTGATAATCTCATCGAAAATTCTAGTTCGGGGGATTAAAAATAAATGTGTTAATTTTATAATCGAAAATTTCATAAATTTCGATAAATATCGGTTTTTGCCGAATTATGCCGCGAATATCCGATAAATGCCGACCGGCATGGGGTGTTTTAAAATCCGTTTATATGCCGTATGCCGTACTGTGCCGATCTCCAAAAAAACGGAATATATCGCGAATATCCGGTCGGCAGAAACGATTTTTTCACCTATGATTGAGAGCAGTAATAATCTCAATTCTCAAACCCTCCAGTGGAGTGGATTGTGGAAAGACTCAAAGACCCAGGATGGCCTACCCTTCCTTTAATAGCCCAAATTGTATGACACAAGTTGGCTATGGGCTAATCAATACCTTCAGAGAAACTACAGATAAAAATCAAACTAGGAGCCCAAGCCTATGGCCTCGCTTAAAATGTTAGGTGTATCCCTGGACCACAACCTATGCCCATTGCCCAAGCCCCAAGGTGGCTCTTGGTTATTAAAAAGCCTCGACTCGTTAGAAAGCAAAATGCATTAGAGTACAGAATACAGATTGAAGAATTGCAATTGTTGAAATAAGATTTTATTACAAATACAAGTCAGATGATAAGGATTTTTCTGGGTGAACAGATAATAAGGAAGTTTGAAGGATTTGTAATTTAAACTGAGCCAAGGATATACTGATAACTGATCCATCAAATAAAATGACTTTTAAAAGTCATGTTGAGGGTCAACATAAATTGCTTTCCTTTTTCTATATTAAAATCCATCCATTTCCACCACTGTAAAATGTGTGACTGAGCAGTCTTAAGTGTGCATTAATTTTACTAAACTCAATGGTGACAAAAGTCACACGAGATGAGATGTATATATACAGTACATGAGTACACCACAATTTTAAAACTGATGACTCAACCAGATTGCTGATTGCCTGATCCCTTTTTAAATTTGTCAACTTTCAGCAGTTTCTAACTACAATAATTTCTGAACAAGAGATACTGCTAACTGAACAGTTGTCATCCAGCATAAATGTTAAAAGTGTTTCAGGAGATCTACTCTTTGTTGCTAGCTGACCGCTCTTTTTTCTGCCCTCCAAGAATACGTGAGATCTGTAAACCTCGACTAAATGCTTGGTTAAAGAGCATGCGAGTTTGGAATTCGGAAACAAAAGGGAACCAAGCCAGAAATGCAACCGGCGTGAACAAAAGCAAACCCATGATAACTTCATAGCCACGAGCCAGTGTTCGAACTGATCCCCAAAAGCCAGCCCGCTGGACAACAGGTTTACACGCTTGTGCAATCTGAAATACACAAGGAAGTTACTATATATTTGGTTGTGGAAGGGAAATGAAGCTATTCATTAAGGAAAAACACTTTTACTAACCAAAAGAAGACCCCAACCACTAGGCATGAATGCAAGAACACATACTACAATATCTTGAGGAGTCATGTGCGGAACTGCCACCAAAGTGATAAGAATACCAATAAATGTCAAGAAAATAAGCCCCTTGATTAATCGAAACACAAGCTGAAAGTCAGCACTGAATTTTCGTCGCCCAACAGAAACCGTCTGCAGTATACAACAACATCCTCGTCAATAGCAAGCCCATAAATAATGCATACATAGTAAACCCCCTGACCAATTGCAATTGAGTAGCACACACCCAAATGACTACTTGGTCAAAACATCTCATATCTACTATATCGATAAAACTATTGAAGAGAAGAAAGATCTTCACAGGATTACAATCAAGGAACAGCGGCGTCCCTATTACAGATATCTATACAAATAATTATACGGCATCCCTATTACAGATATCTATACAAATAATTATAACTGCACGACTCTATATGTGTATTGATATTCTTACCTTCATTACAAGCAAAATAACAGCAATCACAAGCCATGAGGCACCATAAACCTGAAATCAAAAGTTAAAATTAATGTTTAATTTTTTAACAGATGGTTAGGGGCAACTATAATAAGTAAAAATAAGATACAGACAAGAAGAATCAGCAGAGGGCCAGAGGCATACCAATACACTTTTGGTGGTTTTTGTCAAATTCAAGTGATAAACTAGTCCATACTGATAGATAAAAAATCGCAGAGCTAACACTATCTCAGCAATAATACCACGTTTTCCAGAATGACGAAGATGTTCCTGCTCTTTCTCCCACCACGACTCCCAACTTTTCTCAGGGAGGACACCAATCCCTCCTCGATTGCTTATCCACTTGTTCCAGTCAGTCCAGTCATCCACAATCTTTTGCCATTCAAATCCAGAAGGATTAAATAGGAAGGGAGCAAAAAGCCAAGTTCCCACCATGAACCACATAGATATAGTGATCAAAACATATGCCAATGCACTTCTATATGTATGACCAAAGATCTGGTACACAACAAGTAGAATCATAATCTCAATTCCTTTCACAAAGTGACTGCGAGAATAAAACCTATAGTTGTCTGCGAATTTGGCATGGAACACAACAAATCCACGACCTGTAGCTCTATATTCTGCACCACCATGAAGCAGGGTCCTTCCATAATAATGGGTTTTTGTGCCAAGAGAAAATGTGAAAAATACAGGGGCTAGCTGCAATTGCATCAGAATAAATTCACTCAGAGCAGTTCGGAATCCTCTCTCCAAGCCAATTTCCATCATCATAGGCAGGGCCATAAGAAATCCAAGCTGCACGATCGACTGAGAAGCAAGAGCAACTTGTAGAGGTTTATTATCTCGAATAGCAGGTTGTGTGCTCAATCCTTCTTCTAGTCCGCTTAGAACAAGGTATAGACGACCATACAAAAATACGTACACTGTGAGCACTGTCACCTGTGAAAAATAATAATTATTACATGTATTGCAGCCATCCAGGTTATGAAGAAGGGAATATAGAGATAAAGACACGCGCACTCACACACGCACGCGCACACTCTTTACAATAAAAAAACATACATATATCATATCATACCAGGGTGCTAAAGTAGAAACCGACTGTGGTGAAATAACATGATAACATTCTGAAGAAATCAAAACGATGCCCAAGCCTGTATATGTCACGGCTCAATGTCTGCTCGCCATTTCCATTAGCTATTTTTGCTTCAAACAAGGAAATCTGATTAAGGCCCACATCTCTCCCTTTACCAACTTGCATGTATTCATGGTGAGTAACATTTCCTTCACGAAGTGTAGAATTGAAACCTGAAAGTCCCAACCATAGGAAGATTTGACTACAAGAACGATCACAGGAAAGCTATCAACTTAAAGCTAAAAAGTTTTGACACTATATATCATGCCTGCAAAAATGTCCTCGCTTAAATTGATAATTTTAGAAGCTTTGCTGATACCCCCTCTCGTCAAGTGAAACAACCTATCAAAAACATCGGGATGACCATAGTGGAACCGGACCCTAGGTAGGAAGGAAAACAACTGGAAGTCAGTAACAAACAATCTGTTTGATATAATACTCAACGGAAAAGATAGAAAATGAAAGACATGCACACAACACTAGAAACAAAGAACTGCCTCACACTTTCCCTCCTATCAGGGTGCTTCATATAACTTAATCCATCAGAACAGTGGCAAGCAAACAAAAAGTTGAAGCAGATGATATCTCAACACCAATTTAATTTTGTGATATTTTGAAAATAAAAGTACATATTTATTTTCGAAGGTAGTGTTAAGACTTACTTCAAAGGATTTGCCAACAATCGCTGCCCAATAGTTACAAAACTTGTCTCCTGATTTGACATAAACCAGGCAAGAGAAGAAACACTGCACATTATAAGATAACATATAATGTTAGAAATTGTGTTACTAACTAAAGCAGTATTAAGTAAGCTTAATCTCTTTCTCGGCATCTGGAGTCTTGCATCATAGTGGAGAGTCATTATTATTGATTTTTGCCCAGTTTCAATTGTTAAGCTACAACCAAGGAAAGATCTCTGAGACCCTGAGACGTTTTATTCCAGATTCAAAAGAATTATCTTAGTGCAACGAATCATCCTAAACTAAACCAATTTAACTATAAAGGGACAACCTAGAACTTAAAACTTAGTTGCCACCATAACTGCTTCAAAGGTTAAAAAGGTCATCAAAAGAAATTAGGTAGAAACATGACAGCAGATTATCATGAACACAATACTCGTGGATACAATTCGATCTATGTTTAGTACTTCAGTATCTTGTGTTTGATCTCAAACCTATTGGTGAAAAAGTGTGTTCCAATGTTATCCAACCATTTTTATACCAATGGTACTCAAGATCTGCAAACAAGCATACCATGTTCAAGACTAACTCAATACTAGCTAAGTAGCTAATCCTAGAAAGTTACTTTTCTATCGTTTATTTTAAAACTCAAAAAGGAGTAATTAAAAAGTTGATAATCACAAATTCAATATGATTTACAACAAGTTCCATCCAGGTGTCAATTTTTTATATAGGTTGTCACTTCTCACTATGGACATCCCAACAATTCACATGTACCCGTACCACTCTAATTACTTAGATGGTTAGCACTACTAGGAGAATAATCTACCTGCCAGTAAATATGTGTTCCCGAAGTCCAAGAATTGATGGATAGCGCACGCCGTCGTGTTTTTTAAGAAATTCATCCAGCAGGTTCCTCATTTTGAAGGCTTCTTCCATGTAGTTATCCTGTTGCAACATGAAGTCAATAAGCATACCATTATGCATTTAAGCAAAGGGAATAGGACAACATCGAGAGCTGACAAAACACGAAATTCATATTACCTGGTTCATATCAATTGTTTGCAGCCCTTCACCACGTGTAAAAACTATAGCATGATTTTGATTTTCTGGTTTCCCTTCACCTAAAATAGCAGGCCCAGGAAGCTTTATGCGATAAATAACCTGAAAGAGCAATAACATAACACCCAGGTCATTGCTTGGAATGGTAACCAGTGAATAATTAGGTTGTAGAATGCCAAAGTGCGTACAGGAAAAGTTGAGTGTTTGTATCACAAATTGACAAAGGATTACCTGGTCTAAATTCTGTACTGGTTGAGGTTCCGAAGAATTAATGGGCTTGGGAGCAGCTTTCACAAGAGCAGAATAATAGATCTTCTGATTACCCTTTTTGGATTTATCTTTGACAGTCACATCAACCTCATCAATATAAGCAACACGGAGAGATGGGTACCTAACACATGAATGTCATATCACATTCTGAAGGCTATGAACACAAACTCTGTAGAAAAATAACTTTTGTATATATACATACGTTGACATAAGCTTCAGAATGTCATGGGCACGAGGATCTCCGGATCGTTTGTGAACCCCATATTGCTGGCATGAAACAACATATGAGAACTTCATATCAGCAACAGCCTGACACTGTGTCCACAATGATCTTTCATCTTTTGAGTGTTCCTCAGTAGTAAATTCAGCAGCCTTGTAGCCTTTCATAAGATCTAAAGCAACATATCAAAGAATATATGGACAACAAAGTCAAGTAATGTTAAACCTGGATTAAGCATACCATAAAGGTCAGTGGAAAAAAATGTGTACCTTCATCCTTTGCCATATCAAGAAACGCTTGGAGCTCCAAAGCCTTCCGGTAATACATCATGCCCCTCACTGGGATACGGAAAAGTTTATCAGGTAAAAATCCAGGAATACTCGCACTAAATGTTCGTTTTCTATAAATAGAAGGTGCATATCATGTGTATTCCCTATTACATCATTAGGCCATTACCAGTTCGAGACAACGTCTGGCCTCTATAAGATGCCCAGAGACGGAGCTCTTCTTCTAGCGCATCACTTTTTCTGAGTTCCTCCTCATTGCTACACCCGATCCGCTCAAGAAAGTTGGTCCATTCATCTGTACATAATAGATCCATTGAGAAAATTACTTGGACAATGGAAACATATTATTACTCCATAGCGTAAATTTCTACTGTGGTGTGACTGGGAAAGTACAAACCTGGAAATATTTTCTGCAAGTAAAAAAGAATAGAAACACCATCTTCATTCTGTACTTCTAACTCATGTATGGAGAAAAGAACATCTTCCGTATAGTAGGGGGTTAAGACGCTACAAAAGTATCACATATTAGGCATTGTACTTGTTAAAAAGTTTCAATGAAATAACAGCATGAACATATATTACATTATAAATATGAGAACTATATATTATTTTTTATAGAAATGTTGGTGATTACTGATTAATGTAGATTTTTTTACAAGAGGTCAAAATATAGACCTTGTCGAAAGAATGGCACAATCGGACTTGGGACATTCTAATAAAAACAATAAAGCATTAGCTGGGTTCAAACTATATCCAGCTGGTCTAAAAAAGGGAAGACAAAGATCAGAATAGTTTATGATATCTCTAATAATAGTTTTACACTACAAAAAGTCATTTGACTAGGATTATAAAAAAAGTCATTTGACTTGCTTAGTGGAACCAAATCAATATTCATCAGGCCATCCTAATCCAGTTACACTCCAGGTCATGTTAAAAATCAAATCAGGTACTTGCAGATAATATTGCATCATAAACCTAGACATGTCAAATTTCTACTGGAAGTAGTTCAGTGACCAAGGATTCTTACGAAAATGAAAGCATGTTGCGGACTTTTGGTGCTGCAGGCATCTCCATAAACAATGAGTTTGAGAAAAAAGAAATTCGCCTTCTAGCCTCCAAATTGGACGGCACATCCATTGCTGACTCCTTCACAGTAAGCAACAGAAAAAGCCTTTTGATCTGCCAATAATGTAAAATAAATTAGTGTGAGAGACTCATTGGAAATACAAACTTTATCCATGATATATTGATACCATTTTGAAATGACACTTACCTTCTCCTTCCACGCTTCTGTTTCTTCTATAGGGAACTTGATGGCTCCAGGGGAAGCAAATAACTGAACTTGTTGATCAAGGGGTGTCATTCCCTCATACCTTCCATAGGGTCCCCCATGGATTGAATCTAAGATACTAATCACAGGAGGAATACACCAACCAATGAGAACATAATTTATATAGCAATGCAGTTTAATAATAATATTAAGATGTTGAATGCTTTACGTAGATTCTTCGTCCTCCATTATATCTCGAGTGACAACCTCAAGCATGTCCTGGAAAAGAATTACCACCTGATCCCTGTCCTCTTGCTTGTTTTCCAACTTTAAGAAGTAAAAACAAACCAAGTTAGATGGATGAACAGACAAGCAATCTTACCAGTGCATGAAAAGTATTTGAGTCGCAAGTATTTACCAAAATTTTGATGAGCTTAACAAAGTGTTCATAAAGGCTAGGCAGGGCACTCATCTTCAACTGACTTATTAGACTGTCTGCTTCTATATGTTTGTCAATCTCATCAAACATATGCTTTATAACACTGCAATAATTAGAAAAACATCACCAAACAAGTCTAGATATGGTTTGAATACAAAAAGCATAATTATCATCATAACATGATAATATCACAACATGGAATAGTCTAGATAATCATTTTCTTCTTATTATGCAAGGAGAGAAATCCTGCTTGGGTATAGGTCACATCCGAGACAGAAGAGAGAGCATTCTGTAAATTCAAATACAAATGGTGTTTTAAGCAAACAGAATGAACATGGGTTTTATGCTGAAGATAGGGCAACCAAAAGCAAAAACCCATTGCACCTAATGACAAACCATAAAAATAATTGTTGAAAAGGGAATGACTCACTTAATTGCATTATATATATATATATATATAAGAGACAAATCCTTACGTTTGTTCACGATCTCCTTCAACTAAGAAATTTATAATGTTCCTAAATGACGCATAACATTCGCGCACTGCACAATGCATATAGTTGTCTGCACTGATTCTCTTCTTCAGCTCTCGGTCCTTACCATTGCTGTCTTTGGCCATATCTAATGCAATGGGGATCTAGAAAAGGCAAGGTAGAGCAAGTGAGACTATGGCACAAAGTGCCAAACTAAACAAGTCAAGTAAACACAAACCTTGCTAGCAAGCAAGAATGGAGGCCACTGGATAAGATCCAAATCACGATCGGCCCAATATGGGACAAGCAACAAATCCATTTCCCTGAAATCTCGTATGAAGTCAACATCCTCAAATAAAAATATCATAATATATATTAAAAGTTGTTCAAAATGGAATTAATAGCTCTAAAGAAATTACTTGACTTTAAATGAAGTACTGTCACTTGTTTACACATCCCTCGCGTTGATGAAGTATACACTAGTAGCAAGCATAGATGCTTACCACTTGTCTCTTCTTACAGTTCTTTGCATTATCGCATACAATTGGTGAGGGGATTGCTATGGGGTTTCATGGGAGAAATTGGAGTGCCAGTAGTTTCTTTTTCTTTCTTTCTTTCTTTTTTTCTTTTTCCTTTTCTTTTGGCTAAGAAAAACTTTTATTTATAGTTGAAAAAAACAGTTTTTATTTAAAGGCCAGTAGTCAATGCCTTCAAACAGCTCTCTGAATCTGGAATGATGAGAAATCTGTTACCTTTTCATGGCATCTGGTTCTCATAAGGACCCTTGGATCCTTTATTTTTAAAAATATGGATGCATATTCATTTATCCATAAGAACCTGTTCACTTCCACTCTGCGTTAATAGATCATTTATCCAGTGGTATAGTTTGTTGATACAGAGTAAACTTGCATCACTTAATCCTATATTTGCTATATTTTTAATGAAATGGATAATCACCTAAGCCGAATAACCCATTTGCACACTCAACTAAATCCAACAATAACTAACAAAAAGAATTGATAAAAGAGACACCATATGATTACCTGTCACTTATTAAATCTTCCTCTCTGAAACTGCTGATTATTCTGTTCCACAACTGAGCAAACTTTGCTGCCTCCTTCTCTTTATTGGAAGGAATCTGATTAAAACAAAGATGAACACAAATTTTAAAGCATACCAAATTATCTCAGCCAGAGCTAAGTGATACTAATGCAAAGCAGGAGTGTAGGACCTCCTCAAATTTGCGAGAGAACGTAGCCTTTAGCCCTTTCTTCTTCTTAGCTGCAGTCTTATCCACTGGAATCAAGCGCGCATTAAAAGCACCCGGCAATGATTGAAATCGGGATCTCAGCATTCCAAGTGTTCGAATCTGGGAAAAGAAAATTACTGAAACACATGCTACAAAAACCAACTACAATTATATATTCTATTCTTCTAACATGCGACATGTGAGCCACTCCCACATATGCATAACCATATTACAATAGCACACATGTGCCCAGAATGCACAAATATATTTTCAAATTTAACTATCCAAGATCTCTATTACACCTACCACGCTCCCAACCTCTTTTCCTGTCAGACTCCATGCAAATAAATTGAATGATATGATGTAACATCCTTTAATAAAATGGCGGAATACTACCTATGATGGACTTAATAGATGATGGACCACACTATTCAGTGCTCTATCATGCAGAAGGGAATAAAAGGCAAGGGTCAAAGAACTTGAGATGAGCAAAATTCTCCCTAATGGAAAAAAAAGTAGGATTCATTCCACCTGGCAAATATTCTCTCAAATCTCTCAAAGTTGATATTTCAAATGATTATAGCATCTTTACTCAGCATCCAAAGGTAGCCTATGCAAGGGAATAATAGGGAACTGTTGAACAGTACAAGTTGCTGAATAAAATATCCACGTTGGCATATTCACCACATTAAAACCCTTGAACGTACTAAATCTATTCATGTTCTATTTCTTTAGTTGAAATAGAATAGGAAAAAACAATAGATGGCGGCACAATCCATAAGGACCCCTTATTCTCGTGCCTTTAACTACAGACCCAATTAGCCGCATACTATTCCTTCAAAACATAACACCAAAAGAGAGCGAGCACCACCGTACAACCAAATAGCCAGTATACACATACAATTCAGGAATATATGATTTACCTACCTCTCCTAGACGACGGAATGCCCCGTAGATACCACCAAACAGTGTTGAAAAAATAGCATACCATATCTGTATATCCATGAAATATACCTAGAACCGTAGAGATGCATTAGATTCTAGAAGCCAAGAGGAAAAAAAAAATCAACAAATAATAGCAAACCAGGAAAAGAAACTGGCCAGCGTTCTGGATACATACAAGAATAATTGGAGCCCAAAGTGCAATCACAACACCAAGATTGTTCTTCGCTGAAAAGAGAATATGGAAATATTAATAACTACTCCTTAATAAGAAAAGGCAGGTCTTCTGCTCCCATTATTACCTCGTGGAAAGAATTCATGCCATTGGTAATTTGTTATGTGAGCTTTCATGATTGTTTTTGTTGGACCCACAAGCGGCTTGATCTGTGGCCGATAACAAACACATTAAAACCATGAATATCAGTGTCATGGAATTCTTTTTTTGATATCAACTTTACCAAAGGATTTTTACTACAAATACCCCTTGGTTAAACAAGATCATTATCAAAGGCTACAGTTATCAAAAACTAAGTTCAAGCATATCACTAAAAGTAACCAAGAACGGAAAAATGGTGTGGCAGTTGGGTTTGTGAGGGAGGGAGAGGGGGAGGTTTGTGATATATTCAAAGAGAGGATATCTCTACGAAGAGTAGATTAAAGTACTCAAATAATTTCCTTCCAAATTCAACAAAAATGTATTGTACCCAAATGTTGTTTGTACTTTGTAACTACGAGCTACAATCAATTTTGATATTACGACATTATATCAGAACCTCACACATATAAATGGATGGTGGCAACAGTGATACCTCAATGTAATAACTGAACGCCAACTTTGTTATTATAAGAAGAACCCAGAACATAGTATACCTGAGATCAGAAAAATGACAAGCAAATTAGTGTTTATTTATTATTATTAATTTCCAAAACTAAGAGGTATATTATTTAATACACAACCTAACAATTTCACAATCAACTACCTTACAACAAACACCCATATAAAAAAACAAGAACCCTCAATTAACACATCCCACTTACATACATTTTTCAGCTAGATTTGAGCTTGGGTTCAGATGACTTGTATCAACCTACCTGACTATAAAAATTCTGTTTTGAGTTTTATGCAAAAAATTGAAATTTAAAGGTTTGGGTGGAAATTTTTGATAGGTAGTAAAAGTATCCCTCAACATTTCAAACATTGTATATTTTGTCCACAAAAACAAAACCAAATAATAAAAAAAATGATATCTTACTTGAAAAGGGAAAACGCGCTCTCATGCATTCCCCTTCCTACATAGAGTCGAGGCTGCAACACATCAAGGACTTCTTTCAGACAGACTATAAAATGACTAAACACATAAAATATCCACCGTATCGAAGTAGCTAGATTGCTGCAAACAGGAAAATCCTAACACATCATAAGCATACCTGAGACCACCACATCATAAACATCACAATCCTATAGTCTGTCTTCTCCAAAAATCGTCTAATGAAGGGGAACAAAAACAATACTCCAGCAAGCATGTTTGGTGCCAGGTATATGACAACAGCCAATATATATAATGTAGGTGAACTTGGACTGTTCCCAAACAATTTCCTGATCTTTAATGCAAATCCAGGAGGATTCTCCCAAGTATACGCATACGTTACTGGTAAAATAATCACCCACGCAGCAGCTGAAAGAACCTTCAGAATATATCGTAGCTTAACTTGGAATGACATGCTCTGCCTAGCTTTCCAGCTCAGGATTACATCAAGGACAGCTGGGAAGCAATAGTATGAAAGAGTCAGCACAGAGTCTATGTAGATAAGCAACTTTCTGTTTGATCAGTAAATAACAAATTATTATCATGCCAAAGAAACTTCAGTCTCATACATATCAAGCAACAAAACTAACAAACGGCTACTCAATTCACATGTTCAAGTATCGTTGGATTTAAATATTAGGGAGCAAACCAAAACCATTGACAAACTGTTTCAGATTTCTCCAGCATCCTCAGTAGAATGGAAATGTTTTAGGGAAGACAATGTCGTATAAAAAATGTTTTCCTTGAGAATATAAAATCTTTCTGACATCTTCTACATATTTTGGCAAGAAAAACTTGAACCACATAGATGGACTAGGATTTGCAGTGACAGGACATGCTGTAAGCATGCAGGATTTGAAAAAACCACCACAGCAATATCTGAATCTATATGGCACATCCAACTCCATTTTCAGAATTGATTTTTTCCATGTAGTTATGGCTTTCAAAAAAAAATACAAAAAAAAAACTCGGGAGCTGTATGAAAATCATACTACTTTTTTATTTATTAAAATAACAAAAAAGTAAATGGAGGATGATGAGGGTGAAAATGCAAAAAGCGAAGACAATAGTGGGTTGACATCAATGATAAAGCGACAGAAACTAAAATCAACAGTAAACAAACCTTGTCCAAGCTTCAAGATTGCCGCAGTGATGAAGATGCTCAAGACTTTTTTGATAACATCAGCCTCAAAGATAGCACTTGGTTGTCCGGATCCATTCCAACCAATAATTATCATTGCCTTGAAAAAAAAAAGACATAAGGTTAACTATTATATATATATTTAAAATATATAAAAATGAAGTTTTATGAGGATGAAAGGGAGTAAAAAAAATCAACAATTTGAGGATATACCTGTAAACACAGTATGAAAAAACTCCACATTCTATCAAAGCTTCTGAAAATATGCCAGAATGAGCGAATTTCCACAAAATTAATTTTTCCCACCCATCGGTCCCTTGCCGCTGGTTTGCTCTCCTAGATATCACGATATACACAACAATGTTAGCTTTTTGTTGACAACTTTCAAGAACTCAAGACAAACTTAAGTAAACGATAAAGGAGGTCCTATTTGGAGCCTAATGGATTTTATGAATATGTTCTGCAACAGAAACAATTAAGCACTAAGAGAATGAATAGCGGGGCATTTTATGCCCTTAAATTCAATTCAGGAAAGAAAAATATATCAAAACATAGCCAACCCCATTTTTGTCCATTCGAAGCTGGCTTGAAGGCTCGCAAAAGAAATCCGAGTCAGCACGCATGGGCCATCCTAGCCGGAAACAGTCAACCGACCTACAATTTTTCACACACAATTTGGTATAAATAATTAATGGGCCATAGATAATAAACCATATAAAATATATACATAACCTACCAAAAGTACTCATTCAAATCATCGTAGTTCCTCCACTGGGAATGTTTGGATTTGCCTCTTTTGCTCCTTTCAGCTTCCTGTTAAAAAGGCAGAATATGATTTAGAAAATAGGGAGATACAAAAAAGACTTTAAGCATATACTAATGTAAGTGCAGCGAAGAGGCTTGAAAGCTCCACCTTGGCTATTGTTTCATAAATTGGAGTTATAACTTTTCTCAAGAAAGCCTCCTCCTCGCCCCCATAGGCTGGCTTCACATTTTCACCAGTCATGGGACTGACATTGCCAGCTAGCATACCATAAAGTTCGAACGCCATCTGGAAAGTAGAATATACAAAGGCAGATAAAATTGATTAGGCTCACAACATGTTAGCTAAAAATCAGTCCCCCTATTAGAACAAAAAAAGAAGACTCTGGAATACATAAGGATATCAATGAATAAGAGAAGAAATGAACGAGGATATAATATAAGTGATATCTACACAACTAGATAACTTCTTAGAGATACACTATTCAACGGTGAACCAATGGCAACTTGAGAACGACAAGGTTAAAGATGCATTTTAGAAATCATTTATATAATGGAACATATAAAAATGTGAAAATACAAAGAACCACATACAGGTGCAAATCACAGACAAGCATAACATACAAGCTATTCATATATAATATAGTAAGTTTTGTCAATCTGATCTACAATTCTCCTCAACATTTTCAACAACAAACTCCTGAATTCTGATGTCCTAGCCTGCAAAAATAGTCCTCGTGACACCTATGCTGCAAGCATCTCAACCTGATGCTTTACCCTTGCTTTGGTTGATTTTAAGCCAAATGCCAAATATAGAAGTAAATTTTGAGGTTTGCTTGAAACAACCAATAGTTGTTCCCTCCTAATCCGAAAAATATGCCAAAAAGATTCATGTTTTTGGATAAGATTTTGATATCACACTAGATATGTATTTTTATCAAGACTCGAATGTAAAAAGTTTCAAGATTCTGACAGAAAAGAAACAATATACATTTTTGTAGAACTGTGATATGGTACCTTCAAATATTCATGAAGAAAAACGTGCAGTCTCACAAGAAAGTATATTTTTCTATTTAGCTCTTAAAGAAATATATATATATTTCATGGCATTTCAAGACATGTTACTGATGTAGTGTGCTTTAATGTGTGTAATCAATAGACATATTAAAAAAACTTGGAAATATTTAAGTAAGCATGACCAGAAATATAGTGTCTATATTCCTCATGGTGGTTAAAAAACTAGAAGTATAAAAGATGAATTATACTAGAAGTAGAATATTAGGGTGGAAAGCTTTAATGTGAGACATAACTTGTATATATAATGAAAGAAGTGTGTTAGACAAGTCACTATTACTAGTAGTGTGTTAGACAAGTCACTACTATTACAATAACTTCCAACACTCCCCCTCAAGCTGAATATTCAGACTCTGAATATTCAGCTTGAAATACAAAAAAAAAAGTTCTCTCACATCCCCCACAAAGTATCATGAGAACGACATCGGGCAGGATGTTCAATGGCAGGGATGACCAGCTGCGAGAAGAACCGTCTGCAGGGATGTCCAGCTGCAGAGACAATAAAGGAGCAGGGATTACCAGCTGCTCCGGATGAACAGTGATTCCGGTGAGCGGTACTAATGAACAGTAGACGTGAACAATACTTGATGAACAGTACTCAGGAAAAAAAAAAACAATAGCACAAGGCGCAGAAAAAAAACAGCAGAAACAAAGACACAAATTTGACAAAAAGACTTTGCCGGAGCTCCGGCCACCGGCACTTGAGTTAGTGTCGCCGGTGGCCGAAAACCATGACCTCACTTGGCTGTGATACCAACTAGAAGTATAAAAGATGAATTATACTAGAAGTAGAATATTAGGGTGGAAAGCTATATGTCTCAATGTGAGACATAACTTGTATATATAATGAAAGAAGTGTGTTAGACAAGTCACTACTACTAGTAGTGTGTTAGACAAGTCACTACTATTACAATAACTTCCAACAAAAAACAACAAGACAAATGCATCCTGAAGTCCAAAAAAAAAATAAAAAATAAAAACATTAACAGCTAAACACAGATACAATTGAAATTGCAATATTAACTGTAGCAATCAATTAGTGATAATAATAATAAAGGATGTTTTAACACTTCAATTGGACAGTTCATGTAAAATAGTGAAATTGAAAAACAACAAATCAAAGCATACATGATGATAGATATAGCACAGGCACTCAGGCATGAATCTTAAGTTTGCAGCTTCCCCCCAAATGAGAAGATATAGACCCATGTAAAGTAATTTGCGCTGCTGCACCTCCTGTTGTATAGTTGGCAACCTGCAGTTACAAGTTGAAAAGAAGACAGAAAATTATATTATGCGGGACAAAAGAATAACCCTGGGCTTTTTTCTTTTTGAGAGGATTTAGTGATCATGGTCAAAAGTAATCATGAGGACATTTGGAATTGACTGTACTTTTTAACTATATATATTTCGAAATTATTGTGATCACATTAATCGACAAGAAACATTGTCTATCGATCAAAGACTTATTTGTGATTTGCATACATGTCACCTCTCCCATTGTACAACATCTCACAAGATCTGAACAACCTCTTTCGCAGTAAGTTTGAAGTACCCAAAACAATATATATCTGTTTTTTTTTTCTCAAACAACAAGATATTCCACAGATATCTGAAATAGTGATGTCAAGGTTTCAAATGTTTTTTTTTTTTTTTTTTTTTAACTACTGAAATCTCGTCCAAATTAAGCTTTTGAAATAGGACCTGACTAAAAGTCGCCAGGTGCATGCAAGTCACAAATGAGTAGCATATTAACATTTCTCTTCACTTAATAATTCATGATACATTGAAGCATACATTTATTATACTGGAAGGCCTTACCAAAGACTACTCTTTCGATCCAAATACTTGCACCACTTCTTGTAATTTTTGAAAAGCTTTTTCATGACTTCAGTCAGGGCCCTCTCATCCAGCTAAAAAGTAAAGACAAGTATTATTCAAATAAGATACATGATAGTTTCGGCAAAACAAATAATAATAAAAATACCAGAAAATATACTAGGGCACACACCTTGGGTTGTTGGTCAGGCTTTGGGAATTGACGTATGTGCACATTCGCAAGAAGTAAAATCAAATGTTCCCTTTGGTTGGCCACACTATCTTTCTGTGCATCATAATGATAATTGTCCCCATCAACAATAATACTAACAATTCACAATCCTAAAACTTGTCATCCATTTATATAACATATTTTGAGCAAATATTCTTAAAATTATGAATATAAATCTTTAAGCAATAAAAAAGTGTGACAACATCCGTAGACTTTGTTAGGAAAGAACATATTTTAAGCAAATATCCATAAAATTAAGACAACTACTGACAAAGATGTTGTATTATTTAGTTATTCACCTGAAATCCAAACATAGCCTGCAGCCAATCAAGGATATCTTCATCTGGTTTCTTTTTATACCCTGTTGGCCATGGAAGACCCCTGGTATTACGAAGTGCAACCACAACAGCTTGAATCTGCAAATGTGGTAGAACCAAGAATTGTGTAGAAGGAAAAAGGGACAAATAACAAATAAATTGCAAATTATGCAAGATGAAAATGGACGCAAACCTCGGGATAACGCATGATAGCCTGATTTGCACTATCAGGGTCTAGAGGAAGAATGTTGTATGGCACATAGACCTCGGTCTTTTCAGCAACTTTGTTATGAGTTTCCAAAACCTACAAAAGGGTAGTGTTATAATAAGTTTTACAAGGAAAAGTGGAACATGCAGCACTGAATTTTTTTAACCAAGTCACAATGCCAGAACCATATGATAATAATCAATAAATTATTGGTTAATTGAGATACAGAATAGTAATATTTACGATTGATTAAGGAACATACCTCACGATCAACTTCAAGAGATTGTGTCAGATTGACAGCTTTCAAAACCTCAAAAAGGACAGCAGCCGTTTGATAGGCTTTGGTAAGTTGTGCACTGAAAAGTTAGACACATATAACTAAAAGATCCAAAAACATAGCCATATTTTCAAGAGACACTCGAATGTGTATATCTCAGGAAACTAACCGGTCAGCTTTATCTGCAGCATTCTGTAACGCTTGGATATATTTTTTATAATAATGTTGATAAAAACTCTGCATTTCCCGAGCATCACTCTTCTTTACTCTGCCCATTAATGTTGGGTCATTCTCCTGATAATTGGTAAGAGACAAGAGAGGTGTTAAATACAAACATAATGAAAAAAGTGAGAAGCTTAGATAAGATTTTTATTCTCACACATACGCACAAGCCTCCATACACAAAAGAGCATATTTAATTACAGAATATGGAGTTCGGCAACAGACAATACAATATTTTATTGTTTGTTGCTTGTGTCACTGTGCTAGTATGTCTATAAACCAAAAGAGACTGCGTGCAGTCATATTTACTCCTCCGTACAAAAAAGAACATAATCTTTACCCTTTCCAGACGTTGCAGAAGTGCAGTCTTGAATTGGCGAACACCTCGTCCACTAGATGTAGGGTCCAACCTGTGTGCTTTCTCGAAGGCGTAGAATCGACCTGTTTCCAACACCCACATTAATAAGAACCAAGCACGCAAATTATCCAGAAGGAATGAACCTAGCTAACAGCATTAATTTAAACAAAAACTCTGGAAACTCTTAGTTAAGAAAGTGTTTCTACAATAAAAGACGCAACGGAATCAACCCAACAAAGATATGCATCTAGGCAAGGTGAATGAATATCCAATAGTTTAAAACCCCTAAAATCTTCATAAATAAGCATTAAATGTATGCATAATAGGTCTAATAAATTTAACTTAAACAAGCTACTTTAGCATTATCATTTAGTACTAGCAACAGTTTATTGAATGCTCAAACCACTTCACTTGTTTAATTTGTTTTCTTAGTGAACCAAGAAGTCAAGAACCCCACTAATTTCCTAATATTCAAAATAGCCAAATTGGAAAAAAAAAATGGAATCTTTACTTCGAAATCACTGAAATCTAAAAATGGAGAAAAAATACTTACATAAATAAGCAACTCTAGGGTTACTAGATTCAACTTCATTAGCAACTCGAAGAATTGGAGCAATTTCAACAAGAGAAGATGGTACAACTTCACTATCAAAGATGGTTTCACCCAGATTTCCAGCAGTTTGAGTTCTCATAATCCGCCTCTGCGGAGGCGGTTCGCCTCCAGGTCTTCTAGAAGACATCTTAACAAACACAAAAACCCCTCAAAACAAAGCTTTTTTTTTTCTCTTCACTCTTGTTTACCTAATTAATCTCACACATTTAACTTTAGAGAAATGAAGATCAACAGATCAAATCCACCATCCAAAAGAAACAACTTTTGATGGTCGGTTTAGTGAAGAAGAAAACCTAAACCTAGCTAACTATGAAAGAGAAAAGCAAAAGGTGAACAGAGAAGAAGAAAGGAAAGGAAAGGAAAGCTGCTGCTTTAAGCTAACTATGAAAGGGAAAGAGAGTGGAGCAACATAAGAGAGAGAGAGAGAGAGAAACAAGTTAGCGTGAAGAAAAACACAAACAAACAAGATTTTTACTGACAAGTGTGTACTAGTATTTTATAAATACCTGTATCTTTAGTTTATATTACGATAAAGCCATTATAATTTTAAATGTGGAGGGTATATTCCAAAATTTGAAAAACTGTGAACGTTACGGTTTTATATTTGAGCCTTATCTTTCGGCTTATACGAGGAACACATCACACACATGAACGAACTTTGATTATTTTGATTTTGACATTTATAACCTTAGAAAATATACTGATATGTATTTGAAGTGAAAAGATTATCCTCTGTGATTATAATTTGTATTATCTTGTAGTGATGGTGAGATTAGAAAGTGTAAACTGATAAGGTTGAAGGGTAGATAGTGGGTAAAATTAAGTTAAAGTTTGATTAAAGAGATTGAACTATTGAAGTGAAATGAATAAATGTCGTTTTGTTTGTAGTAATCCAAGAAAAAGCTTACTTTATTATAGTGGGGTCCATATGGAAGAGACAGTAGTCAGTACTCAGTAGTCACACACTGCTCAAAGCCTCAAAGTATTTTCTGATACATTCTCAAATTTCTTAATGGTATTCTCAAGAATAGTCCTTATGGATCATGTAGGAAAAAGTTGTGCATTTCCCAATTTAGTCCAACTGTAAAACCAACATTAAGCCCAAGACTCTCAACATTAAACCATTTTCGGTCAGAACTCAGAACACCCTCTATCCATGGTGCACCTAAATTTATTTCTTAAGATGTGTTATCCTTGTATCTCACATTCTTGGAATATTTTGAGGGACAAAACAGTTGAGGGATCTTATTACCTATGATATGATAAAGTTACTTCTGCTAACAAATGAAACCTCAAGTTCCCAAGAGGTAATTTCAACATTCCTAGCAATGAGAACCTTCTTTTACAAACATGAGATTAGCCATTAGGGAAAAAAAAATCCGAGTGGTTGATTTATAACTAAGCATTTAACCAGAATTAGTTTCTGTATGCACCTGTATGATTTCTCATTATAACTATATCTAAAGATCAAATCCATTACATCCGGAAAAATGACTAGCCATCTATGGAGTGCATAACAGCATAAGGGAATCCACACTTAAAGTTGAATGGTATGCTTGAAATCTTGAATATCTTTGGGATCAGCCAGAACTTCATTTTCGATTACCAAAAACATAAAAGGGACGAGCTAGCGTCGATTTGATGCAGGAAGAAGACAGTCATACACTCTTTCCAAGCGTGATGTCAAGGCAAGCTTATGTGTCATAGGAAGCTTGGGGTTCCCCAGGTCGATGATGTCTTGTCTCAAACTGTACATAACAATATGTCATAAGTGCAGCTGAATTGCATGTTACATTGAGAGCCAAACAAATACAGATTCCATTTTAATAGGTAACACCTTTATCAGATTTCTCTTGGGACTTTGGGAGTGAAGTTTGTTGATGGAAAAATACTACTAACCTTATCCATTCGCCTGTTCCCTTTGCATGCCTTTCCACAGCCCTGTACAAGCGATCTAAACTATATAGGACCAATCCGAACAAGGATTGAGCATCTTCTTCCTACAACATGTGAGAAAGACATTATTCACTGCATGTGTAACCAACTGATTATACCAAAAATGATTGGTGGTAAGTAGTGATTAGTGAATTTGAAATCCATTCTTGATCTTGTCTAGCAAGTTGACAAGAAATTGATATATTAAAGAAGAACGATAAAAATGTATTAGGAAAATATAATGGAGGCTTTGAGCACTTCAAAAAAAGAGGAAACTGACTGGAACAGTATATCTAGTCGCGAAAATATATGTTACTAAAACGTCATCTCTCGGATTGCTTACATATTAGATTAAATCATGTTGAAGTCACTGGAGAAAAGAAGGAATTCATAAAGTCTTTCTAATTATTTGTATGAGTAGGCCTGCCTGTTTGGCAGTATAGTTGTGAAAAGGTAAGACACAAGCCCTTACATGGCAGTTAAGACTAGAACATAAGAGATCAAATTACTATTCGCAAACATTACAGCACAGAGATAATCTTTGCAATACAAACAATCTGATTTGAATGGATATATTGCATATATATTAAAATTCACCATCATTATGTCAGGTGCCTGGATAAGCGAGACTGACACTTTACCTGTCCACAGTCGACATATGCTTGAAATTGCATAATTCGTTTCTCAACTTCCACAACCAGCAGTCTTCTTTGAATCCTGGCAATTCTTCCTCTGCCTTCTGCCCCTTTATCCTGATTAATGATATAAATGGATTAGAAACACCAGATAACTTGAAGGACTGGGATAATTTATGCTAACCAACTACACACATGCACACACTGAAAGAACCAAAAGATACACCAGATATTATAGGACTGTATTTTAGAGGTGGATTTTGTTTAGAATGCTTTACAGGTCCAGGTCCTACTAATGCATTATATTCAACTTTGTATGAACAAATTTTTTAGTCATGTATGTCCACTATAGTAGAAGCCTACATTCATCATTCATATACATTCATCGCGTAATTGGATAGGCCTTCGTGACCCTAGAGGCCTAGAAAGATTGTGTTTTGAATTTTAGTTTTTTGTGATTTTTTTTTTTTTGGTTGTAGTTGCATCTCGTCAATAGCTGAATAAGAGGTTTACTCAGTGATGATACAAAATTCATATAAAGTTTTCAATAAACATGACTATTATTACCTGTTTTAACCATGCTCGGATTAACACTAGCAAACCAAGCGACAGAAAGAAAGCTGGTAAAGCAGCAAGAACAGCAAAATTGATTTCGTTGGCCTTCAGAATCTGGTCAAGCTCGAGCATTGCCCTGTAGAATAGAAAAAAACATTATGGAACTTAACAAGTATTTTGTGTAAATTCCTACCAGGATCATCGCACCAAACTTACGTCTCAATATCAAGTTTCAGCTTTTGAATCTGCCAAGACAATCCATAGTTAGACAAAATTGAAATTAGTCTACCCAATGCTCTGAAAATAGATTTATGGGCACCTGAATGAGCAAAGCACGAACGAGCTCTCCCCCTACAAGATTTTGGATGGGATGCATAAGGTCCTTCTCATACCTGCATATGAATCTAAAAATTAGTCTACCCTCACATACTAAGGTTTGGCACGAGATTCCATGCAACACTTAACAGCATGGGAGAAACTTCAAGTTACAGACTGAAGATATAACTTTTTAGGCATTTAGTTGGATCAAATTGATAATAAGAATTGAAAGAGTGGAGTATCAAAATGAATGGTGTTGCTTTGAATAACTTTAGTTCTAACCTCTGCTGCATGAGTACTTGCCACAATCAGTGTCACATATCATTTTTCAACTGAAATGGTTGTGTCCATGGCAAGTCCATGCTGTATCCATGTAACATAAGTTTTAATGTATAAGATATGTGGCTGCAACAATTAATCTTTGCTATCTATATCTCGTTCTGTAAACCTGTAATTATTTAAGCATTCATTTTTAACACAGGTCAAGGGTCTTATACAAAATTACGTATATATTGCGAATAAATTTTCAGTGTATCGTTTTGAATTGGCAACGAATGCTATGATTTTGGTACAAGGGGTATGAGTAGGCCCAAGACATTCCCCTTAGTCATTTTGTATTTCGATGGGATTCCATGACGAGATGAGGGTGTATTGGGTTTTAAGGGACTTGAGTTGTGATTGTCACTCTGTTTCTTGTTTTGTGCTATATTCGCAGGAAATCACGTCCTAAAATTTCCTTTTGTTTAGGTATCTACAATTTGCCTTTATCCTATACTAATTAAAGAATGAGATACTGTAGGTGTCATATGAAAACTTGTGTGAAAGGATTGAGTTACATTCCACTATATTGTCTAAACTCTAATCTCTATATACAACTCCAAAAGTTTGTCAGGAAATAGATGAGTTCTACCTGCTACAAAATTCTTTATGATAAGATGTTGACTTTTGGCGTATATGTCCTTATTTATCGTTCATGTTGGGATAGTAAAATGTAATGTGTCAAGCATTCCTTAGGCATGAGCCTGACAAGTCATTTGTAAAGAACACTATTACGTCCCACCTTCGTTGTTAACTAATTTATGCAATTAATGAGTACTCTCAAACTCTGCGTCAATAATGTAATCCATCTCAACATTTTCCTAAACGGAGTTTATAATAAATAAATATTAGGGATCAAATAGGAAGTGATGAAGATAATAGAAAAAAACAGTCAGCAAATAGAGATTATTATGACATGCACAAATCGCATAATAGGCTATCAAATAAAGTTGTAAGAAAAGGCATGGAAGATCATCCCACCTGGCCATAACTATTTCCATCATTTCCTGATCTGATGCATTTTCTGAAAGTTTCTTCCCGCTTGTTTGTTCGCTAAAAGCCAACAACATTCTGCAAACAATAGCGACAAGGTTGATTAAGTTTTCATTTTCCAACTTAGACGTCCAACATGTAACCTATTCAAGCCTATGTAATTTGCAGTTACATAGTACCCACATACCATAAACTCCAACACAGTAGATAGTGGTTCCATACAGACACAGGACTTATAATAGTCAATTGTTTGATTTTTCTTTCTCAAGGTTTTTTGTTGTTCTTGCAATGGTATAAAGGCATGGGCATAACTCTTGAGGTACATATAACATACTCAGAAGTCACACAATTGCAGCAGTCCAATACTAGCCAATTGATAGTGAGAACTGAAAACGAACGGTACTGTGTATGTTCATTTTACACCTATGATCTAGACAAATCAGGCTTACACTCAATTGCTTATAAACGTTAACTGGTTTGCATGAATACAGGAGCTTTGAACAAACCATAGAATATATCATGGACTTTAATCTCTCCTTAAATTTGAGAATTAAACATCAAAGACCACATAAACACATATATCTTGATCGTTGCAGACAAAATAAGTTTCTCAATGATAGGAGTTATAAAACATTACTCAATGATAAGAACTTAAGCTCCTAGCTAGTTGCCCGGGGTTTAATGTACTTCTTGAGTTTTTTCATTATTAATAAAAACTTTCATTATTTAAAAAAAAAAAATTAAGTATTTGGAAATGAAGGTAGTAAGTTATAGGAAAAAAGTAAACAAACTTTTAATTGGATTATTAACTATTACATATGTTTGAAGATAGTGTCAGCATTGTGCTGTTCTATACTAGATAATTATGTGCTTATTCTTGAGATGGTAAAAGAGCTAAAACGAAGAGAGAAAAATGAGCTATTTATTAAAGACAAATCAAATAGGTAGAAAACTTTTAGCAAATGCACATGCTGTATTATGCCCAATACCTAGATTAACAAATTAAATAGCGCATTCACAAATCGTGGGAATATGACATTATAACCTTTGTGAATGTCTTTATGACTCCATGAACTCTTTTGTCAAAGTATCCAAAAAGTTATAAGTAATCCACAATAACAAATGAGGCTACCATTGATTCCTAATCCAACAGTCAATAAAGCAGCAAATCAATATTCATAAGCACCCTTTACTATGTTAATCATCTCCATAATAAACTGAGCTATTCTCCATCCACTTACATAAATACTCATGGTTCAAATTTCTACTGCTAATGTGTTGACGTACTCTTACTAATATTATAAATCTGGCGATATCGATGGCAATGGAACCACATAACACTAACACAGCTTGCATTATAAAAATAAACATGTGCAGATGTAGGAGCGTTACTTGTGAAGTGATTTGGCTGTTAACTGCACTTCTTCGACCTCCATTACACCTTTGTGCCTCCTTCGAAATGTCTCAAAAAGTTCATCTCTGATTGCCAAGATCTGAATGATAGAAGCATCATTTTTTAAATTTATGCATAACAACGACCACTAACCAATAAAAGTCCAAGGAAAAAAAATTTACTGGTTCAAAAGTGCCATCCCAAAATGATGGGCTATGATATGAAAAATATATGCAAGCCATGCCCCTTAATATAACAGCATGTGGAAAGATATTCGAAAAACAGAAAATAAGTACTAAATAAGAAAGGGCTAATATACATACTGGCTGCTCCACGTGATCTTTCCAAAAGCTGATTGTTGACTCCTGTGCTTCACGGACCCAGTTGTCAATGTCAGAACTTCCCATCAAACTACTATGGCGGAGGAGCCAAACTGAACATACTGAGAGGCCAACTGCTCCACAAGTATAGCGAATCCAGAACTGAGTCATTTTTCTTGGTTTTCGGAATTTGGTAACCTATCAGAAGCAGAGAAAGCAATGCCTCAAACTTAATTGTATAATTTAGCACCTGGGGTAGTCACTCACTCTTATTGAGAAAACAGGATAGAAGCAAAGGTATAAGAAGGTATTGCATTTGAGAATCCACCTACCCCTAAGGTTACACTCCAACATATTTATATGAGATTGAAACTAAAAATCTAAGGACATTGAAGCCATCCTAAGGAGACTGGAGACATGTATACTGAAAAATGTGAAATTGTGAAGAAAATAAAGCAGGAGGACACCACACAAGTTAACTTTGACAAAAAGGGGGAATATGTACTTTATGAGAACTGAGAAGTGATTTCGTAAGTAAAAAAAGAACCACACAACAGTAATTTTGGGTGCAAATCTCTACTATGCATGTAATCGACGACGCATGAAAAAAACTTTATTGCCTTCTCTGGAGTTGATATATCTCAGAAATAGGAGTATACGACAACTGTATGAGAGTTCCACGGCCCATAGCCACAGTCAAGCTTCAGCCCGTCCATAGAGCTAAACAGCTGTAGGCCTTTTGCTAAGAGCTGCATGATATGCAGCTCTCACAGAAAAGATACTCGGAACTTTCAGGATAGTTTTGGGCATGTTGACAACCGCAATGAGGTCCATATGTTGCCTCCCATCTCCCTAAAGTAATTGGCTTATAATATAAAAGATTTAAAGCTATAATACCCACAAAGAAGTGATTCCAAACACCCAGACGTCAGATCATGATATTCAGTCTAAAGATAATCCTTCATGGTCTATTGGTCCTCGGACAGATTTTTACAATCTACTTTAGGAAAGGATTATTCCAGAATATTACTCACTATATATGTAAAAGGAATATAGTAAACAAAAATTGAGTTGTTCTGCACCAATTTCAATGGTAAAGGGATGAACCCTAATTGTTTTCTATAAATTGATGTTTCAATCTCAAATTTGCTTCCGCTCAAAATCCCCAACAGATTTGCATCATTTGTTTATAGCTTTATGGGCGAAAGTTAACAAGAATATTTGTTGTCGTGTCAATACAAGGGTTCCCGTTTTATTTAGAGGGGGGGGGGGGGGGGGGGGGGGTAAATGCTCAAAAGAGGTTTGTAATGGCAGATTCGGGGCAAAACAAGATACTCTTTCTTTTTATTATACGTTCGCAAAACAAAATACAATCAGCAATCACAGTGCATGTGATTTGATCTGAGAAATTACTTACAACGAGAGATAAGTAAGAATCAAGTTTGTGGAGATTCTGATATATCAGGTTGATAGCATCTCTTATCTCACAATCCGTCCACTGAGAGCCTTCCTGATTAATCTCTGGCAATTTCTCAAACAGCAGATGAAATGTGCTGCTCCCATCCTCACAAACAGAGGAATCGCTCTGTAACACCAATGCATTGACAAGTTCAAATTCATACACGAAATAACACAGATGTATAGCTAAAACATCGATCATTTCTTTTAATAATCAGCTTCACACCACGTAACATATTGATCATGAAACGAAAAAACACTAATTCTTTAGATATTATTTAATAAGTTACCTGATAAATTGAATGTATATTGGTAACTGATGCTTCCAGTTTTGAAAACAAACTATTTATGGTCACCAATAATGACGGCAGAGATTTTTCGGGATCCTTGATCAAATCTTCCGCATATTTATCAACTTCCGTATATACCTGCCAAGAACATCTATGAATCAGTGTATATGCATGGAGAGAAAAAGAAAGATGTTAAACACCCAAAGGCAGGGTAGGCTACTTAAGATGTAGAAGAGGAATTTGACAGATTAATTGTCTGCTCAGTACGAAACTTTGGAGACTAAAACAATCAGCTTAGCAAACATGCAATGGGAGTATACATTATAAGGTGTATCAAAAGAACATCAAATCAACAAAAACAACAACAACAACGAAGATTAACTAGATAACACTCTGACTTGCAAAGGGAGTAGCAATTTTGGGACATGCAGACATATATACATTGACCATCTTGGGGAGTACAAAATGGGCACTCAGTAAACGTAATTGCATCACAATTATGATATCAATGATAATAATGATAACAATCAAGATCAGGCTACAGAGAGGAACATTTTGTAGCAACTTTGGAGATACCTGGGCAAGAAAAGTAGCCAAACAATGTCGTAGATTGGTTAAGATGGTTATCCTCTCAGTTATATGTGCAGCTGCAGAATGATAAAGATACTGCATACGAGAACCATTCGTCTCACATCCATGCAGCAGTTGACGAGCCCCATCAATAAAGGCACGTGGTCCTCTTTCAAAGACCATAAAATATACCTTCTGAGCATTAGTTCCCTATAAGAAAGAAAAAATTCCAAACCACAATAATTTAATGAAAAATAGAAACCTTGTAACTTAACATATACATGAATGCGTAGATGGCTTTGTTGTTTTAGATGGCAGATTTTTACCAACCTCTGCTTTACACTGCCAGAACTGTAGATTCTTCTGAATAATGTGCAGACTTGAGAAGATGTGATCCAAAATATCTTCCAAAACATCAAAAATTCTAGATGCTTCTGTCAAAACCCTAAAACAACGAAAACTTTTATTCTTAGAGAACTTACTAACAAAATCCCCTCTGAGTCAAATCGACTTTTAACAAACACAATCTTCAAATAGACTAAAAAGCTTACTGTAACTTTGTTAATAATAATTTAAAAAAAAAAAAAAAAAAATCATTTTCTTTCTTTCTTTTTCCCTAATTTATTGCAATGAGATATCTTAGAAGAGCAAATCAGCTGAACGTTGCAAAATAATTGAAATCAAAACAATAAACTCAGCTATTTGTAATAAGTAAAGAAAAACTTACACAGATGATTCGAGAGAATTAGAAGGTAATGGAAGTGGAAGACCAGGTTTTCGTTTCCAAGATCTAGCACGAGAAGTTCGTAAATAGAAATTTGAAAGTTTAGCTAGTAAATCCGAATCGCGCGTTGGAAATAAGCCAGTAACCCTTCGCCAAAGCTGACTTGAATAAAAGTTTACTAGTGTTATTATATCCATCGATGATTCACTTTTAGGGTTTACAAGCGAATCCGCCATTAATGTTACCGGCAAGCTAAAGCGCTCTCTCTCTCTCTCTCAACAACAAATTACAAGCGAAATTGTATCGCTCCCGCCCAATGCATCGTCTTCTTCATTTGCGAAAGACACTGATTTCGGAATGTAAACTGGATCCTGTCGTGTGGGCCAAGAGAAAAAAAAGTATCATTCTTATTTGGCACAAGGTTTGGATCCAAAAGGCCCAATACTAGAAACAAATTACACTATACTCTCGTAGTCTATTTAAGAAGTTCACTCTACTATTTTGTGCTTCTTTCTTTCTGCACAGAGGACTAGAAGAAACTGAAAACCTTGAAGAATTGAATAACAATGGTGAATGGTCATGATGTGTTAAGAAGAGAGAGCGATCTGACGTGGAGAAAAGAGATTGTTCCTCGTGTGTTTCAGATTGTTAGTACGCGCATTAGTCTACCTCAACGAGACCTCATCACTCTCTTACTCACCAGCCCATGGTTGAACCATGCCCTAGTTTCTTGCTCATCTCTCTGGCAGGTTTCATTTCTCCTTCTCTCTCTGTCTGTGACGAAGGTTTGTTATTTTAGTTGATATTGATGATCTACAGTTGTTGTACAGGTGCTTGATTTTCATGAGGAGAGTAATGCTGGTGACCGACTGATTCGTGCTCTTAAACTGGTAATTTCGAAATTCAAGCAAAGCGTGACACTTCTTTCTTTCAATTTATTCAATATTGAAGTTTAATTACCAAAACAAAACTTATTTGAATAAAACTCTACAATTTTGTCCAATTAAGTCGAAGAAAACATGTATCAAAAGTATATTCATACACTTGTGTACAATACCTAAAAAACGGTGTTAATTGCAATATTCTCTTCCAGTTCTTTTCCATGTTCTGTTGGAGCATTCAATGGTATTGTATATATCCTGCACTATTAATGCAGTACTGGTGCATGTTTGAGTTGAAACTAGCATCACTTCTACATTAGCATTAGTGGCTTTATCGTATTTTCAAACTCCCTATTTACCTATTACTATTGCTTACCTGTGCGTTATGTAGGCATGCCTGTATGTGAAGTTTGTATAAAGTGGTTTAGATTGAATGCTCGTTCTAGACTCTCGAGATGCTTATTTTTGTCATTTTTCGTTGGTTCATTCTTAGGGGATTCAATCTGGCATGTAGTTGGTGATAGAAAGCATGTGAAGAATTGAGAACAATAGGCACATGTGTGCACAAGACGAGATAATTTGTTAATTATTCTTCTACCTAAATATCAAATTGCTTTAATGTTTTGCTTGCTTTTGTTTATGAAAATGATGATCATTTTTTGGTGATGTATATATATGCAGCCGAGATACCACCATGTCAGGCATATAAATCTCGAATTTGGACGCATTGAAGACGAACATTTGCATCTTCTTAAAAATAAGGTGAGTTTTCTGATTTGAACTAAAAGTGTTCCTCCACTCCCCTGGTCATTTTATTTTACATGTTATAAATGTACTTTCTTATTCAAACTTGTCCTTTAAATATGCATGCATATAATTAAATATCAATATTATCATTACTTTTTTGGATTTATAGAGGTCAGAATCACTGCAAGATCTCGAGACTCTAAATCTAAATGTCTGCCAAAAGATCTCCGATAAAGGAATTCAAGCTGTAACTAGTGTTTGTCCGAATCTCAAGAGCTTCTCTATCTATTGGAATGTAAGGTAATTCAATACTCCTTTATACAGTATTGTTCACTGTTTGGGTTTTAACATAGTTTCTTGGATTTAAATTGCTCATTTGTACAAATAATATGTTGAACCTGTACTGATTTACAGGGTAACAGATCTAGGTATAAAGAAGCTGTCCCAGAACTGCAGACACTTGGTTAATTTGAATTTGAGTGGCTGCCAGGTATATAATCTGTACTTTGAACAAGGAATTTGTCAATGATACACTCCTATCGGTGTTAGAAACCATCCTTTCTTTATTATTTATTATCATCTTTAACTTATCTAAAAAAAAAAAAAAAATCTTTAACTTTTCATTGTTATTGCTACTGGCACCATACAGATATCTTGATGTGGGCTAACAGCCGTTTTTGCTTTATTCTTTGTTTTTGTAATACAAAACACTTTTTTGTGTGAGTGTGTTCATCGCCATCAAGTTTTTCTCCTTATCACCATATTAACGAAATTCAGAATTTTGTGTCCTTGTGAACTAGACAATAAGAGAAGAAAGACACAAGTAACAGTTTTAACTCTCAAAAAGAGCTGGTTTTCATGCATAAGTGAATTGTTGCCAAAGTTTGATTTTCATGCATAACTTTCAACGATAGCTGGTTTGTATAATTATTCTCATCCAATTAACACAACTTAAAGAATACCAATAAATATCAAAATTGTAAATAAACAACCAATTCTCCAACAGTTTTGAAAGTGGAGACGTGGAGTTCTATGCAATTTGTTTTGGACAGTCACCTTCAACATCCCTTTTTGAGTTTGTTTTTTTTTTTTTTTTTTTTGAAATGCCCATAAATCTGGCTTGACAAAAGAGTGCATTCCCAATTCACTGCAAATACTTGTGCAGTCAGAAGCCATATTTTTATACCACATCCAGAATCTGAAGTTTATATATTTGTGCAGTCCCTTGTATTTGAAGCTTTTTTTTAATATGAAACTGCTATTATTTTGTTTGTGTGTGTGTGTATTTGGGGGTGGGTGGGTGGTGTAAAGAGGTATGTGGGTATGTCATTTCTTGCATTTTGTTTATCTTTCATGATTATTCCTTAATACATTTCCTTTGCTCTTGCAATCGCAGAGTATTACAGATGTAGGATTAAATTCAATCGCTGACAACTACCCAGAACTAGAAGTTTTGAATTTGACAAGGTACAGTATGTAAATTCCAGTATTTGTTCTAAATGAGCATCTTCCCATAATATTTTTGACAAAGACATTTCATATCCCAGAGATTGCCATTTTTGCATAGTGCTGTATCAATGTGCTAGATCTCTATCTCACAGGTATTAAATGTGGTGCATGATAGCTTGACACCATTTTCTTTTGGTTGTCTGAGCTTTTTTTTGTTTGTTTTTTGAATTGCTTCATCAGTATAAAGGTGATTTAAACATTAGGTCATGCCTGAACAAATCAAGTACTTAACAGCTATCATCATTCTGATAGCTAGTGTACTAGTAAAATTTGGAAATATACTGAGGCTGAGAACTTTATGGATTAAAAGCAGTTAATACTTCTCATCTAGTTTGTGGACCATCTTACAGTACTTGTTGCTCTGAAGCATAGCAAAACAAACAATAAGTATTTTTCTAGATCCAGAGCTGCACGTTCCAGATTATCTAAATCAGTAAATGCTCCTTTTTTTAGGTGCACGAAGCTTACAGATGATGGATTGCAGCAAATATTGCTGAAGTGTTCCAAGCTGCAAAGTCTAAACCTGTACGCCCTTTCAAGGTACACATTGAACTTTCAACATTTGGATTTTATCATCGAGTATAGATTTCTTAAGTTATAAATGGCAGCCTTTCTGAAAACGCACTACCTTTCCATACAGATTTACTGATGAAGCCTATAAAAAGATTGCGCTTCTACCTAATCTAAAGTTCTTAGATCTCTGTGGTGCCCAGGTAACTCTTACGACACGCTGGAAAGCTTCATTGTGACATTTTAAATTGTTTCAAGCTGTTATTAACTGTAGTACTTTGAATGATAGAATCTTTCCGACCAAGGACTTTCCTGCATAGCCGAGTGTAAGAATCTGACAGATTTGAATTTGACGTGGTAAGTTATTAGATGGGACCTCCATATCAAATATGACCAACATAGGATTAGGGGCAGGAAGTTTAATGCCTTATGGATATGATATTGCAGGTGTGTTCGTGTCACTGATGTGGGAGTCGAAGCCATTGCACAAGGTTGCTCTTCGCTTGAATTTCTCAGGTAAGACCTTGCAAGGATTGTGCGTTGTTTTGTTATAAAATGCAATTTGATAGTCTATCCCCCCCCCCCCCTTTCGCCATATGGGTTTGTGAACACGCTCTTCGATTTTGCTATTATTATGTTTAGGATATTCTGAAAATTGAAGTGATCATTTTAGCTGTCCAGTTTATGTTCATCATCTAGATGAAGACTCTGTCATTGATGATAGTTTGCATAGACATTGACTAACTGAAAATAAGGACGTGGAGATCAAAATTTCTCCAAAATTGATGATATCCTTGCTTGTATCTATTGTTATTGACCTGCTGGAAGGAGATGGTGCAGTTTGTTTGGAATTGTTGGGGTGACTGATAATTGCTTGGAGGCTCTCTCAAGGTTCTGTTCAAACACGCTTACGACCCTTGATGTAAATGGATGTATCGGTATTAAGGTGCATGGCTTTATTGATCGCATATGTGTATTTTTTTTATTTACTAACACTTTCCTCTTACAACCTTAACCACTAAAATTCCTTGTTTCTCTAACTTTCTTTCTAGAGACGGAGCCGTGACGAACTGCTTCAATTGTTCCCCAATCTGAAATGCTTTAAAGTACATAGCTAATGCTTTGCTCTGTGAAATTCTGCTAACAATATCTCCTGGAGCTTAAGTGAGTTTTCTGTCTCCTTACCCTTGTTTCTTCAATTGATTTGCTCCAGATAAGTAATGTAAGTATGTGCACGATCAGGACTTAAGAGTTATATAATTGTGGAATTGCAATTGATGTTTGTAGTCTTTATACTATATTTAATGGTTCCACTGTATTATTGATCTCACTTTTCGTACCTTGGGCATAACTGAAAAATAAACGTAGGTCATAAGACAAATTTGCCTAAAATTGCATGTATACTTCACCTGTTAGTTTAAGTTTATCTGAGTAAACCACCAATCTTATATTGTAACTTTAATAAAATTTCCTTGCTTTGGTTATTACCTTCTATCTCTTAATTGCTTGAAAACTGTAATGTTGAATCGTTCCTTAAGGGCCAAACTTTAGTTGTATTAGCAATGGATCTGCATCTTCTCTCTTCTTTGTCAGCCATTAGTACTCAATAATAAACCAATTCTTTTTATCTAATTTCCCTCAACCAAGAATTGCTCCAACCAATTAATACAAGACATAATTTTTTGTAACAACACTTTCTAAATTTACCGAAACTAAAAAATAATCCTTCTGCTGCACTTTTCCTGAAATTCGGAACAGATAGTAGAAGGATTATTAGATTACCAAATTTATTGCTCCAAACCATTATCATAAAAAAGCCCGTTGTATGTAAAACGAGCCAACATGGATACTATATGAACACCAGTGGTAGGGAAGCGCAGATACAATTCAATATAATCTGAAATCTGATTGGAATATGAATTAGCATCCATCATAGTTTAGGCTTACCGACGTACAACAAAATATAATGAAAAGTTGATAAAGGCGGCCTTAAACTTTAAAAGAGCCCACGATGTCAGCATTGATAGCTGCTATATTGTTATTTGTTATATGTCTAATAATATAAATCATGAATTCCCCGCAGTTGTTTTTGAATTGATTTCCTAGTATGTACAAGAGTTGTAGCATCTGATAGTTTGATTTATATGTTTGTGCCTCTTTCATTTATTCCAGAAACAAAAATGAAGCAGCTGTGAAGGAATCATCTGTTAGTACTGCTGAATTTATAGATGGATCCAAAAGCATTCCTGTGACCAGCTGAAGTTAAAATCTTTTGGAATCTGGAATGTAATCCCCATTTAGTACATCAGTGGATAATGTTGAGCTGAAGGGGAAGCCATAGGACAAACAATTGGTTTTATATAATTGAACAACTTTCTGGAGGAAAAAATAGCAGGGCCCCCCAATTATTGCAACAATGATGTTTGTGGAAAATCCCAGGGTTACTTGCACCCACATGTTTATCTACTCATTGGGGTTACAGAATAATCACTTTTGTGTTCGACTGCCATCTTTAAACTAATCATGGGAAGTGGTTACTATTTAGTGTGGGAAATGCCAGGTCTTCCAATGAATGAAATGGAGAATTACAAAAGCAGGTGGCGTTTGAGTAAACTCGTAAGCATGATTTAATTGAACTCAGTGAGTTGCGGCAATGTGTTCTAGGGGTTGGCGAGTCATTCTCAACTAGGAGGAGTCAGGGTTTGTGATCCAGCTTGCTGAGGGTCAGTGGTGCTAGTGCAACTTAAACCTGTATGAAATCCTTGCTAATGTGGGTTCTAGATTACTTCATGATTTTCGTAGACCTAACTAACATGAATACCATATATTCTTAGAATAAACCATAAGCAACTTCACATTCTAGCAAACAGGATTTCAAACTTTGAAATTATTTTAGTTATACATTAACTTGAAATTCAAAAATTGATGTCAAATACCACGATACAATTCCAACGACCGTCTTCATTCCCAACAGCGTCTTTGTCCTGCAACCATGGTTCCTCTCCTTCTCATCTAATCCAGGTTTGTCAGAAATTGCTGGTTTTCCTTCAATTGAAACCATTAATATAAGATGTAGAGATTTTTGGACATACCCCCATTTGAAAGTCGAAATGGGGTATCTCAAATTTCATACCCCCATTGCCGCATTTGAAAGTCGAAATGGGGGTATCTCAAATTTCATACCCCATTTGAAAGTCGAAATGGGGGTATCTCAAATTTCGACTTTCAAATGGGGGGTAATGTCCAAAAATCTCTAAGATGTATTACGTAAAGTAGATAAATGTCAGTATAAGGAAAGACATGCCATGCAATGGGAGGGTAATTATATGATTTGGCCTACTATCTGTGTCATGGGTGCTGTTTTGTTTAGGATAGGTAAAGCTGTAACCAGTCGGCTGGCTAGTGACTATCCCATGTGTGGTGGGGCTGGACATTTGAATGCTCTGAAAAAGCCATTCCATTGAGATGTTTGATCTGAATGGTTATCTTTCTCATAATCCCCCAATGGCATCATTGGGTAGTTGCTTTAGAGAGCACTCTTTCCATATTTTATTGCATCAGATGGGTTGAATTTATACTTTCTAACTAATGGTTTGATCAAGGAGCGATTTTAAAAAGAAGAACAGTAGAGATGTAATTAAGTTACCATTAGAGGCTGTGACATTCCCTTTATTGGCATTCCCGAACTGATGGAAAACGTTGGCATCAGGTGAATTAGGAGGCAAGTTCAAAAGAGCTGATCCAGAAAATGCAGCCAAATGTTAAAAAACGAACAAGTCCAAAGAGCAAGTGACTCCAGATCATCATAATACAAATGAACCTTGGATCTGGTGTAGTTAAGTAAGAAATTAAGTTGAAAGAAATAGATCATATTGTGGCCAATGGTAGGTACATTCAATTATGACTACTTTTGATAGACTTTCACAAAATTTTCATTTTGGTCCACAAAGTTTCATTTGGTCAATTTGGTCCGCAAACTTTCATTTTGTTTGCAATTTGGTCTCAAATCATTGAATCAAGTCATAAACCAAATAAAAGTTTCAATCATTTGAGACCAAATTGCAAACAAAATGAAAGTTTGCGGACCAAATTGACCAAATGAAACTTTGTGGACCAAAATGAAAATTTTGTGAAAGTTTGTGGACCAAAATAGCTAATTTCTCACTTTTGATATTGAACTACACTTATATGATTGAAATGTTAAGTGTAAAACAAATGGTTGACATACTATTTTTATGTACATGTTCACCAAAAAAATGTGTGTGCATTGTATAATACAGTACGAAGAAAACATACCATAGCACTCGGATACATTGGTCTGAACTTTGCAAGTAGTGGGGAGGCTAAAAGCAAGAGTAGCATTGATCTTGGAACCAAGTAGAGGATCATTTTGGTCTTTAATAAGTACACAGAGACACTTCTTGCTCGTCATAATCAGTTGGTTCAAACCACTACAACATTTTGGTGGAGGTTCCTTAGCTGTTCCACTAATATATGGTAAACAAGTTTGTAATCCAACCAATTGGCTTGCACATTCATCTCTATCTTTAGATATGTCTGGTTTTACGAATGTAACCATTGACAAAATTATCATCACTGTAATCATACAGTCAAGTGATCCCGCCATGATCATATACAGAAGATCTACAATGCAAGTCTAGCTAGATACAACAAAGGAAGAGAGCAGATCTGCAGATGCAATGTAGAAGCTTTTTCTTCTTACACAGAAAGTGGAGAGCTTGGAATAACTTGGATTGACATAAATAGAAGAGAAATATAGAATAGGTGTTCTTATGATGTGGGTTTCAATATAATTAATGTAGTGGTGATGATTATAGTGTTGGTTGTTGAAGTAATAATGCTTTGATGTACGTGTGAGTGAAAGGATAATATGTACTCCTAACCATAGGTGAAAATATCGTGCGTGCCGGGCGGATATTCGCGATATTTTCCGTTTTTCCAGAGATCGGCACGGTACGGCACACGGAATATATTCGGATATTAAAACACCCCATGCCGGTCGGCATAAATCGGATATTCACGGCATAAATCGGCAAAAACCGATATTTATCGAAATTTTGGAAATTTTCAATTTTAAAATTAACACATTTATTTTTAATCCCCCGAAGTAGAATTTTCGATGAGATTATCAAAAAAAGGTCCAAAAGGCCCTAGACGTTTGGAAACTTTTGCGACGAACTTGATGGCCCTCCAAGAGCAATATATCAGAAAGAAACGAAAAAAAAGCACGCCCATGCCAAAGTGAAGTTCTCTCTCACTTTTGGCAAACCAGTATACTGTTTGTATCCAAGGTTTGTTTTTGTGTAATGAATAATTGGTATCCAAGGTCGTACGAGCAAACAATGTCATGGGAATATTATTGTACTGAGTTCGTCCCCACACGTATGCGACTCGAAGCTCATCGGTTTGACAAGGGGCGTCTATCATTCTGGGGTTAGCATGTCTTTTATTTTGATTATTAAAATAAAATTATGGGTTGAGTTGTAATGAGGTTGTTTGTGTTTAGTTCTTGTATTGTAAACATATAAAATTTCTATGAATATCCGCCCGATATTTACGATTTTTTCACGTATGAGTAAAACTATCTTGTGTAATACTTCCGTCTTAGCTTCCTTGTATGATTTGTCGTGTGTTTAATTTGTAATGTATGTTTTTCTTTTAATTATATGTTTATATATCGAAAAATTCAAAAAATCACGGAAAGTGCAGAAAACCTCCCAATTTGCCGAATTTTTCGCGAATATTCGCGAATATCCGCAATATTTTCCGGTTTTTTGAATTTGTCAAACCTTTATAATCCGACACATAAGGTCGGATATCCGCGGAATTTTCCGTTTTTTTGAGGATCAGATATCCGCCCTTTACTGATATTTTCACCTATGCTCCTAACAAGAGATATGGCTCAATGGAAAAAAGCCAAGCTGTACATGCAAAATTTTCCCAACAGCTCAAATTAACAAGCATTTGGGATTCATGCTGTTAAGATCAGGAAGCAAGTGACCCCTAAACTAACTCTCAGTATAATGTGTGCTAATAACAGCAATGAGATATTGAGAAGCCATTCTTTTTAATACCAAAAGTCCGAAACCGAAACTGATAACAACAAATTGCAAGATGATATATGGTACAGATTTAGGAGACCAGACTTAAAAGAAAAAAATTGACAAGTCATAGCTCATAACTTATG
Organism: Aquilegia eximia; assembly: GCA_023053565.1. Lineage (NCBI taxonomy): Eukaryota > Viridiplantae > Streptophyta > Magnoliopsida > Ranunculales > Ranunculaceae > Aquilegia > Aquilegia eximia. Next base: position 502,388 of record JALIGU010000028.1, read on the forward strand.
ATGTCCAGGATTTGTTTAAAATGTGCAAATGCCGCGTAGATTTACATATCATTTTACACATATTTGAACATTGGTTTACACATAACTTACATGATCTGTCTTAAACACCAACAATTGATGTCATGGTCAAGTACCACAATACAAAACCAACAACCATCTTCATTCCCAACCACTTCTTTGTCCTGCTACCATCACTCTTCTCCTTTGCATCTGGTACAGAATTGCTAGAACTTGATGGGGTTCCTTGAGTTTTAAACCATTGATGTCAAATATGTAAAGTAGATCAATGCAATAATGATTAATGAGAATAGCCAACTACATTATTTCGGAAATATACTGTATGTTGTAATGAGAGGGAAATGAGCATGGATTTAAAATCCAAGAGACAGGACATACATATGATGGTGGATTGGTGGGTGCTGTTGCCTGTTGGTGTAGGGATATATATCCCATATTCCCATGTGTGATGGGTCTGGACTTATGAATGCGCCGAAAAATCTGTTTCATTGAGATGTTTTATCCCTTCAAATAACTTTCCCAAAAAAGGCACTGGCTAGGTGCACACTTGAGAGAACACTTTATGGGGTGAGGTGTCAAGAAGCAATATTCTTTTCCATATTCTTCACAACACAAGATACTGTATTATGTCAAATGCATGTTTGGTTTTACTTTACAAATTAATGACCAAAAGGTACAGAAAGAAAGAATTATGTTACCAGTTGAGGCTGGAGGGACACTCCCTTTGGTGGAGTTCACAAACTGCTGGAAGACTTTGGCATCAGGTGAATTAGGAGGCAAGTTCAAAAGAGCTGATCCAGAACAAAGTACATACCATCCGAATTAATTAACTGAACGGTAACTAGAAAAGCATGCAACATAAGTATAGGCATAATCAAGATCCCAACCCAAGTACACATTAGATCATTGATCATAAGATAAAATTTCCAAAGGAAATGGTCAATGGGTGGGGATTGTTTAATTGTGATTTGTGACTGTTTTTATATTCAAATACAGATGGAAATGCAAGCCTGAAATTACAATAAATAGGTCATAGCAGAATCAAAACCATGAAAATATATCAATCAAGTAAATAACAAAATGAAAACCAAGAAAAAATTGTTTGTTTTCAGGTAAAGGAAGGACACAAAAGAAGAACATCCTCCCAAGCATCTTAGGGCATATGTATACCATTTTACACCAATATATTTCAGGAATATACGTTTATCGATTACTTTGACTTTATTGTTCATGTGTCTATGTATACTACTATACATGTGCATGTTATTTATACAAATGCTACAAATAACGTACACATACATACCGGGGCACTCAGAGGCGTTGGACGGAAGTTTGCAAACAGCTGGGAGGCCTAAAGCAAGTGTAGCATTGATCTTGAGATCCAATTCAGGATCATTTCTATCTTTGACAAGTACGCAGAGACACTTTCTGCTCTTTCCAAGCACCTCTTTTAAACCACTACAGCACTCTAGTGTAGGTGCCTTACCTGTTCCACTAACATATGGTAAACAAGTGGCTAGTCCAACCAATTGGCTTGCACATTCATCTCTATCTTTAGCCACATCTGAGTTTACAAATGTGACCATCATCAACAGTATCATCAATGAAGTAGTCATATAACAATATGATCCCATGATCATAGAAGATTAGAAGACACAAATACACAAGTTACAAGTACAACAAAGAAGGAAAAAAGCTGCAATGAAGAAGAAAAGTTTTGTTCTTTTAGACAGAGAGTGAAGATAGAGGATGGAATGAAGAGATATTGATCCTTTTTATGCTATGGGTTTTACTGTATTTAATGTAGGAAGAAGGATGCCAGGCTAGGAGTAGTGGAGGACTATGGAGGTGGTGGTGTGTAGTGGTGATGTGATTATTGTGTTGGTTGTTGAAATAATACTTTATTAGTGTTGTAAAGGTAAAAGATTTCACATGTGAGAGGATAATTTGTCCTGACAGGAGATGTGGCACTATTTGTTCATTATTCAGTTCATCACATATTTAGCTTGAAAGTGAGAATTTTCTTTTTTCAAAAGAAGCACAAACTGAACAACCTTACCATTAATCAAATGGTAGATGCAATTTTGCCTAGCCAGCATAAAAAAATAGACCTTGATCTGCCCAGCCCAGCTTCAGATGACACCCAAATTACTATTATTATTGAATATAAGCTATAAGAAGTGAAAACTTTGTAAGATTCTGGGCTGTAGCACCCCGTGATTGTTTTGCTAGTCCTTGATCTGATCCTCTGTTTAATCACGTTTGCAAGTAGGGTCGGTGAATCTCTTGTTCTTTTCTATAATAAAGAGAAAATTATGTTTCTTGTTCTCATCCTAGGGTATAGCACGCTCTGGTGCTAGTAGGTGAATGTCGTCGTTTATACAGAGCACACAAGCAATCAAGGTTTCCTATTGCGTGAGAGTTCTGACTTTAATAAGACACAAAACTGTGTTACATGTGACAAGGAGAGTAATCATGCTCAAGTCACTTTCTACTTCATCTCAAGGTCTCTGACTTCATCTTGAGGTGTATGTCACTAGAAGAAGTCACTTTCTACTTCATCTCAAGGTCTATGACTTCATCTTGAGGTGTATGTCACTAGAAGAGTTACGAGGGCAGTTTAAAGAAACTATGAACGGAAACGACTTGGCTGTGCAATCCAGAACAAGCATACTTGGCTGTGCAATCCAGAACAAAGCATTTTAACAACAGGTACTAACTAAATAGGGCAACCACCTTGTTCCCACTGGAAGATGACCAAGGACAACAAGACCTCCTGCAAAGCACAAATCAGAGGGCAGGGTCAAGGCCAAGCACTATTTCTATGATACCATGACATGGCTTCAGTTGAGTGAAGTCACAAAAGCCTTCAAGATTCATATCAATACTGCTAATCTTCCTTCTAGAATTGCCTCACAGCAATTATCCAAAATACTATTTGCCGCAGTATTTGAACTTTTGTGTCAAGTTGAAGCCGAGAAGGGGTGTTCAAGTAAAGGTTGAGAAATTAAATTACATAGTATTATTTTCACAACAGACATCTCTGACATTATCAGTATCTGGTCACACAGGAGGCCATAAAGAATGCATGTCAAAATGGACAATTAAGATTTGGGATCAGAAACTTCACAACCGGAAAAGAAAAGAAGGGAACAAACAATCAGTTTGATCTTTTCATCAAAACCTCCCAAAACTGATCTTATCAAAGATAAATGCCAAATTCCCACATGACACTATGTAAATTCATTGTCCAAAAAACTAATCATTGATTCATAATGGTGTTGCAAATGCCACCATTCTTTCACTCTGAAGTTCAACAATGCCAGTTAACATAGTAAAACCTCTTGTTTCTAATCCTATATGTAAAACTCCAGAAAAAACTAAATTTATCTAGTCCCCCAATAAACACTGGTGGAGGACAATGTTGAAAATGAGATCCAAAATGGTACTATATTTTCCTTCTTCTGTCTGATAATGAAGATCCATATATTGGTGGGTAAATCACAATGGGTGAATTTTTTTTCCTAAGACCTGTAACTTTTCTATGAAACAGAAGTAGCATATTACAAGCAGATCATGATGGGCCAGAAAAATGAGATAACATGGAGACGATGACATACTTCTGATGATGACATCCATTAAAAAACCAACCAGAAGTATCAGTCATGAGCTCTTCCTCCGCAATCCATCCTGAGGAATAAATTCAAGTATACATGTCAATGGCCAAAAAATAATAACTAAATAAGCCATGAGCACCACAATTCAACAAAAGGTGTGCATAACTGTGGGACTATGTATTTCACATTCACACCCAATTTTAAATTTCCATTCACACAAAGATTCATATAAGGATATGAAGATCACGTGGAGTACTAAATGATTATTAGCCGATCAAGTGGTATGCTTAGGGTTCAGCAAAAAACTTCCAGCAGAACATAAATAAAGATTCTTTTCTGAAATATATACAACAGAAAGAAGTTGGTCGTATACGAACATCAGAAATAAAATAGGAATGAACAAAATCAAGTCTTAATAACAAATTACGCTTTATGATTGCTTTAATGTTAATCTTTCAATATAAATCATTCAGAATATTTGGGCTTAATGAGGTAAACGTTTCCAAGGGTAAATTTATTAGCAGCATATTCATGATAGTGTATTTCAAATTAAAATAAATCAAGGATAAATGAAGAAATAAGTTGTATAATTTAGGTCAATTAATTGGCAGAATATATGATCTAATTGATCTCATATCCAGTGCATGTCTCTTTTTTACTGGTATGAAACTCCTCATGAAACCTACAGAAGCAATCATTAAATAACTATAAATCAAAGGCACATCTGCAATACACATCATTCCGAATCCCAAGAATACCATGTATACAACTTCAAAAATTGTTATCACTCTTCTGGCATACACTCATATTAAAATAAAATGTTCACTGAAAAGAGGCCAACTGTTTACCTTGTAGTCTCAACGTCTTGGCCTGGACACACTGGACTTGCAGCGGAATTCAGCTAATAGTGCTATATGATCAGAAGACCACTCTGGAGACGGAAGTGCTGTATCTTTCCTTAAGTTTTCCTCGTCCAAGAGCTCCAGTAAGGATTCAACAGTCAAAGAGTCCGCTGAAACCAAAAGCTGGTCTATTAGAATATCCAATCGAAAGTCAACATTTAATGCCTACTGTTGATTCAGCTTCTGGATGGGGTTTAGGCAGAACCCCACCCGATATTCAGCCTTTAAACACACTCGTAATATTTGCATGGAAACTACACATGGAAAGATGCAGAAGATGTTCATCTTCTAGTGAGTTTACCTGTGTAGAATATGTAATCAACAGTGCAAAAAAAATCTCTAGAGCAATATGTAAATAGAGGTTCATTTGTTGAGGGGTCCATTCTCATTTGCTGCTGTTCTAGACCAAGACCACGACCCATTCTTGCAAAAGATGAGTACGCACTGACCTACAACAAGAAAGATATCATTATCAGCAGTCATCACATATACAACTTATTTTAGTACATGCACTTTGGGAATATAAGATTACCAATGGTAGCTGATGAGTCAACTTGCTAGGAGGGCGCACTATTCCAAAGGGATCTATTGATAAATCTGGATGCATATGATCAACCTTTCCCAATGCAAGAAGTGAATGAGGAGCACTGCAACAAAGCCCAACAATATATCAAAGTCCGTGAGAAAACGTCCAGTTCACATTAAAGTTATATATTACACGTCAGAACGGTTATCTAGTGAGAAATGGGCAAACCTTCCAGGAATAGAATTAAAATCCCCACAGACTAACATTGGAATGTCTGCACTGTTTGCAATTTTTTCTAGACCTTTCAAGAGAGTATGCACCTAATAGAATAGATATAAACAGAAAGAAAATATCAAATAACAACAAAGATGGAAGTATTAAGAGTTACACAGCAGAAAATGCCCAGATGAGAACCTGCCAGAGCTTAACATCCTTGAGATCTTGGTTAACATTTACATGTGTATTGGCCTGTAAAATAATGCATGAAAAGAACCCAGTATAATTAGATAAGACTCCCATTGAAGAAAAAATCGCAAGGTTCTGTATTAGTGCAAATGGACAGATTCAATATGAAATTGTTTCTGACAGTGATCCACAGTTACAGCCTGTACTTTAACAGAGAGTAAACTATTGTGCAAGTTCTTTATCAACAGGTCATCTATAATCTAAGTTTCGTGATACACAGAGGAATAGAGGACGCACGAAACGCTGCCTTATTTGTTAGTGCAAGTAGAGAGCTCGTCACACATATCCTTTCTCAAATAATGTCGAAAAGCCTCGCTGTTTCAGTACCAATTTGGGGTACCCCCTCATTTATCAGTGTTTATTTTAAAGGTAAAAATAACAATATATGTAAACCTATCACAAAGGCATATGGAAAACTGTAAACATCATAGTATATTACATCAGATCATACGTTGTTATCTATTACAGACAGTGAACTGTCCTTGCATGATGATCATAGCCCAGTTACAAGACAAAAATATTGAAGCCAGACCCAAGAATTCCTATAATCTATTTTTTGTCTTCAATTTTTCTCTTCCTATCTACAGTAATTATACTGCATTTATTCTTAGTTTTCATCATCTACAGCCCCAAGAATAACTTTATTATTAGTCTCCATTATCATTTTTTATTTTATTTAATTTGAATTTCAGAAATAGTAGTGCTAGATCCTTCAAATACATGTAGATAACATCTGAGAAACAAAAAACTGGAAAGGACACGACTCATCAAAATGCAGTACCAAAGTTTCTTTTCTTTTTAAAATGTCAAAAAGCATGCCACTAAATTAACCCTATATAAATTTGAAGTTTGAACATTATCAATTTGACGCACGGAAAAGTTAAGAAGGATGTTATTTTCCCATCTTACCACACATAGCAGTTGTCGTTTTCCAGGAGTATCAGCCACATGATTACTAAACTTTGCTTCCAGAACTGCTATTAGGGCAATATTGTCCTAAAGCAAAGCCAATGGTTCAAACTGTCAGCTGAAAAGTAACAACTGGAATAAAAGTCTAAAAGTAGGCTCAGAAAGCATGTGCATTTGAGTTACCTTAAGTAATCGACTTAAAGCAGTTTTCTTTGGGACATTTGGACCCATTGCATCAGTCAAAGATTGTGCAGCCTTGTTAAATTCAACCTGTATGCAAAAACATATCTCTTTAACAGGTGAAGAAACAATAAGAAAAAGGATAAAAATGTATACAACATTTTCAAACCTCATATTTTTTGACATGGGAAAATCTGTCTCTGCGGAAGAAAGTTGCACAACCATCAATTGCATGGGCGATTCCATTATAAACCTGCAAGCCACAACATAAAATGATGACATAACATTTAGGGAATTTCAAAAATAACACTCCAAATAAAACGAATAAAGAAGCTAACCTCAGTTGTCTTTTTCTTGTAGAGTGCCTGATATCCATGTTTGTCCAACTCAGGTGCAAAAAATTCCTCAAAGTGGTCACTTTGAACCTGAAAGGAAGACATCCTCAGCTAAAACGAATTCACATAACTCACAAATAATCTAGATGTCAAGCACCATACAGTCATCCATACCATTACTTTCAGTAGGTAGGCAAGTTAGACAAATAGACACTGTATGTCTGTATCATACTCAGCCATTACAGCTGCAGTTCACCAAGGTAAATGTATCTTGAAGCTTTGGCCATATAGCTTATAGCATTACATTACAATACACAAGCTCAAATACATAATTCACACATCCATATGTATTGCAGCCCAAAAAAATGACTGTACAAAGACAATCACTTCCTTCTTCAAATAACATTTAAGGAATGCAATCTAGATACATTACAGTCAACTAATGAACAGGGCGTCACCAAAATAGTTAAAAAGACAAACAGCTTCTTATTTCAGACCAACAAAAGAACCCAGCCTTATTATCAAGTTCAGACAGCAGCCTGTCTACAGTTTTTTTTGTTTTTTTTTTCCCTTCTCTAATAAACTCAATCAAAAGTCCAGATTTCACTCCCATATATACTTCGAACGGATGGACGACACTTATCTGAACAGTCAGTATTCTTCATTTGAAAACAGTCCCTCCCTCAGTTTCAGCATCTTTTAAAACTCACTTTGTTTAAACAGGAGATCAAATAACCCGAGGACTCCATGCGAACAATGAGAAGACTGAAAATGTGGTGAATGAGATAGGCCGATCAAACAGAAGGCCCAGTCAATGAGAGGTCGTATGAATTAATTTCTCTTGCATTAAGCACTCTTCCATTCAGTTCCACCACAATTTTAGATAGAATTGATTGTCAAACTACAGCAAGGTGATAAAAAATACACAAAAGTTTGGATTTTTAGGTTTATCATGTCTTCTTTGAGGGAGAAGGGGTCAAGATTTTTGGAAAGATAAACAGCCAATATCAATGTCATATCTACGATTGTAACAATAGTAAAATTTCTAACAGTCCACATCTGAATCGAATATCACAAAATGTGTATGCATTGTGGCATTTTAATATGTTCTGTACAACGCCAGGTCAAGTTTGCGGCATTTTATCCTAAGGGAATGGAAATAATTGCGGTATCAGGTCAATATTTTAATGTTCATGCTTTGCGGTTTTTATTATAAGAAAATGGAAATCTTTTAAATGAAAAACGAATAATTGTGTTCACAGGTCTTACAATATACTCTAGAAACAGATAATCCAGACAAAATCTTAATATTTGGCAATCGAATTTTCATTTGCACTTTGAGATTTTGAATTATGCATAACACAGATGCCACAAAATTATATACTAAGTTCTTAATCAATATTTCTAGCCCCACAGCAAGCATACAAGTAGGATTAACTGCTATGTTGAAACCAAAATAAATATCAAGATGTGTGTGTGTGTATGGAATACCTCCTGAAGACAAAGAATGTCTGCTCGATAGCCTACTATCTCTCGCATCAAATTCTGCCTACGGTAAGGCCAAGAAAGAGCCCAAGAAGGACAGTAACTGTATGATTCACTTGTGGCAGACCCCTCAGCAAGAATGTTATATGAAAGCACAGTAAAAGTGCCTGAGGATGTACGTCCATCTAAATCCGAACGACCCATCATATCAACCCCATTAACTGAAAGTAAATGCCGAGGAGTAGGTGTGGGAGCTGGAATCACGCGGGAGGTCAGAATGGCTTTAACCTGTCCCACTGGTAACTTGGTTTCTGCATCTACTGCTGCACACTCAAACTTGAGAACATGCCCAACATCATCTAATGTTGGTGTATATTTTTTGGACCTTCCAATTTCAAATGAGATTTCGCCGCTTGTTCTTTCCACAATAGCTGCAGGATATACGGATGTAGAGCCATTGTTCATGCTTGTATTTTGTCCATATATCTCTTCCTCTTCTGCTCCATTTTCATTGATGGCGTTGGCTGCTCGGTCATGTAAAACACGATGATGCTGCCAAGCATCTGAAAAACACCTAGAAGAGCAATGGTAACTTTTGGAAGTGGGCACTTTCGCTTTAAGACAACCCAAGCATTGGAAGGTAGCTAGCTCTAATGGATGTACACTGCAAACTTTTTTATCACTTTGGATGCGATACCTGCCAAAAAAAGGAATAAACATGTAGTAAGCATATAAGTTAGGATACAACTTCTTTCCATACCAAATCCGTGAATGATATAAATAGAAATTTAATAATGGAACACCCATCATGCTAAGCTTCTTGTCAACAGCACTTCCGCGTAACTATCATGTGTAACTGGCTTGACCAAAAAGTGAGTACATAAAAATCTACTCCAATAGTAATTAGATAAAATATGACAAAGAAATTCAATGATCTTAATGCATTAGTGAAATCATTTAGTAGGGATTTTTATTTATTTTTCCTAAAACTTGGTAATGAAATTTTGTGTGTGTGTGTGTGTGTGTGTGTGTGTTTTTTTTTGGGGGGGGGAGGGAAGGGGGGGAGATTCTTGTAAAAGTGGAAAACATATACACATTACAAATTTACAATATATCCAAACATAATAAACTATGAAAAAATTGTCCATCCCATGAGGACCTAATTTAAGTTACTTCACAAATATATGACAGATCTATGGAGACCAAAACAGAGTTACTTCCTTAAAGAGATTATCATACTATTACAAGAAAAAACAATAGTTGATATATCATGTACAGCAATTGAGTTTACTAATGTCAGTCTCGCATTAGATAAACTGATTTTTACAGGGTCAAAAAGAAGAATTAAGTTGTAAAGAAATTTTCCACAAAAGAAATCCAAACAAGAAAATCAAAAAATAAATAATGTATAGAAAGCAGGATTTCCAATGGGTAAGGAATTCAATAGAACTTTGCGCAGTTTATCACATGATGTGTATTCATGAAAAAAACACAGACCCAAACTAGAACCAGCTAATCCAAACTCTAACATTAATCAATCCTCAAAAATCCCACCATTTCAACAATATGTTTATACTCAAATCTTAAATACGGAAAAAGAAAGTTAAAAAGAATGAATCTTTATTAACAATTACACAAATGAAGAAGCAAGAACATAACTTACCACTTGTGCCTCAAGTAACAGCGATCAATTGGGGCTGATTCAGGAACATCATCAGTAATAGTTGAATTATCAGAACGTTTCAAGACAACATAAGGCGTAAGTTCACAACCAACAATCGGAATGTCAGATGGAAGATGAACTCTAACTACACTCAGCATTATTCCCAATCTAAGAATTTCACAAAATCACAGATAAACCCTAACCCTAATAATAAAACTGCTTCAATTTTGAATCTTAATAAGAGGCGGAAACCAGGCGAATCCGCCATTACAATACTTTGAAACTCGCCAGCCTTGCAGAATTCAACTTGAACCGATTTTACTACTAATTTGGTTAAAGAATCAGTAGAGTGACGAGTAGAGAAATTAGTTGAAATGGAAGAAGAAGAAGAAGAAGAAGAAACCAAGAGAGTAGAGAGAGAAATTAGAATGGTGAAGTGTTTTGACGAATTAATGGAATGGAATGGAATGGAATCTTTATAATAGAGGTTTTTTGATTTCAAGAAAACTTTCAAGGGAAGGGTTTTTACAGAGGCAGGTTTTTAATTTCTGTTTTGGGGTATTCAGTGTATTCTAATTTCTAAGCTTTATCGCTCTTCCATATTTTTTTACATTTTTGCCCATCATTTGCACTTTTTGCCTATTCTGTCCAATTAACACTCTAGTTTTTTAAGTACCAGTTGTACCACTACACTGGGACTGGAGGACAATTCCAACACAACACAACATGGATTAATGGACCCCTATCCCTCCCCTGTACAGAAGTGTGTGTTACCGCCTTGGTATACTCAAGTTTGTGCAACATGGCAGTATGGCACAAACTCTGCAACATTTAAATTTGTTTCCCTTTTACGTAATAGAAGTGGAGAGATGCACATAATATAAAGACACAATGTTTTGCTAATGAGGAATGCTAAATAGGTAATAGGTAATGGACTTTCTAACATGGACATAAGATACAAACTTGAATCACATGGTAAACTCTGTAACAGCAAATCAGCTCCAATCTGTCCTGATTATCATCATCTATGGACACTACTGATAAGAATTGATGACACCTATCAAATGTCCACTCAGTGGAAAATTATGTTTAGAGTGATAGGGTGTCCAGTGTCGTAACACACTAGAGACCTAATACAGTACATACAAGGCCTCAAATATCAACCTTACTAAGACTTCAACTAGTACGAGCCACGCAAGCGAATTACGGTTAAGATTAAGCAAAACAATAACCCTTCAGTCAAAGAAAAACAAAGCTTTAACAATTTGACATCCAAACCCTAAAGTACATAAATAATTGGGAATAGGTGAAAATGGGAAATAGATTTTAAAAGCCCAAATATTACAAAGAACAATGCAAGACAAAAGGAGAAAACACAATTACATAACCAGCATTAAACATGGCGACAGGCGAGCCCACTACCAGACAGAACACTATCCATCCTTTGTAATTATCCATAGAGAATTACTACTAAATAAATTCCTATTGGACAAGGAAAATAGCAATTCCATTACACTCATCTGCACTATTCCCCTGTTCCCTTGTTTCATTCTGATGTAGCCCCCAGTGAATAGATCTAACTTGGCCATCATTACTTTGACAAACTCCTCATAGTTAATCTGCCCGTCACCATCAACATCCCCTCGTCAACCTCCTCATCGGTGAGTTTCTCTCCGAGGTTGGTCATGACATGGCGCAGCTCCGCTGCCGAAATAAAACCATTTTGGTCCTTATCAAACACCCTGAAGGCCTCCTTCAGCTCCTCCTCAGAGTCAGTGTCCTTCATCTTCGTGGCCATAAGGTTAAGAAACTCAGGGAAGTCAATGGTCCCATTACCATCAGCATCCACCTCATTGATCATGTCCTGGAGCTCTGCCTCTGTTGGGTTTTGCCCCAACGACCGCATAACAGTTCCCAGTTCCTTGGTTGTGATGCAACCTGTCACGAGGTCCACAAATAATACAAATCGTTACAACCAAAGATTGGCATTTACAAAACGCGACTAGACCAAGGCAAAGTACTATTTTAACAGAATATAACATGTTACAAAAAAAATTCTGTTCATTGTCAGACTATTTCACAGGCTGAATGTAAAATATGTAGCTAAAATTTCATGTTCGTACAAAAATCACATTTCAAAAGGCATTCTGCAAACATCAATTTGTTTCCCAGTTAACACAATGAAACTGGCCAACATTCGTGATTAGATAGCGTAAGAACACATAGATAACTAGCCTTCTCGTCTGCAATACCTCTAAAACAAAGGTCACGGATTTACTATAATTAATAAAATACGTGGAGACCTGTCTACCTCAACAATCATAGTTGTTGCTGTCATTCATGAAATTAGACCCCACACATATGCAACACGAAGAGAATGATCATTGAACTGTCATTAACATTATGCCAGAGACATTTCCACCCAACATTTATACAAAGCAACATACAAGTACTACCCGATTACAATATACAGCAGTCTTTATATTCAACGATTTCAGAAACATATCCTAAATTATCCCATCTCTTCTTCCGCAAACCTTTCCCATTCTATAAAAAAAAATGATAACTATAGATAATATCATTAAATTGAAGCATATGATTTTATATTTAAGAAATTGTTTATGTCAACAAAATAAAACGAAATTTTTTGCCGGAGGGCATTAGAAGTAACTGAGGCAAGGTTCACATCCAATCCAGGGTCTGAAACTGTATATTTTGTGCGGATTCAAACATATATAGCAGATTTTAGTGACATTAAAAACACCATGTACCAATAATTAACAATATAACATGCTTTCAATTTCACAGTACATCACTAATTACTACATATATTGGAAACATAATATCATAAATATGGAAGTTTTGGACCCTGATCTCGGAAACATTCAAGACATAATAATCAGATATTTATGATGATGTAAATAAAATTATAAAGAAAAGATAACCAGAAATTTATATTGAATTATATTGAATTGAACATGCAGATATTGGTTTCCAAAAGGCAAGAAAGCTGTTCAAGGTTATTAGGGCCAAGGTTAAAGAATAATTACATTTTTTATTGTTAGATGTTTTACCAAAATACACTAGTAGTCTAGTACTATATAGTGGATTGATTAACAGGCAGAGAGTCAAATCTAAGATGCGAGTAATAATATTATAATAATAATCACAGGGAAGATAAACCACAGCAATAATAAATTTAGCAAATAAACATCCAACAGATACCAATTACATAACCCAATATAAAAACATAACATCCAACAAACACTAATTCAACATATAAAATATTAACCAAGGTTCATAATAAAAGAAGTTAACACCATATTATCTCCAAACCCCTCTCACAGTTAATTAAAAACCAGTCTTCACGATGCAAAAAGAAGCCTCTATAGGATTTCTAGCCTGAAAAAATGGCGCGGTATCATAAGAGTGAGAAGCCTGGAAATAATCCCTGAAAGAAAACACACAATAAAAAGAATCAGCAAAACAAAAAACTTACGTTCAAAAAAGAATTGAAAATTAATTTTTATTCTTTAAAAATAACTTACTTCTTGTTAGAACTGGAGCAAGAACAGCAAGTTTTAGGGCAAGGAAATTGAAAAAGAAGCAAAATAACTTTCTTTAGCAACAGTAAGATGTAAAACGAGAGAGAGAGAGAGAGAGAGAGAGAGAGAGAGAGAGAGAGAGAGCGAGCTTACAATGCACTCAATTTTGTGACTGCTCAGCTCGAAACTCTTTTTCCCAGCAGATAAAGCTTGCATTTTTTTCATATAAAGCTAACACAAAACAAATAAAAACAAGTCATTCAAGCATCAAAAGAAAAATAAATGAAACTAAACTAATGAGATTGACTAGATCGGAAGAAAAAGAATAAGTGAATTAACCCACCGACATCTCGTCAGAATTCTTTGCAATTCAGATTCTCTCTAATACAATACAACACAACACAACACTACTCTCAAATGTATTAGGTCTTAGCGTTTATATAGAAATAAGATTGATTCTAACCCCTTAGATCGAAGACAAAGGATTTATTTTAAACCCTTAGATCGCCAGCACATAATCGATCCAACCAATTCCCTTCACTTACCTCTTTAATGTTTGGGCCGGGCCTCTCTGATTGGGCCAATCTACCGGAGCATAATGTGACCAGAGTCCAGAGGAACCATTCCTAACTAATTGACAAAAAAAACAATATTATTCTATAAGGCCTTATTCTAATTTTATTAGGCTAAAAGGACATCGGACAAAACTTATTACCTAAAAGGATAACCGGCAGATCTTATTAGAAGGACAGAAAAGATTTTATGGTTCAAGGACAATCAACTTGATCTTTTTGTGTTTTTTTTTTTTTTCTAAAATCCCATTTATACCCTTCTTCATCTCCGATGAATGTATCTTTTACTTCTTCATCCTCGCTCTCAATTTCACTGGTATATTTCATCAAAATGAGTAAAATAAAACTCAAAAGAAGAAATCAACAACAACAATCATCAAAATCAACATATCAAATCATCTAATCAGAAAGGATCAAATCAATGCATCGTTCACAATCATAAGAAAATTGTAGTATTAATTATCGAACATTTGAACCCATAAAAAAAATAAAAATAAAGAACCTCTTGAACAAGAAGAAGGAGGTTCGGAAAAAAAAAAAAAACAGGTAAATTTTCAATTTGATTCGAAATTGAGGGTTTGTTTAGTTAAAATTTCAAATTTTTTTTTTTTCTTTTTTATTATTTTTAAAGTTTTAATTATAATCAATTTGCTGGAAAATAAGTTTCACAATCTAATGATGTTGCAAAAGATGGATGAGAAAAGAAGAGAAAGAAACAGTTAATTCAACATCAACAACGGATTTGAACTCTAAAGAAGTATTTTCATCAAATTATGGTGTTCCATCTATTGTTGGATGTGTTATCAAACTTCTGATCATGTGTTTTGTTTTAAGATATTATCATGATTGTACATGAAATCGTTTATGATCAAACCTGTGATATATGTTTTGTTCTAAGTTAAAATCATATATGTTTTGTTCTAAGATATTAATATGATTGCACGTGAAATCATGTATGACAAAATCTTTAATCATATGTTGGTGAAATCATGTATGATCAAACCTCTGATCAGATGTTTTCTTATATGTTAATATTGTTGAACTATATGCAGTGATTAATTAAATCTAACAACGCCAACAACCCGCAACCTAGATATTCGTGAGAACACCTCTTTTGCAATACATGATCTGTTTGTCAATAATGTCAAAGATTACCAAACAATAAACAATAGTATAAGAAGAATAAAACAATAAAGAACAATAACACCAAGATATACTCTCTTGTCTTGTCTTGCAAATACCAAGTTACTTGGGTATTTATAGCACATTGATAGAAACCAAATCCATATAGAATTACTTATTCAAAATAGAGATAAATAGGAAACCGAGTCCAAATAGAACTCCTGCACATATATGGTTTCCTTAACCAATATAAGAATTGATCCTATGGATCACACCTCTTATAAGGTATAATCATGTGCACCCAACTATTGCAAGCCAATCTACAACAATCTCCACCTTGGCGAGCCATCGACCAAAAAACAAGATCATTGCAGCTTGAATTTCTTCAAGCACCCTCACATTGGCAAGAACTTTCTTGCCTCAACGCACCTCAAGTGAGGAGGTGTTCCACCCAATCTTTAGCATGTAGAAAGATTGAGCAAGTTCAAACAATGTCTGAACTTCTCAACTGAAACTGGCTTAGTAAGACAATCTGAACCATTCTCATCCATGTGAACCTTCTCAACTGTAATTTTCACCTGAGTCCAACCAATCCCGAATCCGATGATAGCGAATATCAATATGTTTCGTTCTTGCATGAAACATTTGATTCTTCGCAAGGCAAATAGCACTCTGACTATCACATCTTATCATCATAGAACTTTGATCTAACCCGAATGTGGTTATTAATCTCTTCAGCCAAATAGTTTCCTTGCAAGCTTCTGTTACCGCCATATACTCTGCCTCAGTAATAGATAAAAAAGTAACCGTTTGGAGCATTGATCTCCAACTAACCGGTCTTCCACCATAAGTGAAGACGTACCCTGTGGTGGATCTTCGCTTATCTAAATCTCATGCGTAATCAGCATCCGCATAACCCGAAACACATGATTTCTCTTGTTGTCTTTCAAACAAGATACCCAACGTCTTAGTGCCCTTCAGATACTTGAGAATCCATGTCACAGCTTTCCAGTGTGGCTTTCCCGGATTCGCAATGTATCTCGATACTACACTTAGTGCTTGAGCTAAATCAAGTCTTGTGCATACCATTGAGTACATGAGACATCCTATTGCGCTTGCATACAGCTTCTTCTTCATCTCTTCCATTTCAGCATCTGTGGAAGAACATTAACTTTTGTTTAAAACAAAACTGTTGTTCAAATAAGTTGACACAAGATCTACATCAATCATATTGAAGCGCTCAAGTACCTATTGAATGTACTTGACTTGTGACAACCATAACTTTCCCGCTTTCTTGTCTCTCCTTATCTCCATACCTAAAATCTTCCGTGGAGAACCAAGATCCTTCATGTCGAATTCTTTGCTTAATAACGTTTTCAGTTCCTTAATTCTAGACATATCCCGACAAGCAATAAGGATGTCATCAACATAAAGTAGCAATAGGATCACCATCCCATCATCGAACACATGAGTGTACACACAACAATCATACTCACATCTTCTATACCCAATGTTCAGCATATAAGAGTCGAAGAGTTTGTAGCACTACCTTGAAGATTGTTTAAGCCCGTAAAGAGACTTTTTTAACCTACAAACCAGATTTTCCTTACCAGCTTCAACAAAACCCTGAGGTTGAGCCATGTAGATGACTTCCTCTAATTCACCATGGAGAAAAACAGTTTTGACATCTAACTGCTCAAGCTCCATATCCTGCTGAGCAACCAATGATAGTAACACTCTAATAGAAGTATGTTTCACTACCGGAGAGAATATTTCATCATAATCAACTTCTTCCTTTTGTGAGTACCCCTTCGCCACCAAACGTGCTTTGAGCTTTGGTGGTTCTTTCTCATGCATTCCTTCCTTCTTCCTGTAAACCCACTTACAACCAACAATTTTTCTTTCTGCGGGTTTAGGAACCAACTCCCAAACAGAGTTCTTGTATAGAGATTCCATCTCTTCAGCAATAGCTTCAATCCACTCTTCTCTTTTGTTACTTTCAACTGCTTCACGATAAGAAGTAGGATCACTTTCACTAATGCTTAAAGCATAATGAACTTCTTCCTCGAACCCAAGTCTAATAGGTGCATTGACTTGTCTTTGGCTCCGGTTCTTTGCTATGTTGTAAGGTTGTTGTTTATCTTTATTAGATTCAACCTCCTTTTCACATTGTTGTTGTTCTGGCCCATCCTCTTCAACCCTTGCATCTGACTCCTCCACCTAAATAGGAGTCTCCATGTTGGATACCTTGGTAAGAGGAGATATCTCTGTAGTTGTTTTTATTAACAATAGTGTTTTTCTCTCCATTCTTCATGTCTTGATTCGTAGGCATAGTCTTCTCATCAAACACAACATCTCTACTAAGGATTTTCTTTCGGTTCACTGGATCCCATAACTTATTTCCCTTCACTCCCTTCTCGAAGCTAATGAAAATGTATTCATGAGATTTGGGTTTAAGTTTGGTTCTCTCATCATTAGGAATAAGAGCATATGCACTACATCTAAAAACCTTCAAAGTAAAGTAGTCTACCGGTTTACCTGACCATACCTCTTTTGCACATCTGAAATCAAGCATCTTCGATGGTGAATGATTAACCAAGTGACAAACATGGTTAAGCGACTCTGCCCAAAATATCTCTGGCAGACCTGCATGAAACTTCATGCACCTCTCTTTATTCATAAAAGTTTTATTCATCCTTTATGCAACTCCATTCTGTTGGGGATTCTTCTTCACGGTAAAATTCCTTGCAATACCTTCATTTTTGCAGTACTGTAGAAACTTTCTATCCTTATATTCACCGCCATTGTCAGTTCTTAAATACTTGATTTTTCTGCCTGTTTGATTCTCTACCTCTACCTCCCACTCCTTGAATTTAGTGAAAACGTCGAATTTCTCCTTCATGAAGTAGACCCAAACTTTCCTCGAAAAATCATCCATGAAAGTGACAAAGTAGCAAACTCCACCTTTTGATTGAGTATGTGAAGGCCCCCACACATCTGAGTGAATATAGTTAAATACTTCTGTACTTCTATTCTTTGTATCTGCAGCTTTGAAGAGTACTTTAGTTTGCTTTCCCATAATACAATACTTGCGGAACTCAAGTTTACACTCTCCTACACCCTTCAACAATTGTCGTTTGTGTAGTTTTTCCATGGCTCTTTCACTCATATGCCCTAGCCTCAAGTGCCAAAGCTGAGTATGATCTTCTTGTGTAGAAATTGCAGCTCCACCAACTACTGTATTTCCCAAAAGCTTATACAAATTGTTAGGAAGTCTTACTCCTCTCATAACCACAAGTGAACCCTTTGAGACTATGAGATTCCCATCTTTGGATTTATATGTGTACCCATTCTTATCCAAATAACCCAGAGAATTAAGATTCTTCCTTAGTGTAGGAACATATTCCACGTTACTCAGAGTCCTAACGATTCCATCATGCATCTTCAACTTTACCGTACCAATTCTACAAACTTTACAACTGAAATTATTCCCCATAAAAACTACGTCGCCTTTTATTTTTTCAAACGTGTCAAACCAGTCTTCGTTTGAACACATATGATAAGAAGCACCACAATCTAAAATCCAAGGCGAAGAAATATCATTACCTGAAGAAGTCGCCAAAATTTCTCCGTCGCTATCATCTGTAACAACGCTGGCTGAATTTGAATTTTCGGCCTTTTTCTTTTTTTCCTTATATTTCTTACAATCTCGTTTCCAGTGGTCTGTCGTACCACATTCAAAACAACCTTCTTTATCCCTGGATTTAGATTTGCCCCTGTCTTTTGATTTGTTACTTCTCTTACTTGTTCGGCCCAACTCATTAGAATTCTTGACATATAGTCCTTCTGCTTGAGAGTCTTCACCTGTGTTCTTATTCATCTTCACATGAGAGATTATATCTTGAACAACTTCATCATACTTTTAAGTATCATTGCCGAACATCAATGTGGTCTTGAAGTGCTTGAAAGATGGAGGCAAAGATCTGAGCAGGTACAGAGACTTATCTTCATCGTCATACTTCACATCCACCCGTAAATTTGTGATACACTTATTGACACACGTTTAGATGTTCCATAAGATCACCACCTTCTTCCATCCGAAGATTCAAGAGTTCGTCTTTCAAGAAAAGTTTATTGGATAAAGACTTACCCATATACAACTTCTCGAGCTTTTCCCATGTTCCTTTGGCGTTAGTTTCCTCCATCACATTAAACATCACTTTGTCCGAGATATGTAGTTCGATGGAACTCATGGCTTTGATATCTGCTTTGTTCCACTTGTCATCTGACATGTCCTTTGGTTTCTTATCTTTCCCGTTAAGAACCACATGAAGATCTTGTTGGATCAAAACGTTTATCATCTTCCTTTGCCATAGTGTAAAGTTATCTCTACCGTCAAACGGTTTAACCTCAATTTTTACACCGCCGCCAAGAGTAGTAACCGATGGTTTCTTACTGTCGTTATTCGCAGGAACACCTGTAGTCTCCGTCATCTTTGACAAAACCTTAAATCCAACCTAAGCTCTAATACCACTTGTTGAACTATATACAGTGAATAATTAAATCCTAACAACACCAACAACCCGCAACTTAGATATTTGTGAGAACACCTCCTTTGCAATACATGATCTGTTTGTCAATGATGTCAAAGATTACCAAATAATAAATAATAGTATAAGAAGAATAAAACGATAAAGAACAATAACACCAAGATATACGTGGTTCGACAATGCCTACCTCCACGGGGAACAATGAGAAGATTTCACTATAAGAAAAGAAACACCGATTACAATAATCTCCTTAGGATCTTTCTCAAGATCTTAATCTCTCACCTTAAACCCAATACACCCTTTGGCTCCCAAAGTTCTCTCTTACTTACTCTATCCATCTGTATGTTTTTATTGTTTTCTACTCTCTTGTCTTAACTTGCAAATACCAAGTTACTTGGGTATTTATAGCCCATGGATAGAAACCAAATCCATATAGAATTACTTATTCAAAATATAGATAAATAGGAAACCGAGTCCAAATAGAACTCCTGCACATATATGGTTTCCTTAACCAATATAGGAACTTATCCTATTGATCACATCTCTTATAAGGTATGATCTTATGCACCAAACTATTGCGAGTCAATATACAACAAAAATTGTATATGTTTTATTTTAAGATGTTAATATGATTGTAAGTGAAATCATGTATGATCAAATGTTTGATCATATGTTTTGTTCTAAGTTAAAATCATATACGTTTTGTTCTAAGATATTAATATGATTGTACGTTAAATCATGTATGCTCAAATGTTTGATCATATATTTTGTTCTAAGTTAAAATCATATATGTTTTGTTCTAGGATATTAATATGACTGTAGTCATCATATATGATAAAAAATCAACACTTGATAAAAAAAAACAAGCATCTATCATGTTATGTTATAGAAAATCAAGTGGGAGGGGGGGGGGGGGGGTTGGTGGTAAATTATATTTACTGCTGTGAAAAATCAAGTGTATGTCATGGTATGTTGATAATTGATTATATGTTTTGTTCTAAGAATTTTATATGATTGTAGGAGAAATCATATTGGTAGTATCATAATCGAACTTATAATCATATGTTATGTTTTAATATATGTCTCAATAATAATGCAGAAAAAATATGTGACCCAAAAAGTCAATAAGAAGTTTGCATCGAAGAATAGAAAGCAACCACTTGACATTGATTGTCCACCACTTAGTCCACAAACCCCACATCAAGGTGAAACGGCTAATTGTGTGCTCTTTGTATGAAATCACGAAGACTGGGCCATAACAACCTTGTTGTTCCTTCTAAATTTGATATAACTTTGGGATTCATAAGCGTACATCAATTGTTGTCAATCCGTTGGATGATCTACACGTGAACTTTTAGGGTTATAGTTTTGATTATAGTAGAAAATATGTGTGATCATAGTTATAATCATATGTATCACCATACAAGATTAATTGGGATCAGTTGAATATGTGTTAATCATATTGGAAGCTACTTAAGTTAGCTTAGTATGTAATATATTGAAATAAAGTGGGGTCCAGATGTTGATTATGTTTCTTTTAATTTTCGAAAAACAATGCTTACAAAGGGGTTATTTTTGTCAAAAACCAAAATAACGGTTTGGGCTGGAAAAAATGTCCTACAAACTAATACACAACTACTCGTGTCCTTTTGGCCCAATCAAACAGGAACTGTGTCCTTGGGCCAACTCACTAAAAAAAAAAAAATCATACTGCTACCCGGTAGTTTACAAAGAGCTATCCTGTTTTTTTTAGTTCACCCCACCAAAAATAATTTACCTTTAAGGCACCAATTCTACTATCAGCCATCCGTCAAAAAGAAAATCTCTTCTCTCCATCTCTTCACTCTCTATCTCTCTTTCACTGTGTTTTTCTATTAACAAAGAACGACATACAGTCAGACCAAATAAGTGCTCAATTTTATTTGTAATCCGTATTTTCTGATTAATTTTTTTTTTATTTTTAAATTTATCATAAATATGTTTCTCCAATATTTTCTGATTAAATTCTTTTTCAATTTCGAACTACCTACAATTTTTAATTTTATTTACACAAACAAAGACGGTGTTACTGATAGATTTAATATATTGAATTTTTGGGTATAGTTATTAAAGTGGTTGCAAAAGAAAAAAAAAATTAAAGCAATACAAGTTAATCAAATGACAGGGACGAATGCAAGTTCAATTTTATTTGAACCCCACTACACGCTAGCCATCAACCATGATTGAAGTTTATTTATTATATTACATTTTGTTTCCACTCATCGCATTAGAACATGTCTTTCTTGGTAAATTATTTCTTCTTCTTTCCATTTGATTTTGATATATGCTATGTGTTCCTCTGTTTCTGAAATATGTGTTCCTCTACTTCTGAAATCTAGTTCGAGAAGATGAAGGGATTGAATGATTAATGTTGGCAGGTGGCTCTAGTATAGGGTGCACATAAGTTTTTTAAGGGTTGGGATAGCTCATAACCAACTAGTATGAGAATCTGAAGATTTACTGTAGTGATTTCCCATTCTATGTTAATAGCATAACCAACTAGTATGAGAGGAGTTTTTTAAGGGTTGGGATAGCTCATAACCAACTACTATGAGAATCTGAAGATTTACTGTAGTGATTTCCCATTCTATGTTAATAGCATAACCAACTAGTATGAGATGTTACTGTGGTTAGATTTACTGTAAACCACGCAAGCGAATTATGCTTAAGATTAAGCAAAACAATATCCCTTCAATCAAAGAAAACCAAAGCTTTAACAAATAACAATTGACATCCAAACTCTAGAGTACATAAATAATTGGGAATAGGTGAAAATGGGAAATAGATTTTAAAAGCCCAAATATTACAGAGAAAATGCAAGACAAAAGGAGAAAACACAATTACATAACCAGCATTAAACTGGCGGCAGGCAAGCCCACTACCAGACAGAACACTATCCTTTGTAATTATCCATAGAGAATTACTACTAAATAAATTCCTATTGGACAAGGAAAATAGCAATTCCATTACACTCATCTGCCCTATTCCCCTGTTCCCTTGTTTTCATTCTGATGTAGCCCCACAGTGAATAGATCTCACTTGGCCATCATTACTTTGACAAACTCCTCATAGTTAATCTGCCCGTCACCATCAACATCTGCTTCACGAATCATCTCGTCAACCTCCTCATCGGTGAGTTTCTCTCCGAGGTTGGTCATGACATGGCGCAGCTCGGCTGCCGAAATGAAACCATTTTGGTCCTTGTCAAACACCCTGAAGGCCTCCTTCAGCTCCTCCTCAGAGTCAGTGTCCTTCATCTTCCTGGCCATAAGGTTAAGAAACTCAGGGAAGTCAATGGTCCCATTACCATCAGCATCCACCTCACTGATCATGTCCTGAAGCTCTGCCTCTGTTGGGTTTTGCCCCAACGACCGCATAACAGTTCCCAGTTCCTTGGTTGTGATGCAACCTGTCACGAGGTCCACAAATAATACAAATCGTTACAACCAAAGATTGGCATTGACAAAACCCGACTAGACCAAGGCAAAGTCCTATTTTAACATGTTACAAAAAAAAATCTGTTTATTGTCAGACTATTTCACAGGCTGAATGTAAAATATGTAGCTAAAATTTCATGTTCGTACAAAAATCACATTTCAAAAGGCATTCTGCAAAAATCACACAATGAAACTGGCCAACATTCGTGAAGAGATAGCGTAAGAACACATAGACAACTAGCCTTCCCGTCTGCAATACCTCTAAAACAAAGGTCATGGATTTATTATAATTAATAAAATAAGTGGGGACCTGTCTACCTCAACAATCATAGTTGCTGTCATTCATGAAATTAGACCCCACACATATGCAACACGAAGAGAATGATCATTGAACTGTCATTAACGTTATTATGCCAGAGACATTTCCACCCAACATTTATACAAAGCAACATACAAGTACTACCCGATTACAATATACAGCAGTCTTTATATTTTCAGAAACATATCCTAAATTATCCCATCTCTTCTTCCGCAAACCTTTCCCATTCTATAAAAAAATGATTAACTATAGATGATATCATTAAATTGAAGCATATGATTTTACATTTAAGCAATTGTTTATGTCAACAAAATAAAACGAAATTTTTTGCCAGAGGGCATTAGAAGTAACTGAGGCAAGGTTCACATCCAATCCAGGGTCTGAAACTGTATATTTTGTGCGGATTCAAACATATATAGCAGATTTTAGTGACATTAAAAACAGCATGTACCAATAATTAACAATATAACATGCTTTCAATTTCACAGTACATCACTAATTACGCTACATATATTGGAAACATTCAAGACATAATAATCAGATATTTATCAACATGTAAATAAAATTATAAAGAAAAGATAACCAGAAATTTAAAAGTAGATCAAAGGCTTATATATCAAAAAATCACACAACTTGATCTGAATACTAAAACATCTAGAAGCATTTAAAACAAAAACCTAAATTCAAAAAACAACAAATAATCTAACTAAGATTAGATCTAATAATGAAATGATGAAAGAGAAAAATAAAAATTCAAAACCCTAAAAAATACAAAAAAACACAAAGAAGAAAACAAAGAGGAATTTGAGTATCTGACCATCTCCATCTTTGTCGAACAAACTGAAAGCTTCCTTAAACTCAGAGATCTGGTCATCGGTAAGTTGATCTGCCATTATTTCTTCAAATTGAAGATTGGAATCAAGATGAAAATGAAAAAGTCAGAGAGAAAGAAAACAATAATACGAATTGATCGTTTACTCTCTTCTTAGTCTCCGGACAATAAGGGATTTATACGTGAATGAAGAAGTGAAGGGACGTTTGTCTCTCTCTCTCTCTGCGTTTGAGTCAGTTTCAATAAAATAGGCAAATGCCACGTCTATAGTCAACCGGGAACCACTCTTTTGTTAACTGAAACAGCCGGTAATGAACGATGATCCGCGTGTATACAGCGTGTGCGTGTGGAAACCGCGTCTCAAACCTGTCGTCAACCCCCTAAAAAGTCCTCAGGATATATACATGGGTGGTCCCTACAGGAGTAAAGGTTTCAACTTTCAACCCTGCTTCTTTCACAATTCACCTTTTGAAAGCAATTTCAAAGCAATCAGATGGATATGGATAATATTGAATCTTATAATATAATGAAATAAATGAGTAGCATTTGAGTTTGAGACACAAATACAATCTGAGTAGCTGATGCCTGATAGTAACACTGGTGATTTGAATTTAAATACTTGCGAAAATGAAAATATATCAAGTGTTTCATATTGTAATGTATGAGATGCTTATGATTTTTGGAAAATAATCTGTGGTAAGATTATATAAATTACATGTTACAACAATGGTCTGAATTCACTATATAGATAACAATTCTTAAGATGCTAGATGAACACTTGACATAACCACTTGTCACTTTCTAGTTTCTACTATGCATATGACTGTATTTTCTATTTCAACATAGCTGAGTATAGGCAAGCTTGACAGAAGATACAACTTTATGCTGAAAATGATTCTAAATTTTACTCATCATATACTGCATTGACATTCTAAACTCATCTTCAAGTTTAGATCAGCTTCCATCCATTGCAGAACATTTGACATAGAGCTCAAATCAACAACTGGAAGAGATCTCAATTGAACCGAATTGCTCCCCCAGCATACGGAAAGCCATAAGCCTAGATTCCACTGGGTAAGAACCGATCTTCAAACAGCTTTTGGTTGGATTTGCTCAAAGTCAAATACCTCGAACATGAGACGTCGCACATCTGGCTTCCCATATACTGTGTAAGATAGTCCAAGGATGGCTTGTGAAATGGCAGTTGTGACAGGGTTTCTAAGTCTTCGGTTGTGTTCGTATTTGTCCTGGATCTGCTCATCATAAATGATGAAGCGATGAAGGTACTTGTCCCTGAGATACTTCCCACAGAATTTGTTGAGCATAAGACGACGATGCCTCTCCTGTAACCATCTTCCTGGAGCATCAAGATGCTTCATGAGCAGCCTCTCGGCCATCACAAGATCCTGCAAACAAGGAAAATAAATAAATCTCTGACCGGCAAAATCGTGATTCTCTGTCTGTTATTATCTTGTTATGTGCAAATGGGCAGTCTGACCTCACAAAGTATAGGTGGATACCTTAGCTTTCTTTTATCTCTAGAAAAATTATTTCGCTGTTACCTATGGAAGTGATCCAGTGAGAGCCACTGGGAAGCACAGCGGCCTCACAGTCAAGAATACAACAATTGTGGGATACAGACGACCACATTATCCAAACAATCTAATGTAAAATGTCTCGATTGTGCATCCCTCGAACGGTGAAAACGTTCTGGTCAAAGTTATTAATGGACTTTCCTAGTGGATGAAGTCATCCAAGCTGAGCATGTTCCATTTTTTTTTTCCACAGCTGTTGTTTAGTTCTTTCGAAAAGTGGCTCCTATTATTCTTGGTTATTGTTAATGAAATGGTTAAGGTCCTGCCAAACTTCTTGGGTGTTTTTCCTTTGTTTTAGTTTTTTTTTTTTGTTATAAACTAAGGACCTAAGGTAAATGGATGTCGAATCAGACAGGAAAAAAGACCAAGCCAGTTTGAAGATCGAGGCATTAACAAGTCAGGACGACAAATTCACTCTCATGCCACGTTTTCTTGCCCAGAACCAAGTTGAGTAGTAATGCAGAATTTGAAGAAAGAGATGGGAAAATCTCTCAAAGAAGAATAGAAGAAAGGGTTCGAACTTCGAAATATTGAAGATCATGCAGGATGATGGATCAAGAGGCAAGGAAACCCATAGAACATAAAGTGAGGCTTGTAGAATAGTCGGAGTCAAATTGTAACAAACGATACAGCTTTTAGACAGACTGACAGAGCTTAACTGGAAATAACATCCACCTTGCCATGCATCATATTTCTTGTTTGATCAAAAGCAGTCCACAAACTATAACGAATTTCAGTGATGAACTAAAGAAACTGAAACCTGACGGAATTGTTATGTGAACCATGAGAATTTGGTGCTAAAAGGTGGCCAGGAAGGACCAATAATTTTAACAATCTTGGAACTCATCTGTTGTGTGGTAAAAGTAAACCAGCAAATTTTAGTACTATGAGGTAGCCAACCACTTAGAGGGTCCTTATTGGCAAGTATATGTTGCATATGGTACACTCATGAGTGTAGTGTTCCACTGTTACATACTTATCATTTATATCATTCTTGTTAATAATAGAACTTTCAAGTGCAAAAACGTTTATATCATAATTACCTGGATCTTTTGACCGACATATTCCAATCTTTCGAAACAAAATCGAGGATGCTCAAACTTGTATTTTGATGGGTGCGAGAAACATAACTGTATTGCCATTAAAAAATAAATAGAGTTAAAAACCTAAGAATATAAATCTACTACTCAAACTATTTGAAACATGCTCATCTAATGACATTGCACAACCAAATATAAAGATAATATTTTAAACATGTTCTTCTTGCCCAAAGTACAATCAGATTAATCTCAATCCTAAATTTTCTCATTCCCTGTGTTCTGTTTTCCTATCAATAAAATCACATAAGCTATGGAGCCCAATTATATACGCATAAGCGACAAATTTATCAGATAGTAGTATTTATCGAGAAGATCACCTGAAGACCGAGTCCAAGTTCAATGTTCCTTGCCTCCATTATTTCTGGAATTCTATCAGTCATCCGTAAGGGATATCCCAATGTCTGCATGACTTGAGGTCTGCTCTCAAAATCCCAAATATTCCCACGAAAACGATGCATACCAGGAGGAACACATGCTCTAAAAAGCCTTGGGTGTGCAAATAGTGCATCTTCTGGAGGCTGCACATGAAAACAAGTGTCAACCAAGATAATCAATTCCCAATATTATTTTGAACATGGTTTATGTGTTGTACCATAGTAATGGACCAAAAGCCATCGGACGATTAGCTTGCATGACACAAATGATATCTGTATAGAAAAATTCCTTAAACCAGATCTTACAAGGCTGCAGATCTGTGGTGATATATACATGTTATGCACAACCCCCATCTTTCCCTACCCTCACCCCATAAAAACAGAAGATTAAAAGGGTGTAACTATGATGGGAAAGATATATATAAATACAATAACGTATCAAACATATCAAACTCCTTAAATTATTCTTATCAAACTCCTTAAATTATTCTTTCTTCTCTTCCACATGCAGTGAGAACCAAACAAATATGCTGCATTTAGAAGGTAACCTGGTGAAATTCAAACCACCTCAAGACAAGGTGCTTGTGGCAAATATGAAAAGAAGAGACTACTCAAGAGGCAAAAAGATGCATACAACTGCCCAAAAATTTTAAAAAAATAAATGTGTCAACTATGCTTGCCTTGTAGACGGCAACCTCTTGCCAAGTGAGTTTTTTGTCTTCAAATTCTACAGATACATAATCAACATCTTCCAGTTGCCTTCGTAACTTTGGCTGGCAGCTTTCATCGTCGGGGTCCATACCAAATACCTCAAAAAGAACACGATATACTTCTGGCATGCCATAACACAAATATATAGCTCCAAACAGAGCCCAGAACACAGACCTAATTATATCAAACACAAAAATACAAAGAAATTAACAACTAACATAACATATTAACAACCAGTGTAATTAGACAATAAATAGAAAATTTGTCTGAAGACAAAGAAATGCAGAAAGTAAAAAACTTAATTGTTGGACATATGTCATCCAAATCATGTATGCTCCATAGTTACAGTGGATTCTTTCAGGCTTCAGAGTCATAACAAGGACTCATAACCAAAGTGTTGAGATGTTTTATTGGGAGTAACTAGATACATTGAAGAAGTTAAAAGCACAGTGACAAAATACATAGTAGTAGTAAAACCACGCCTAGAATAAGAGCCAGAGAACTCTTGAAATGAAAAAACCCACATGTGTGCAATAGTTTGATGACCACAACATATTTTAAATCATGCAAAGACAAAGGATCCACACTATAAGTAGAACATAGGTAGAGAGAACGTATCAAGCAAATGGAAACAATAACATAACAATGATAATGTCAACAAGGTCTATCCGCTGTGTAACATGGACATTTTGGAAATAGTGGCACCCTTGTATTGGACACACTAGTTAGATACTCCAAACAGACAATTGTGTGGCATGTATGATAATTGTGTCTTATCATCAAGCTTTTATCCCTTTCCTTTCTACTCGTATCAAGTTTAGAATATAAGTAGGTGTAACCTTTGATTGAAAACATTTGAGACATATGGTGGCATCTGTTATCTTTAACAAAAAAAATGTTTTACCAAAGTACTATACCTGCAACAATTTATATTTCGTACCTATGACCATTCAATGACTTTATCATATGCTTTGTAATGTGAAATCCCATTAACCAAATAAAATGAAAAAAATAAAATAAAATTAACAGGCAAGAGCATAATTACTTGACAGGAGGCTCGCGATCTTTCCGAGTAAGTTTATCCATCTCATCAAATGGGAAAATCAAATTCTGCAAGCTGGCAGCCTTAATCCACTTAGGCAAATTCCTCTTCCCAATCAACCCAAACACTCTCTCCCTCATTGGGGCAGGCGACTCTCTCGGATACCGCTGCAAGAAGAATTCAGCAAGTGCCAATTCAAGCACATACTGACCTATAAACGACAGTCTCGAATGCCCAGCCCTTACATGCCTAGTTTTAGTCCTCTCACATGAAGGGTGCTGAAATGCTAAATACAACAAAGTATCAAACTGTTTAGCTGGATTATCATCCCCAAACCTGTCAGATGGCTCAAGGGGATACCCAAGGGCTTGTTTGGCTTCAAGAAGGTATTCATCAATCCATGTTTTATCAGCATTGTTTAAACGCGAAGAAGGTAAACAAGAACTCAATAAAGGGAAAGACTTAAGTGATAATTGAGGACTATTAAGAAACCTTTCAGCTAATTTAGCATCATCTAAAGGGGGTTTAAGAATAAACCTTCTAGGTGGGATTTTTTTCTTTGGAAAGACAGTTTTTTTACGTTCTGCAAGCTCTTTAAGCAATCTTTGAGGACTACTTTGAGGAAGTTCTTGTGGGTCAACTGCAACAGCAAGGATACGTGAATGTTTAATTGATATGAGGTGTTTTGAATTAAAGTTTTTGAAATGAGTTTGGAAAGAAAGAGAAGATAATATAGAAGAAGAGAAAGAGAGGTCTATAGTTGATGAATTTGGTTTAGAATAAATATGTGTGAAGGGCGAAGAAAGCTCCATTTTATTTCAAGAAGAGATTGAGAAGATAGAATTTTTAATTTTTCTTTTCTTCACGGAGACTCTGGCAGGGTTTAGGCGAAGAAGAAGAAGATAATGTTGGGAGTAAATTAGTTGTGCAGCAGCAGTGACACATCATTGAAGTTCGACACTCGCCAGTGCCTTTTTTATTGTCACTTACCATTTTTTTTTTTTTTCCAATTTTTTCATTTTTTTTGGTCTTTTTAAAGTCCCTATTTAAGGTCCTAGCCCTTGTGAAATAAAATTTGACACTTAACCTCTCCTATACTTTTTTTTTTTATTAAAATAAAGTTCCTATTTTATTCTTTATTTTTTATTTTTCAATGTTGGATGTCTCTTTTTGTGATTTTATTTGTAAAGCTCCACAACTTCAAAATTTCTTTTAATAACTCAGGAGGAGAGTTTTTTTTCCTGATGCCAAACTTTTACCAAAAAAATCCATTTCGCTTTCACTAAAATCAAATATATCTTCTCTAATATAAAGGGTTATTAGGTAATTTTAATATAAATAATTAAATTTTATAAAATAGTTACCTACGACTACAAACTAGGAAACTAATATTATTTTTACCAAAAAATAAGGAAACTAAATATGATACACCGTGTTCACATAATCGTTATTTATTCTCGGGCTAGTATGTATTATGAGGATAAATTGTTGATTTTGTTTGGTTAAGCTCCATTAAGTTAAAAAAAGGGCTTCATTACAATGCGATGACAGCGTAGTTTGTAGTGCACTTGTCCAACTTTATTAATAACATTTGCTTTAAAAAAAAAAAATTATGTGAAAAAAAACCCTCCATTAAGTCGATGAATTTCTTTACAGGTAGGGAATTAAAAGAAGCATGGTCTTTTAATGGAATTTCATTGTGTGCAACTCTTGTTATCTTTTGAGTTTCCTAACTTCTTCCACATTGTCAAGTGAGTGGTACTGTGCTTTGAGTCCTTGTGCTTAAGATTTGAAACATAGGTTTGCCTCCTTTTAGGCATTTGTATTATTGTCGTTTGAGACTCAAGCTTTAGATTTGAAACTACCAGATGCATTTGTATTATTGTAGTTTGAGACTCATGCTTTAGATTTGAAACCTCCAGATGGACTCTCGTCTTTTTAGGTATTTGTATCAGTCTGGTATACAGAAGAAAATCGAAAGAACCCATGTGCGATTTGCAAAACTAAAACTGATTATATCATGAATAATTTAACAAATTGGTTTTTCTGCAAACTGAATTTCACAGGCTCTTTGAATTGGTGTATGCATATTGTTTGCTACTGGTAGAAGCCCCTTGATTCCTTCAATGAATGTTATTCTGATACCTTCTGGCTATTTTGGGTAAAACCTTATGATGAAGAAAGAATACATAAAATGCTCAAAATTTCTGTAATACAACAGATGGAATTTTTGCACGAAGAGCAGTCCTTCATCGCAACACCCACCAGCAAAAACTGACTCAAAGTTCAGCTCAACAGATGAATTTGAAGAAAAAACTAAATGACTATCATACACCCTAAATCTACAATTCTGTAATAACATGGGAAAGGCTATCTAAAAGGGGAGAAAAATTCCATAAGATGCATTCTTATTTGCATAGGTGAGTTATAATATTAATACATCAGAGTTTGGGACACACTACAAGTTTATAAATTACAATGAGAAAAGGAGTTGGGAATCCTGCCCATTTATCAGTCAGAATTCACCTTTTGACCTCTTATCAGTATTTGCCACCTCTACTAACTAGATATTCTGCACTCTCTTCAAATTAATAGGAGTTGGCAATCCTGCAGGCTACCTGATAGTTATTTTGTTCAGGCCCTCCCAGTCTCTGGATAATATTTTTGGGCATCAAATGGTTGAATCCTGGAATCTGAATCACAAAAGTTGTAGCCACTACTCCGATTCATTGGGGCAAATCCTACGAGAAGAGCAATCACAGTGTCAAGAGCACAAACAGGAGAATACCACAAATATACTAATAACGAAAATATTTTTGCATGAATGATATACTAAAGGGTATTCTTGTTGAAGACTTTGAATTGGATTCATGAAGAGAATATGGCAGTCTTAGAATATGGCAGTCTTTCCTAGCATGCATTCAGTTACAACAGGATCAATATTTCGGATTTGCATTATCTGAGGTTTATTCACACTCTTCCAGTTTAATAAAGGTACTGTTGTAAGAAGCCAGTTTATCCTGTTTAGACAGGTTTAAAACTGTTCAGTACATATTTAAAAGATGCCACATATGCTCACATCATACCATTAAACAAATTACTAAACAAGTTAAGTTTATCCTGTTTGGACTATAATTGCATGGTTACTGGTCACTGATAACTTTTCCATTCTTATTTAATTTATAAGTTGATAACCATATAATAAACTTCATCGAAACTTCAAGCATATTACAATACCACACCACCAAACTATTTTACGCAGTCAGAATTGGTAAACAAATATCATAAAAGTGATACTAATTGAACTTTTTCCGTTGGAAAATTTAAGCATGTACCAACCTTTTTCACTCATCCTTTTGTCCTTGTCATACTCAAACTTGTCCCGAATTCGCCCAACCTTCTCCCAAGTATCACCATGCCTGCTTCCTCCAAAACCTTGATCCTGCATTGTAAAATCAAACACAAGTTTAATTAAACCATCAAGAAGTGATGAATCATAATTAAATGGGGGAGTAGCAGTCGCCCACACATTTGGGTCCAGGCTTATGGAAAGTTAATGAGAATAACTTACTAAACAAGTTAAGTATGAATGATATAAAAAAAAATAATATGTAATTTTTTTTTTGTATTATCAGTACCTTAACTTGTTCAGAATTAAGCCACCTCATCCTAGAGAACATGAACGACAGATGTTAATACATGTAACAAATGCCCCATTTACAACACATTCTCAATAAAATATCCAAAACCGTGTCCATTGATAGGAAAATAAGGAAAGAGTTGGTGTCTTGTAACAGAAAACTGCAGATGGAAAAACTATAAACAGGACCTATACAGGAAAAGAACAGTAATCAGTGTATGTTGAGTCAAACAGGTTAGATGACATCTATGACTGTAGAAATTCAATGGTCTCGTGGTGATCCTTGTGCTTGCTTGCTTCTCCTTCGCTATTGAACCATTTATTGCATTCCCATTTTATGATAAAGAAACTTGTAAATAGTAAAAAGGCGAGTTGCTTGCTTTGAGATTCAACTCAATTAACCCCTAGTTTTAAGGTCACAGGTTGGAATGTCTGGTACTGTTGGTAGTCTTACTCCTGTAAGTTGTTATTGTGCTTTTGAGCCATATAATTTTATTTCTTCTTAATTTATCAAAACTAAAAACCTACTTTAGTATGTCCTAAGTTTATAGATGAAATCCCTCCACATATGTATAACAATCGATCTTAAAAAAGAAGAAGAATAACATTGAAAAAGCGAATCTACAGCGCACGACACACACACACACAAAACCTGTACGGGGAAAAGTCAAAATCATCGTCTTCAGCAGATTCGTAATTGGCGTGATCTTTGGCAAGCTTCTTGGAATAGCCTTCGTCCCAGTACAACCTCTCCCAATTTTCTCTAAGCTCTTGGTAGAGTTCCATATATCTTTTGCACCATGGCTCGTGCTCCTTTCAAATAAATAAATGAACCATTAAGACATTAGAAACCAAACGTATTGCACTATCAAACTCAACTTGTAGATATAATGCAGTAAAAGTGCACACACTCCATTGCTTATATTGTGACTTAATAGAATAGATATTAAGACTAGTATTCACGATAAAGCAAGAGAATGCAGATAAGTTTCTCTTTTGATGAGGGAGTGTGGACAAGGAATTGCGCAACCTCTTTAATGTGAAATCGTAGTAAGTAGATGGTGGTGTCTTCTAACAAGACACGATCAAAGCCCTCAAAACATTTTCCCTAAACAAAATTTTATGCTGCATACCTTTGTGCCAAGAAGCAGGATAATTATTGTGGTTAATAGTTTCGAGCCGCCGCAGAAGATTAGATATTTGGAGAGTTTTATAATTAATATACAGATATATGCTCTCATAAAAAATTAAAATGGTTTCATTGAAGTATTGAACCAACCAAAACAAAATATTACAATGCATTTCTTCTTATAATTCATCATCCTATTACTTTAATGCAGAACGATAGTCCATGTTTTTTGTTCCAATAAAGATTGCAAAGCAGCAAAGAGAAGCTTACAGACAATTTCCTTGAGAACTAGACGAGTCCGCCGCATGAACTGCTCTCTCATTTGTTTTCTACGTTTGTTAGGAAGATTGACTCTTGGAATGACAAACCATTCTCGTGGAGGGACATTCTCTCCAATCTCTTGCATCTCACCATCCACAACCCCCATTCTGACTTTTCATCTACTTTCTTTAATTCGGACAGATACATGCTACTCTTTCTTGTGTATGAAGAAGAGGAACCAGTACCTGTTCTGGTGGCTGCTGGTGGGATTGAGGACCCAACACTTTCATCAATCTCCTCGATAAGGATAGCATGGTAATGTTAGATACACTAAAAGAATACAGAAATCCTCTTTCGTTTTTAGTCTGTTCTGTCTCTGGTTATAAACTTTGAATGCATTCTATGTATCCACTATCCACAGCACGAAGAGGATAATGTGAAACCTGCAGAATTACATTTTCTTTGTCAACCCTTCCCAAAGGTACAAGATAAAAGGTTCCCTAGCATTAACATTTATACTCTCGAGATTAGTTTAAGTGAAGCTAAGAAAAAAAAAAAAAATAGTATCTGTTATTGACATTTTGTCAAACACTTAGGATGTCATCCCCAAATCGAAATAAAAATGAAAAGAAAGAAAATATTAAACTTACTAGAGATGAGATGAAATGAAGAACGAGCTCAGTTGCAGACACGAAGAGATGAAAAGATTTGCAGTGAGGTTCGTTCATCAGCGCCGCCGTGAGACTGATGGTGTAGATCAAACTTATTGAGATGTGTGTTGTAACATACTTGATCGTAGGATTAATCAAACTTATTGAGATGTGTGTGACAAGTGTTGATCAATAAATTCATGCTATCATGGAAAGTCGTAAATAAAAAGAAAAGTTATAAATGATGAGAAAATTATGGCGTCATCATCAAACAACACTTGAAACGCATGATACATACACCCAAGTCCAACAACTCATCAGTTGTTGATTCAACTCAAGAGTCAAAAGTAAAAATAAGATCAATAAATAAGCCAACACGTGGACTATTTTTTCCTACTTGGCAAAATTTTGTACTCTTGCGTGTCTGATTTCCATATAAGATAAGGAGAACTTCTCTCACTTCACCTTCAATCTTCGTCACAAGAGAGAGAAAGAAAGAACATACTCCGTAAAAAAGAGTTTGGAGAGCAAAAGTAGCAGTACAAAGGTTTTAGGGTTTTTGAATTGATTTCTAGGGTTTATAGGTACATTTTAAGGTGAAATTTCTTAACTTTGATCCTTTACAACTCTTAAATAACTTATCTTTCGTTCTTTTTGTAGATTTTCTCAAATTTCAAGCGTTTGTTTTTGATTTTTTGGTTAAAAATTGGTACTTTTCCTTTTGTTTTAACTAGATCTGTTGAGTTTTCAAGTATTCAAGTAGTCTCAAGTAGTGGGTTTATTTATTTAGGTAAAAAATTAAGTAATGCTGGTCTTTTTTTTTATGTATTTTTTTTTTTTTCAAATGTATGCTCTGATTTTTGTAATTATTTCACTTGGTAGTTGCTACTCTCTTTTCTTGTTGTTGTAATTACTTCTTTTCTTTTTTTAGTGGAGAAAAATTTAAACTTGTACTTGTTATTTTGGAAGTCTGTTTGGTTTGCATGTAAGCTGTTTGCATAAATGTCACTTTTTTAGGCCGTTGTGCACTTGTGTGGTTGAAGTACCTTTTTTTTTTCCGATTTTTTTTGAAGTATTTCTTTCATCTTACATGGTCGTGTAAGTTCTTTAAGTTAAGCAAATATCTTTCAAGTTGATTTTTTTTCTTCTGAAAACATGATGTTTTTTCTTTGTTGCTGTAGCTGTTCTGTTAGTTAAATCTTTGTGTATTGAATTTTTTAAGCCTTTGTTACTTGTTTCTAAGTATTATCACTTCCTAATTTTGACCTTAGTTTCAACATGCCTTGTGATTTGGACTGTAAAAGAGGTTTGTTAATGTTCATATTTTGTCATTTTAAAAGCTTATAACTTCATTATCAAGCAGGCTTCTTCCTTCATATTTTTAAAGGAAAAAAATATTCATTACTTTCTAGTTATGTATTAGTTTAAATTATACTAAAAACTAGTTTGTCTGGATTTTATTAGGATTATTTTTAGAGTATTTTCTCTTTTGAAATTTACCTATTGAAATTGTCTGGCACATAGTCTTATACTCTTATGTTTCTGCCTTTAATTCCATATAAAGCTGATTTAAATGTTGTATGTGTTACTCGCCTTTGTAAGGCTGCTTGTTAACCTTCCTTTTCAATCATATCTTATTGGATTATATAATAATGTTGATCCATCCTGTTTCTTTGGATCAATATCTGTGTTTGTAGAAATTTACTTTGTAAAAATAGAGAGAATTGAAATTATTGGTGAACAGTTTCCCTACTTGTTTTCATAAAAATTCCAATAAACAACTAAACAAGACAAGATCTAGCTCATTTTTTATTTCCAGATTTCTTATACTGGTTTTAACATGTAGGTCAATGAAAAGTCTTAATTATTTGCTGTGACTAGCTCTGTACAAATATCGTTGTTGCATTGGGTTGGTTAGACTATTTACTTGCTGTTGGTTGTTTCTTGACGCTGTCTTTGTTTATCACAGATGGATTCGCCTAAAGGAACAGAGGCTTTACCACCCCCTCCACCACTCACACCTAATGTGGTTCCATTGCTGGCAGATAAAGGTACTCATGAACCTAACAAGGTTCCTGAGCTTGTTTCAAAACCAAAACGTCTTCCGATGGCTAGGCCCACTGGTCCTACTGGTACTGCACGCAAAGGACAGCCTATACAGTTGCTCACTAATCATTTCAAAGTGAATGTTGCCACTGTTGAGGGAGAGTTTTTCCAGTACAGTGTAAGGAATTGCTTTTAGACTATTTAGTCTTACTGCCTTCCTATTGAAGATTGTAGCTCTTGCTTATTCAGCGCATTGTATTTTGTGCATGCAGGTCTCCCTTGCCTACGAGGATGGCCATCCTGTTGATGCAAAGGGTATTGGAAGAAAAGTTGTTGATAAGCTTCAGGAAACGTATGAATCTGAGCTGGATGGAAAGAAGTTTGCATATGATGGAGAGAAAACCTTGTTTACTTTGGGTCCTCTCCCACAGAACAAACTGGAGTTCATGGTTGTCTTGGAAGATCTCTCTTCAAATAGGTATACATCCGGATTGTTGTTTCTATTGAATTTGTATCCATTAATAACTTTCTTGATGAATTGTGTTGTAGGATTCTATTTGTATCCAGAAATAACTTTCCCGATTAACGGTTATGTAGGATTGCTGGAAATGGAGGAAATGGAAGCCCGGGAGGCAGTGACAGTCCTAATGGGGGTGACCGCAAAAGGTTCAGACGACCACATCAATCAAAAACTTTTAAAGTTGAGATTAGTTTTGCTGCAAGGATCCCAATGAAAGCGATAGCAAATGCTCTCCGTGGTATGGAAACTGACAAGTCTCAAGAAGCTTTGAGAGTTCTTGATATCATTCTAAGGCAAATTGCTGCAAAACAGTAAGTCTACCCCCAAGCTAGCCTCCTGCTCACTCACATAGGCTTGCCAAATTGTCCTTTTGTTTTTTTCCTGGATATTGTCTTGCTGATCAGATGTTTTTGTATGTACAGGGGTTGCCTTCTTGTCCGTCAATCTTTTTTCCACAACAATACTCGCAATTTTGTTGACTTGGGAGGTGGTGTTCTTGGGTGCAGAGGATTTCATTCTAGTTTCAGAGCTACACAAGGTGGTTTGTCCCTAAACATTGGTAAGTTCGACGATTTGTGTGTAATATATTTTATTTTATCCCAATAATTTTTATATATCTAAATGGTTCTGTTATTTTCAAATGCAGATGTGTCAACGACTATGATTATTCAACCAGGGCCAGTGGTTGACTTTCTAATTGCCAACCAAAATGTCAGGGACCCATATGGGATTGATTGGACAAAGGTAACTGTATTGGCTATATAGGTTTTGGTGTTACCAGTATTTTGGTGTATTCCTTTTGATGCATCTCTAT
Source organism: Aquilegia eximia (assembly GCA_023053565.1). NCBI lineage: Eukaryota > Viridiplantae > Streptophyta > Magnoliopsida > Ranunculales > Ranunculaceae > Aquilegia > Aquilegia eximia. The sequence continues at coordinate 540,786 of JALIGU010000028.1, forward strand.
TATAATACAGGCCAAGAGAACTCTAAAAAATCTGAGGATAAAGACAGCTCCCAATAATATGGAGTACAAAATCACAGGCTTAAGTGAGCTTTCTTGCAATCAACAACTGTAAGCTCTTGACGATTGTTATTTTTCTTCTGCTCTATAGGTCTAGCTATTTTCAAAGAATTTTACAGTTCAAAGTAGTAGTGTTCATCTGGTTCGTGTTAATTTGGATGTATTATGCAGATTCATGTTGAAGCAAAAAAGAGATGGGGATATAGAGAGTACAGAGATAACGGTTTATGATTATTTTGTTAATCATCGTCGTATTGAGCTGCGTTTCTCTGGGGACCTACCATGCATTAACGTCGGGAAACCAAAGAAACCAACTTACATTCCACTGGAGGTGATAGACGGCTCTTTTGGTTGGTGTTTGTGCTATTGGTTATGTGGTATACATTCTTATTTAAATTTTTTTTTTGTTCAGCTTTGCTCGTTGGTGTCTTTACAAAGGTATACAAAAGCATTATCAACTCTACAAAGGTCCTCTCTAGTGGAAAAATCTAGGCAGAAGCCTGGTGAGAGGATGGATACATTGTCTGAAGTAGGTTCCCTCACTTCTATATACGAGTTTGGCGTTACTTTTCAAGTTTTTATTTATTGCTTCAGTTAGTATTTTTCTTACTCATGTTTTCTGTAGGCATTGAGAACCAATGATTACAATTCGGATAAAATGCTAAAGGCGACTGGAATTTCAATCATTTCTAACTTTACTCAGATTGAAGGACGTGTTCTCACCCCACCCAAGGTATATTGTTTTCTTCTTTGATCTAAACATGCTTCTTCTGCATCGTGTTACGATGTTCCTATTAGTTGTTAATGGTTATTGTGGAACTGTGTCTATGTAGTTGAAAACTGCCAACGATGAATTTATGCCTCGAAATGGCCGATGGAACTTTAACAATAAGGTAACTTTTATTATTTTTGCTACTTTAAATTCATGAATTTCCTCTATCCTTACATCAACATTTCCATGTAGAAACTACTACAACCTGCAAAAGTTGAACGTTGGGCTATTGTTAATTTCTCTGCTCGATGTGATGCTCAAAAGCTATGGCGAGATCTAATTAGATGCGGGCAACAGAAAGGAATTGTGAGTTCCCTAATTATCCGTGTGCTACTCTTGAATCTTGACAGTGCAGTTTCTAGTTTTATTGATTGTATACTGTGCAGGTGGTAGAGGAACCGTTTCCTACAGTATTTGAAGAGCCCCCTCTGGCCAGACGTGAATCACCTCTTGCTAGGGTGGAACAGATGTTCGAACAGATCAAGGCAAAACTTCCATCATCTCCCCGATTTCTTCTCTGTCTTCTGCCAGAAAGGAAAACCTCCACTCTCTATGGTTTGTAGATCTAATATGTTGTTTTAATAATGGAATTGTACTTTCATCACAAGCTCAATGAATGGCTCCATTACAATTTGAAGGTCCTTGGAAGAGGAAGAATCTTGCAGACTTTGGCATTATTACTCAATGTATAGCGCCTCAGAGAGTCAATGATCAGTATCTCACAAATGTGCTTTTGAAGATTAATGCTAAGGTATGCTACTCACTTGCTGATATTATTTAATAATCTTATGAATTGTTTGTTTTAGTGCTAATAATTATATTTTTCCCTACAGCTTGGTGGCTTGAATTCTATGTTAGTTTTGGAACACTCTTATTCCATTCCACTGATTTCAAAGCAACCCACTATTATCCTTGGGATGGATGTATCACATGGTTCTCCCGGCCAGTCTGACACACCATCTATTGCTGCGGTACAGTAATTCTAGTTGTGTTTGGAAGCGTATTATCTCTTTCAAAACTCTACTGTTAATTCCCATTAGTAATTTGTTTGTTGTCGGTTTTGTGTGTTCATATGTACAGGTGGTCAGTTCAAGGCAGTGGCCTTCAATTTCTCGTTATAGGGCATCTGTGAGGACTCAATCAGCAAGGGATGAAATGATAAAGTCTCTGTTTAAACCAGTGTCAGACACAGTGGATGAAGGCATTATGCAGTAAGTATTTTTATCTGACTTGGTCTTTATATTGATCAACTTTAGTTCAGCAGTTGCTAGTAATTTTACAGGACATTATGCTGTCCAAGATAGGTGTTTGCTGAGGGAGACTAATTTTTTTCGCTTCTTCGTTTCAGGGAGCTGTTATTGGATTTCTATGTTAGTTCAGGAAAGAGGAAACCTGACAATGTAGTCATTTTCAGGTGTGGTAGTCAATCTGTCTTACAATTACAGCATCTAACAGATCATCTCCAAAGAATCTTATAATCAAAATTACTAACAAAAGTTGCAGCATACATTGAGGACCTCAAGTTTTTGTTTTCCTCTGTTGCTACTTCTGCTCTTCTTTCTTTCTATAGTTGTTGATTGGTTGTATGTGTTGGGTTGTAGGGATGGTGTGAGCGAATCTCAGTTCAACCAAGTCTTAAATATAGAACTAGATCAAATCATTGAGGTATAATTTTCTGGTACATGACATTTATCGAAATACAATTAAGATTTGCCCATTTATAAACTGTGTTGCTTGCTAATGTGTTGGTGGCACAGGCTTGTAAATTTCTTGATGCCAAGTGGAGTCCGAAGTTCACAGTGATTATTGCACAAAAAAACCACCACACAAAATTTTTCCAGAAAGGATCTACTGAGAATGTCCCAAATGGTTGGCTTTGCTTATCAGTCACCAACTTTCTTCATACATATATAAATAGATTCTTTTTTTAACTCTTTGTTGGTGTTGCAGGAACGGTTATCGATAAACAAATCTGCCATCCCCGGAACAATGACTTCTACATGTGCGCGCATGCTGGGATGATTGTGAGTATAGTCTTGATGCTTGCATATCTTTCCTACACTGAAAGTTTCACATAGAATAGTAATATGGATATATTCATTTTGACAGGGGACAACTAGGCCCACTCATTATCACGTCCTGCATGATGAGATTGGCTTTTCAGCTGATGATCTACAGGAACTGGTCCATTCTTTATCCTATGTGTAAGTATATCCCCATTTAATCTTCAATCATTTTATTCAGGTGAATTTAAGTTAACAATAATAATTTGTTTTTACTTTCAGGTACCAAAGGAGCACCACTGCTATTTCAATTGGTAAGTCAAGGTTTTTTCCTTTGTTTTTTGGCGGGGCCCCAGTATGCTATGCTCACCTGGCTTTTCCTTTGTCTTTTCCTTAATACCAAGTTTTTTTCACTTTGTTTCTTGCAGTTGCCCCAGTATGCTATGCTCACCTGGCTGCGGCTCAGATGGGGCAGTTCATGAAATTTGATGAGATGTCTGAGACGTCTTCGGGACATGGTGGATTCACAGCTGCTGGGACTGTGCCTGTACCTGAATTGCCTCGGCTTCACAAGAATGTTAGCAGTTCTATGTTTTTCTGTTAAGCGGGGGTTTCTGTAAATGCCATTGTGTATTTCTCATGTCTGGATAATTTTACTGTTTGGCTTGGTTGGGTACTTAGAAGCAATAGTGCTGGCTTTTTTTGTTAAGCCAATTTTTGTAAATGCAGTTTGCGATCTTATGCAATTGTTTCCATACTGGTGTTGGGTTTGTTTTATTGGGAACTATGTTGGGATCTTGTAGACATGCTTTTGTTAGATTAATTGAAAGATATGGTGGTTCATGGTTTATCATTTTGATGTACAATTGTATACTATAGTTGATTGCTGTGAGTGCTTACTGCCATAATTTAATTACAATTGGTATCAAGTAGGGAAAACTTATTGAGTTATGATATCTGTGTGGGGTGTTGGAAAACTCTCAAGAAGGCAGGCAGCCAGACTACCCCCGATATGTTTAAGAGGTAGATTATTACTTGTAAAGGTTGTTATTGCAGTGGAAAGAAGCTGTCTTTATCCATTGGCAAGCCAATGCACGGACTTCCTGTTCTTATTCCTATTCCAATTCCATGGTCTATCTCCAATGCACATCTGAATGATCAAATACTATAGACCTTGACTGATCGTATTGTAGCAGAAACTGGAATATTTGTTGGTTTGATGATTAAGATAAACCATGAAATATGCAGTAATGCAGGCAGAAGCTTTTGAGTATTCGTCTGCAACAAGTGTGTGTTTCTGTGTTTTAAGACAGATGATTGAAGGGAAGTCTATGGAGTTGTGAGGTGAAAGTAATGTTTGCATGTGGTGAATGTTGGAAAAATTAGCTATTTTGGTTCACAAACTTTCACCAAAAATTTTATTAGGTCAATTTGTTTTAAACTTTCATTCTTTTTGCTATTTGGTCTCAAGTTAAATCATGAGCCATATATATTACTCCAACCATTTGAGACCAAATTACAAATGAAATGAAAGTTTACGGACCACATTGATCAGATAAGATTTTGTGGACTCGATTGAAAATTCGGTGAAAATTTGTGAATCAAAATAGCTAATTTATCGTGAATGTTGCATGAGGTTAGTTTTGTGAAAGTTCATTGAGAGTTGGTTATGCTATGCTATGTGAGTCTGTGAGCTTTGTTCCTCTTCTGTGATGACCAGATCTTAGGTGAACCCGTACTGTGACTAAGTACTTTTGACTTTTCGACTTATAGTGTGGAGAAGTTGATTCTATTGGATGGGGATATTGGGCCTTAAGTAATGATGGGCCCACTAAGCCCAGTAACGCCCTTTGTTGTTTCTACAGAAAAGACGGTAGAAATAGAATCAGAATCACTTCTATAAACTCTTGCCTGAAAAGTAAAAAGAAATTATTATAATTAAACTCTCTGGAAAAAATTGGTGTTTTCCGTTCAATTGTTTTCGAGAATCGATCGAAAACCTACATTCTACTCTCGCTTATTCTTCTTCTTCATCATCACAGTTACAGCAATGGGTTCTGGTGAGTCTCAACTATACTTCTCTTTTAAGCTCCATTATTAGGGTTTTACGTTATATTCCCGTTTTTTTTTCTTGTTCTTTTTACTACTTTCGATGAATTGATAAAAAAGAGAACTTTTTAGTTGTGTTTGTGTTTGTGTTTGATTCTATTTTTAGTTGTATTTAGATGATTGATTGGGGATTCTAGAGGTTTAGTGTTTTTGGAACAAGTTATTATCTACTTTGAATGATACAAGTAATTTTTTTCTTTTTTCTGGCTTTAGGTTGAATCTGTTTATGACCTAAACTATCTTCTGTTAATATTTTATAAATTTGATTGTTGAATTTAATTGATTCGGTATTTGGACATTGGTTTTGTTGATTGATTGAGAATTGTAGAGGTTTAGGGTTTTAGGAAGGAGTATAAAAGTTGTTTATCTACTTTATTGTAGTAATTTTTATATTTTTCTGGCTTTAGGTCGAATCTGTTTATGACCTAATTTCTTTTGTTATTATATGGTATAAATTTGAGTGTTGGATTTAATTGATTGGGTATTTGGACATTGGTTGGTTTGTTTAGATGCAGATATGGAAGATTATGGTTTTGAGTACTCAGAAGAAGAACCTGAGGAGCAGGATGTTGACATTGAGAACCAATATTACAACTCTAAAGGTGCCTTCCTTTCCATACTTTTTTTTTCTTCGACGTAGTTATTGCTACACTAATTTATCTATCGGTATATTAATTGTAGTAATCACTTATGCGATTATTCTTCGACGTAGTTATTGCTACACTAATTTTCTTACCGGTATATTAATTGTGGAATTCACTTATGCGATTATTCTTCAACGGAGTTATTGCTACACTAATTTTTCTACTGGTATATTAATTGTAGTATTCACTTACGCGATTAAAGGAATCATGGGTTGTTATAAGCAAGTTAACTGGAATATTAATTATGTTTCTATAAAGTTATGGGAAGATTTTTTTTTTGCGGTCACAATGTGATAATTGAGATAGTAGTTTAGATTGTGAAGATTTTTTTGTTAATTATAGCACGAGTATTCATGATCGTGTATTATGAACAATCAGACATGATTGCGTATACTCATTTGTTGTTGTAACTTTTGAAGGAATAATCTTCTATAGACAAAAAATAGGCTTGGTGGCCATAATCTTCTATAGACTGCACGTACTCATTTTATTAATCGAAGTCAAACATTTTTGTGTAGATCGTAGTTATAGTAATTTTTAATGTCAATAGCTACAGTGCTGTGTAGAAAAGACTAGATCACCGGATGTTTTGCATTTGGTTGATGCTAGTCCATTTTTTTCGGTTCTCGGTCCATGTGCGAAGAGTAAATTTTGGTCGGGGAATAATTGTGATTTCTTGGATTTTATACTTCAACATATATCTTCATTCAACAAACAATAATAATATGGATATACCTAGCAATATTAAATTATTAATATATATACTGATTTACAATATTTTGTAAAGTTACGTCATTAAAAAAGAAGAGCTGGCAGTGGTAATAGAAGAAAATAAGAAAAATAGGTGGCAGCAGTAAGAAGAGGTAGCACTAGCAGATCAAAAGAATATGAAGAAGAAGAGGTGGCAATAGATAGTGAAGAACATGAAAGAAAGAGAAAATAGATAAAAAGAGAGAAAAATAAAAATAAATTAAAGACTTGTTTGTTGAGAGGAATATGAACAATTGAAGTATGAACATATTATTGTACAAGGGTGTTTCTTGTTTTTTCACTTTTCCTTCTAAAGGGCTTCAAATATGAGACTTAGGCTGTGGTAATTCTTTTCTAGTTATAACCAGCCGAACTATTTGGGGATCAATTGCCAGAACGAAAGTATATTTTGGACGAAATATCGCCGGAAATATTGGGATCAAGCAAATTGCCTGAAGCGGTTCTGACTCGTTTCGCTCTGCCAGCAAAAAACGAAATATCGAGAATAAGATAGCCCAGGCTTGATGTGACTGTGTGTGCATCTCATCACTGATGTTATATCTGCATACTTATTTTTATTTCTATTTTGGGCTCCAAAACATTTGACCCATGATAATGGAAGTCTTTGGGAGTGTATTCAAAATTCACTGGAGTATTTTCAATAAATATTAGCCCGTGTCTGAAATTTTGGTATCCACGATATGTTTATCATTTTTCTTGACCAGTCACCATCCTTAACAGGTTTGGTTGAAACCGATCCCGAAGGAGCACTTACTGGATTTTCTGAAGTAGTTAGCATGGAACCAGAGAAGGCGGAATGGTGAGTTTATACTTTATAGTTATCTCAAAGTTTTGTACTATCAGTGATTGAAAGGATTAAAAGACGCATGTGTGTTATTTACATTCATAATTTTGTGACTGTTTCTTCTGACGTTGTTTGGGGAGAGACGTGTCAGCTTTGTACTACAATTTACTTATGCATTTTTTATTTGGAGCACTTTATGCTTGGTGTTATTTATTTAAGGTCCCTTTTAGGAATGCATGCTTAGACACTCTGTTAATCGAGAGAACTAAGTAATTAATAGCTCCAAAGGTTCGGCCTTAATATAATGTATAGTGTCCAAAGTGTTTGGTTATTTATGTAGATATGTTCATTTTCAAATACTCCAGTACAATGTTTCTGTTATTGGCAGGTTTAATTGTGTTTTTCTTTTAATGTGGGTTACACTGCAAGCTGTTGGGTGAAAACATGAAACATATATTCAGTTTGTTTGAGTCTGAATTGATAACTTCTAAAGTCATAAGCTTTTTCTGTGAAACTAATAAGTCGGACACTAAAGGTTTTTATTGTTTTTACTTTTTTGAAGAAAAATCATCTATATGTAAATCACAAATTTGTCTTCTTTTTTCGTTTTCAGGGGTTTTAAAGCTCTAAAGCAAACTGTCAAGCTCTATTATCGATTGGGGAGGTTTAAAGAGATGATGGAAGCTTACAAGGAGATGCTGACATACATTAAATCCGCTGTAACTCGAAATTATAGTGAGAAGTGTATAAGCAACATCCTTGACTTTGTTTCTGGTTCGGCTAGCCAAAACTTTGGTCTCCTAGAGGAATTTTATCAGTCTACTCTGAAGGCCCTTGAAGAGGCAAAGAATGAGGTCAAAAGTTTATTTGCTCTGTCGGTTTTAATGTGGTGACCCCGTTGCCCTATTTTCACATGTTACGTCTTGATCTACAGAGGCTTTGGTTCAAGACAAATTTAAAGCTTTGCAAGATTTGGTTTGACATGGGTGAATATGGACGGATGAATAAGGTATAATTGTTGCTCTTGATATCACATGCGAGTGAATTGATTTTGTGATAGTATATTCTATGTAGTAATACCTTGGCATAATTAGATATTGAAGGAGCTTCACAAATCCTGTCGAAAAGAAGATGGTTCAGATGATCAAAAGAAAGGAACACAGCTTTTGGAGGTCTATGCAATTGAGATTCAAATGTACACTGAGACCAAGAATAACAAAAAGCTAAAGGTAGGCCATCCTTATGTACTGGTTGATTCTATGACTTGTAGATGTAAATGTTTGTGATATTGTGCATGAACGTTAAGCCAGGAATTTGCTTCATCTAAAATAAATTTTAAAAGCACAAGAGGACCATATTTAATCCAATGACCCACTTGAGGAGGGAGGGCCTCTAATGGTTAATTGCAGTAGTTTATGTTTTAAATTAAAGAAACAAACACACTGACACCCTTTTTCTTTGTATTATAGCCTTCATTATCAATGGATGGTGTGGCGATATCTTATGTTATCAAACATCAAATCCATCCATTGTGTTGCTATAATTTATCAAATACGATACTATATCTTTATCTTATTTAGTACTATTTCCATCTTATATAATGCTGCAATATGATTTACAACATGTATAATTCGTGCTCTTAATAAAGAGATTCATTTCATTATCACAAAATATCATCTTTTATTTGTGCTAGTTGATGGAAATTGCTTCATAAGCCAACTTCAGTTGTGCATTTCTTGAGCTTAGATAGATGAAAGTTGGAGAATAATGTTTTGGTAGCATGCAAATCATACCATTAGGAATTTGAGCCATATTGGAGCAACGGGTTCCCTGATAAGTGGATAAATTGCAGCAATTATACCAGAAAGCACTTTCAATCAAATCCGCAATTCCACATCCTCGGATCATGGGTATAATTCACGAATGTGGTGGGAAGATGCATATGGCAGAGCGGCAATGGGAGGAAGCAGCCACTGATTTCTTTGAAGCTTTTAAGAATTATGATGAAGCTGGAAACCAGCGGCGTATCCAGTCCCTGAAGTAGGTTTAATTTCCTCAACCTACCCTTTTTTTTTTTTTTTGCCTGGAGTTCACTCACATACACAAAACACACGGTATCCATGTTTGGTAATTTCTCACATGTACTCTATTCTGTACTATTGAACATACAATTTGAGTATTCTAAGGATTAACGTAGCTCTGTAGGTTCACATTGGAGGCTTTGACACTATATAATATAAACATGACTCCCGAAAGGTTTGCATGGTTATCTTATGCGATTTTCATTTCATTATGCAAGTACTAAATACCATCCGAGCCAACTTTAAAGTCTATATTTGGGTGTCCAAAATGTTTGCAGAGGTTTGCTGCATCTTTACATTGAGACCTAGAGTTCGTCTGACACTGTTTTAATAAATTATGTTTTTACCTGAAGGATAATTTGAATAGTTATGGGCTTATGGCCATTTACATTCATGTCTCTTCTTCATGGTAGATATTTGGTGCTTGCAAACATGCTGATGGAATCTACAGTGAATCCATTTGATGGGCAGGAGGCAAAGCCGTAAGTTCTTTATGAGTTTTGGCATTTTTGTGAATGACTTCATTTGAATGTTATGCTTTTTCTTGTATGGAATGTTAGACTTTTTGCCATGTTGCAGATACAAAAACGATCCTGAGATCTTGGCCATGACAAATCTGATAGCTGCATATCAACGGAATGAGATATTGGAATTTGAGAAAATCCTTAAGGTCGGGGATGGTCATAAATTGGATACCAATGCCATTTTTAACCCTTTTTTTTCCCATTCTTAATGCTCATTCTCATGTGGGTTGCTTTTGCATAACTTATATTGGACAGAGTAATAGAAAGACAATTATGGATGACCCATTCATCCGGAATTACATTGAAGACTTGTTGAAGAAGATCAGGACCCAAGTGTTGCTGAAGCTCATCAAACCATATACACGAATTCGGATCCCCTTCATATCAAAGGTGATTATAATACCTTCACCAAGTCTGAATTTATGTGTCTCCTCATCTACTGCCGGGTTCTAGGTTATTTGCTATGCCTTACTAAGTACTTGAATCTTTTTCCCAATCTTTTTGGACGTGTAGACCTTTGTATTCAAAGTTTTTTATCTTTACTAGATTAACCTGCTAACTTATTGCAAATATTGTAAAGAATTACGTTACTAGATTACAATAGCTCTGCCATACCAAATTAATTTTACCCAAGCAGTCACTTATCCAATTAAGTCAACATTTCCTGGACTAAATGATATTAAAATTCACTTGAGAATCTGGCTATTAGAGCATATCAAAAGTCTAGGTGGTTGCAGTAGTGTATATGTTACTATTTCATCTTTATCCAAGTTCACATTTTTAAATAACGAATATAAATTTTAAAATTCCATCTTTGTTTCTTTCATCTTTGTAATAGGCTGAGTTTTTCATCTTATATCCATATTCATTAATAGTTCATCTACCTTCCAGCTAATTTTTGCGCTTCTTTCTATATGTAGGAGCTTAATGTGCCTGAGAATGATGTTGAGCAGTTGCTCGTCTCACTGATCCTTGACAATCGTGTCCATGGGCACATTGATCAGGTGAACCGGCTTCTAGAGCGTGGTGACAGGTGAAATTTCTTTACCTGGAAAATTTGGAGCGTCTGTACACTGACTTGTCCAAAATTAAGTATTTATATTTATATACTCTTCCTGTAATTGCAGTTCAAAGGGGATGAAGAAGTTTGCAGCCATAGACAAATGGAACACTCAGCTCAGGTCACTCTATCAAACTGTTAGCACCAGAATAGCATGATATTTAATTTATTATGGGTCCAAAGTGTAAGAACACTCGTGTATTGTGATACCCATTTACACTATGTTGAGTCCACCAGTTCATGAAAGAGGAATTTTCTATCTACAAGTGATGTTATATACAATATGCATGGTCAAACTGTTGCCTTTGTTGCATCTTTTGTTATTCCGACATAGATTTACAGAAAATTTGATGGAAAGGTGCTTTTTGTCATTTCATTCTGATGAAACTGTAGAATCTGAAATGCTAATAATTGTAGTTTTGTTCAAGAGTATGTCAGGGGAAAGTGCTGGATTAGATCTCTATTTTGTCGATTGTATAAATGAATGGTGACCCTTCACTATTTTATATTGGAAGTACTGTTTCTGTCAAATTGTTTCCAGTCTAGTGATTTGGTGTCTATATGATTGGTGGTATATTTAAATCTGAAATCAGCAGAGTGATGGTAAAGCTGTGTGGCTAAGACAGGTTTTAAATACAGCTGTTTGCCCTGTTAATGAGCAAAATATTAAGTATTACCATGCAGAATTCGTTGCTCACTTAACTGACTGAAACATGGCTGGGTGCATTATTCTATACACTGTAAAGGTAAAATTGTCGTGTGAAAATTTGCCATGAGATCGAAGTAAAATAGTCTGGACCTCCCTAACAATATCTGTTTTGAGTGCTTGAGCAAATGTCACGAGCAACTACTCTTGTGAAGCACAATTCATTCTATGTCCATTCTTAGTGCATACTACTATGTGCTATGTAATGACTAGTCCATAGTTCATTGTCTAAAATCCTGGAGGGTTTAGCCCTTATGTCAGTTTGACTTGAATTCAATTTGTGATGCCATCCTATGAACAATTAAGAAGTAAGAACAAATGTATGAAAGAAAGAAATCTGTATTTTTTTTTTTGTTGGTAGAAGAAATCCGTCTTTATGGAGCTCTAAGCAAACAATATATAACAATAAACTTGTTACCAACAGCAGCAATCACAGGTTGATGTTATTTAGGAGTTCTAAAGAAATTTCAAGACAGTCTTCACATGATAAAAGGGCTTCATGATGTATACCTCCTTAGATGTGTTGTGGAAAACAATCATTTTTCCCATTGTTTTGTGTGCAGTGTGCTAAGCTAAGAGAGCGAGAGGGTTATGTGATAAAGTGGCATTATATTACAATGTGTTCTTAGGCCGCTACATCACTTATTTCAAAATAAATCTTATGATCAAATAAAATACCAACCAAATTTAGAGTAAATATGAATCTCTTTCTTGTTTCTATACACTAGTGTCATATGGAACCTTCGTGAGAAACTCTCATTGTCTAAATACATTAAAAAAACGGAAAAAAAATCAAAGTCAGAAGGAAATGAACCCACAAGCCCACAACCTTTTTTTTTTTTTTTTTTTTCGGATAAAAAAATAAATATCATCAACCTTCACACAAAGATACAGGCCTGATCAGCATGCGCCTGAATGGTACATCGTCAGGTAAAACCCAGCAGCAAAAAATAAAAATGGCTACAGCAGTACAAATACAAGCAGAAACAGGAACAAGCATACATCCCGAGTCTTCAGAAAATCCCATTGCCATAAGCTAGCCTGCTTCCATCATCAAATCTGATTTCTTTTCTGAGATCCAGACCGACCTTGTCCACAGTCAACCATGCCCAAAGCCTCAAATCATAGACTTTATCATCACCAAAACTGAAATCCATATCACGAAAGAAGACCCCATTTCTGGTCTGCCAAATGCACCAGAGGATTTCATGCGGCAGAATTGCCCAGACCCTTTCACTGAGGCCTCCTTTTCTGAATGTGTGCCATCCCTTTAGCAGCTGTTCTGGCGTCTGGAAAGAGCTAAAAGCAGCGGTAGCCTGCACAGACGCAGTAATAAAGTATTTCCAGATGTCTTGTACCATTGGACATGAGATAAATAGATGCTTAGTTGTCTCATTATCTCCCCTGCACAGCACATTAGTAATGATAAACCGCCTCTTGCTCTGCAACTTCTCCATAGTCAATATTTTATTTCATAGCAAACTCCAGATAAAGAACTTTATCTTCGTGGGAAACTTTGGTTCCCAAACCAGCTTGTGAGGATATGTAAAAGGGTTCATAGTTCTGATTCGTCCGTGGCTTGTTAATTGTGTATAGCATGACTTGACTGATAAATGTCCACCACTCGTGTTGCCACTCCCATGAATCGTTGTCCTCCACCAATGAAGCCACAACCTCCCACATGGGGAGGGATACCTTTACCAACTGAGGTAACAGTTGGTATCTGATAGTTACTATCAATTTCCTCTTGAAATAGGGTGAGAAATGAGAAATGTTCGAATTCTCAATATCTCAGTTCAGTTCAGCTACTAGACCTACGCTACGCGCTAGCCAATTGCACTACTATCCCTTTCGTTTACTTCACCTTCCTCTTTAGTCTAAATCTTATACGCCTTTTTGGTCTGGTAGATGAAACTTGATATTCTTCACCTGCACCTGTACTAGCAATGCTTCTAGGAGAAATGAGGCTGCCAACGTGAACTACGATGCCTAATATGTTTCGAGGTGACTGGATTCCATCAATTAGAATTTGACTAAATTCTTTTTTTCCTATATCATAGCAACCTTGATATTCACACCCATGAAGTAAGATACAGTCGTTCTTCATTGACACTCTGTAATGGCCCACGCAATTCTTTTATTATAACACGCTCTCTAGTCCATGAGTCCGCCACCGCATACTGTTTCATAATCCATACAACAATATAATCATAAAATTCATCAATCAAACAAAGACTGTCATGTAGGGAACTCAAAGTTCTACTTCTGATTCCGTGGTGTGGAGTAGGCTTGCCGAATGTCCTGAATTTTTCATCTCCTATATCTATGGCACCTATGCAATGTTTCAATTCTGAGTTTTCCAAATCCAGAATATCCCAATGCAAAGCTTCGTTGAGAAACACTTGGGGTACCACCCTAGATTTAAACAAAATATTAGCAACATTAATCCTTCTCCATACCCCAGAGCCAAGAGTGTATATCTCAATTCCAGTTTGAAGTAAGTCGTCAGAACCTTTTAAGTACCAAGTACGAACCACCTTGTATGTTTTAGTTGCTGCGTGAAAAGCAAATCCAGATGAAGCAGGATAGAAAAGTTGAAGTTACAAGTATCGCAATATAATGGATCAATACCAGGTGCTTCAGGGATCTTCAACATCTCTCTAGTAACAGGATTACAGATATAGAAAATATTATGTAGGGGATCTAAACTGAGACGTGAGAGAGAGAGAGAGTGAGAGTGTGAGACACATGAGGCCATTAAAAGAACCTACAAGTTTGACCATGCTGCATGCATGACGGCAAGTCGAAGCAAACATTGAGGGCCTTGAATGATGTAGAAGCAGGAAAATTATTTTCGTTTGCAAGGAGACCAACTGATGATGATGATTCATCTTTGTTTATTATACGAGAATGGTGCAAATTTATAAAAACAGGATCCTTAATAACATTATACCAATCCTTACAAACGAACCTGCATCGAGATAGGGTTTGTACGCATAGTCTTGAGAATATATCATAAGTTATTTCTGCAGGAAGGGTAACGATGAAAAAGTTCGCCTCTTCGAAATTCTGATGCTCATGGTGCTCGCTGAATAAACTAACTCCACAGACCTGCTTGCTGTCCTCCTTGAGGATTATTAAACAAACTAACTCCACAGACCTGCTTTGCTGTCCTCCTTGAGGATTATTAAACAAGTAAATAGCTTGGCAAGCAAACTTCTCTCCAGACATGTAGATTTCGATTTCAATCAGATCTAGGATTGCTAAATTTCAATCAGGATTTCAATCAGATCTAAGATTGCTAAATTTCAATCAGGTTTTCGAATTCCTTAGAAAGAGAATAAAATCCTAAAGAAAACCACTTACATTTGTATTTTAAAAGAGAGAATCACTTCAAAACCCTTTTATGTAATATACTGTATATCAAAGCTTCAGAAAAATCATCAATGTTGAATAAAAGCACACCACAAAATACAACAGTTACCAAATATTTGAGCCACTCACAACAGAAAGAATAATTCCAGAGAAAACCACCTTCCAACTTTAGCAACCACCAACCAATTTCTTAAGCAAATTGTAATCTAATAATTTGAAAGAAAGCAATTTGGATAGCAAAATACTTTCGCAGTAGAACATACAAGCAAAATACTTTCGCAGTAGAACATACAAGCAAAATACATGTAGATTGTACAACCAATCAAAGATGCCTAAAGAGATTAATACAAGTACCATTAAGTGCTTTCCTCACCAAATCCAAAAGCTAACAACAAAGTTTCGAAGTTAATTGCTTAAGCTGCACACTACGCCTATAAGCTGGAAACCATTTACAAGCAGCTTTTGACAAAAACACACGCTGATGCACAAAAACTGAGTGACCTACTACTACTCCTAGACCTAAAGAAGCCATGCCAGCTCGAACCATATACAACAGCTTTGTCCAAACAGAAAATGCTTTTGAGTTAACAAAAGTACATGGAGCTGCTCACATTTTTGTGGAGTCTTGGCATTTCAGGAACTGGGACACTCCCAGCAGATGTTAACCCACCATGGCCAGAGGAGACTTCGGACATATCATCAAACTTCATAAACTTTCCTATCTGAGCAGCTGCAAGGTGAGCATAGAAAACAGGGGCAACTGCAAAAAAAAAAAGGATAACCAGGATTTTAGAATTCAAGTGAAACTTGAAGGCTTAGAAAAGAATACTAAGCAAAAAGATCTTAAGTAAAATAAACATGAATCACCAGTAGAAATGGCCGTGGAGCTTCGTTGGTATCTGCAAATCAAAAGAGAAATACTTTTATTGTCAGACTCTAACATCAATTGCCCAAACAGATTAAGTGAGGCTATACTTACACATAAGATAATGAATGGACAAGCTCCTGAAGATCATCAGCTGTAAAGCCAATTTCATCGAAAAGGACATGATAATGTGTAGGCCTAGTTGTCCCCTATCAATGCAGAAATACATATTAGTGGTATAGGTATAACTTTTAAGTTAGGACAGACAAAAATATGAATCAAAGCTATATAATTTGTATAGCTGTACAGTGCTGTATCCACAAGTATACAAAAAACCTCCTCACAATGGCCACATAAATATTGCGATAATCCTTCAAACAAATTAAACATATACTAACATGAACTATCACATGTCACACCATATAATGATTAGGGAATAGCAAGGAAAAACAAAAAAAATAAGAAAAAAAGAGCAAGCTCAAAAACATCTTACAATCATTCCAGCATGAGCACACATATAGAAATCATTGTGTCTAGGATGACAAATCTGGCTATCAATCACAGTTCCTGCAACAACAACAAAGAAGGAAGTTATCATATAAATAATCTTATAAGAACATAATGGGTGAATGAACATATGGCAAAGCTAACCAGGTGGGACATTGTCAGGGGACCCTTTCTGGAAGAACTTAGTGTGGTGGTTTTTTTGTGCAACAATCAGAGTGAACTTTGGACGCCATTTCTCATCAAGGAACTTACAAGCCTGTAATGATAACAAGTAAAAGAAGTTTACCTACTACATAAATGAATACATTTTAATTTATTAAATAAAACTGATTATGGAATATAACCTCAATGATTTGATCCAATTCAATGTTCAAAACCTGGTTGAACTGGGACTCACTTACACCATCCCTACACCAAACATATGCCCGATCAGTAACCATGGAAAGGAGTGAAAGTAGCAGCAGAAAATTACGGGAACATAATGTTGACATTTATTGAGTAGGTTTATTAGGTTTACTAACAAATTAAGAGAATATAAACTATAAAGTAGAAGCAACAAAAAGGAAAACAATAAAGATAGAAATTGTATGACGTAGCAAGTTCCATGCCATAAAACTACAAAGTCCAATCTAGCCACAGGATGGTCAACAACCGGGTCAGTACACTAGCATATACAACTAAAAAGTTGCAATGACATGCAATATCCAAAGCATGCAAAGGGAGTAAGAGACCAAGTTTAGTAAATATATTCACGAAACTTATGTCTTCTTGCTCTTGGTTACAGTGCGCGTGGATTGTATTGCTTGCCAAGCAAATTAATTTTGACAGCTATACATTATCTCAGATAGTAAATCCCCCCCACAATTTGATGTTACATGCTTACATAATAATGTACCTACTAATAACTGTGAAGTATGGTCTCAAATGCAAGATGATAGTTGCCATACCATTAGAAATGCAAAAAATAGAAAAAGAATGATAGAAAAGAATAGAGAAATTACACACCTGAAAATGACTATCTGATCAGGCTTCCTCTTATTTGAGCTAGTATAGAAATCCATCAATAGCTCCCTAAAGTAACAAGCAAAAATATAATATCTACCCACTAGGAAAGACTGCAGCTGATTGCATAAACTTAAAGTTAAGAAACTTTTCCAGTGATGTCATATGGAAGTGAAGAAATTTACCGAACTAGGCCTTCATCAACAGTGTCTGATACTGGCTTGAATAAAGAATCTACCATTTCAAGCTTCGGTGACTGAGTTCTCACAGATGCTCGATAGCGAGAAATCGAGGGCCACTGCCTTGAGCTGACAACCTACGAGTATGACGGGACAAAAATAATTAAATGGGCCATTTGGCAGACTTTTAAAAGCAGATGGCACATTGTCACAAGCAACTAAAAGTCATACCGCAGCAACAGATGGTATATCTGACTGGCCTGGGGAACCATGTGATACATCCATACCAAGTATCATAGTGGGAACATTGGAAATCAGAGGAATGTTACGAGAGTGTTCCATCGCTAACAAAGAATTCAAACCACCAAGCTGTAGAGACGAAAACAAACAAGTATCAATTAGTAATATGAATAGAAGTGCAACTTGTTAACACAATAATGAAATTGGTATCTGACCTTTGCATTAATCTTTAGGAGAACATTTGCAAGAAGTTGATCATTAACTCTCATAGGTGCAAGGCATTGATTGATGATGCCAAACTCCACAAGACACTTCCTCTTCCATGGACCTTTAAATTATAGTGAACACTTTTCAGTTATGTGATTGAGAACACAGCTGCATAGGTAAAATAACATACTGATTCAACAAACCATATATAGTTCCATTCCTCTCTGGAATAAGACAAAGAAGAAATCGAGGTAGAGATGGAAGTTTTGTCTTGATCTGTTCAAACATCTGTTCCACCCTAACATGTGGAGGTGCACGTCTGGCCTGAGGGTTCTCTTCAATCACTGTAAAGGGATTCTCCATTGACTGCATAATTGACCAAATTTATCACCACAGACTAGATGTAATCATATATCAATATTAGTACACAGATGAATAAGTAACTCACAACTCCCATCAGTTCCCCCATTCTAGCTAGATCTCGCGAAAGCTTTTGTACATCACAGCGGGCAGAGAAATTTACGATAGCCCAACGTTCAATCTTTGCAGGTTCAACAAGTGTCTACATATGGTGTATATTTGTTAGGGCAAGGAAAAAAAGAATAAGAAAAAAGAATATAAATAAGACAGAACTAATGAAGATTACCTTATTCCGAAAGTTCCACTTCCCGTTTCGAGGCAGCAAGTTCTCCCCATTCCCCAGTTTCAGCTAGAGTAACAATTGTAGAAAATAAAACAATTTCAAATGACAATCAAGAAACTAATAGGAATAGATCATTAAGCAGAAGTAAGAAATCATATTTTGATCTAACAAGGGTAATTTAAAAGTAGCATACCTGTGGAGGCGATAGAACACGGCCTTCAATTTGAG
Source organism: Aquilegia eximia (assembly GCA_023053565.1). Lineage (NCBI taxonomy): Eukaryota > Viridiplantae > Streptophyta > Magnoliopsida > Ranunculales > Ranunculaceae > Aquilegia > Aquilegia eximia. Next base: position 559,543 of record JALIGU010000028.1, read on the forward strand.
TAAATTGGGAGCTAATTGAAACACCCGCAGCACGTAGCATTGGTTCAGTATCATAATTACTAATTTTCAAAGCCTACCAAAACCAATGGCAACAAAAGTGAATTGCAGGCTTATGTAAATTTATAATGGCTCTATACATAGACAAGATAGGACCTTACCTCAGACAAAACTGTCATCCTCTCTTGAGGTTTCTGCCTCGATTTTTCCACCAAAGAAGACCTTTGAAAAGTGGACAATGCCTTTGTGTATCGTTGCAAAGATACTAAATGGCAGAGCTGGAGGTAGAAACATTCATAATGATAATATGTACCACATCTTAACCTAAACACCGACTATATAAGTGAGCCTTCCATTACCTCCATCGGAATGTAAGTTGGTTTCTTGGGTCTCCCAACATTAATGCATGGCACATCTCCAGAAAAACGCAACTCAATATGGCGATGATTGACAAAATAATCATACACTGTTATTTCTGTAGTTTCAAACTCGCCGTCACCATTCTTGTGCTTCAATGAGAATCTACAGAAACATGTCCAAATGCACACAATCCAATTTATTCATCACATATTCTGATAGACAACTATGTGAATGTGTCACATGTTTCTTTGTGTTGTAATAGCTAAACCAACAGTGTAGAAAAATGATGATCAATAGAAGCTTACAGTTGCTGACTGCAAGGAAGCTCACTCAATCCTGTGATTTTTTGTTCGGAATTCGAGGGAATTATCTTTACCCTTAGGTTTTTTAGTGCCCGCTTAGCCTGCAAACAATACAAACATCAGACAGCATCTAATAATGCAGCAAAAATTGCAGTAGCAATATGGTTACCTTGGCCCAGTCAATCCCATATGGATCCCTGACATTTTGGTTGGCAATTAAGAAGTCAACTACTGGTCCAGGCTGAACGATCATTGTAGTGGAAACATCTACATGTCACAATAACAGAACCAATTAGATTTCTGAAACAATAGAAACACAATATTGTGCACCACTGTTACTAAAGAACTTACCAACATTTAGAGACAAACCGCCTTGTGTAGCCCTGAAACTTGAATGGAAACCTCTGCAACCAGAAACACCACCTCCCAAGTCAACAAAATTTTTGGGGATGTTGTGGAAAAAAGATTGCCGGACAAGAAGGCAATTCCTGTGAATACAAACACTTCTGATTAGCAAACCATGATATTTAAAGGGAAAAAATGACAACTTGTCAAGACGCACAGAGAGTGGGTGAGCAGCTTGGAGTTTGACTTACTGTTTTGCAGCATTCTGCCTTAGAATGATATCGAGAACTCTCAAAGCTTCTTGAGACTTCTCCGTTTCCTGACCACGGAGAGCATTTGCTATGGCTTTGATCGGGACCTTTGCAGCATAACTAATCTCAACTTTGAAGCTTTTGGATTGATATGGCCGTCTAAATCTTTTCCTATCACCCCCATCTGGACTCCCACTACCTCCTGGGCTTCCATTTGCAGCAGTCCTACATAAAAGCTCATTAAGAAAGCTACTTGCCTGGATACAAATACAATAAAGACAACAAACCCATGTATACCTATTTGAAGAGAGATCTTCTAACACAACAGCGAATTCCAGTTTATTCTGTGGGAGAGGACCCAAAGTAAACAAGGTTTTCTCCCCATCGTAAGCAAACTTCTTGCCACCCAGCTCAGAATCATATGTGGCCTGAAGCTTATCAATCACTTTTCTTCCTATACCCTTGGCATCAACAGGATGACCATCCTCAAAGGCAAGGGAAACCTGAATGCACAAAAAACAATGCACTGAATAGTCAAGAGTTACAATCTTCAATATGACGCCATTAAGACTAAAACGTCTAAAAGCACTTCCTTACACTGTACTGGAAAAACTCCCCCTCAACACTAGCAACATTCACTTTAAAGTGATTAGTTAGCAGCTGTATTGGCTTTCCCCGGCGTGCAGAACCAGGCCTAGCCATTGGAAGGCGATTTGGCTTTGCAACTTTAGGCTCGTCTGCACGTAATGGAACCACATTTGATGTGAGAGGTGGAGGGGGTGGCAAGGCTTGTCCTTGAGGAGAACCCATCTGAAAAAAAATGAATCAAATAAACCAATGACAGTGTCAATAAGAAGGCTACAATAAGGTAAATTTCTAATGAACCCAATGCAACAATAAATATATATCTACTCAAATTGAAAGAATACAAAAAGTGTAATGAAATTCAACTTTTAAAAGCCAGGATGATTTAACAAGACAATGAATGAGCTAGATGTTGTCTTGATTAAAGAAATAAAACAGAGCAAATAGCAAAATTTTCTCCAATATTTTTAGACATTTCCACAATCACCATTTCTGCAAGAGATGGTAATGCAATAATTATAACTATTTCACACAAGATTAGAACAACAAGTGCTTCTGAAGAAACTGAGGAAACTGCTCGTATCCGAGATTTGTATAAAACTATAAATCATACAAGGAAAGTTGAAAAACAGCCAAACAATTAGAGATAAGTAAGCTTGCATGGATTTGCATGAGTCTACTTTTTGTACAGGCTTGCCCACAACACTTACGCATTATGACAACATACAAAGGTGCTAAATTAAAACGAATGATGCAAACAGGGCAATAGTTAAGCATTTTGCATAATTCAAACACATGATGCTATTGTAATTGAAACACAGTCATCTGAAATCCTTATTTATTGGATTTAACACATAATATCCCCCTCAAGTGACAATGTGCTACAAGCAACAATTTACATTTTTTTGTCCATTACAGCATCAATATCAAAAGGTTAAAGCCAAAGGAAAAATGCCTCTAAAACAACCCTAAAGACAAACATGAGATAAACTCACCCCTGGGTAAGTTATAAACTAATACAAAATCAGAAGCTACATTTTTTGCTTTGTAAAAATCAAATAATAGTTGAATGAGCTCCAGCAGAGAATAAGGTCAAAGCCTTTTCACAGTATAAACTAGAAAAAAGGTAAGGCAGGTAAAATCACAAGTTTAATCTAGCTACATGTAAGCAAACACCACCTCGTCAGACATTCTTCCCCTGGTAGTTCAGATATCCTGTAATCAGAAGAGAAAATTTTGAAATTTACAAAACAGAACAAAAGAGTTTAACAAATGAGAAAGAGCAAAAAATAAAATAAAAATCATGGTTTCTACCAAAATAAATCAGCTTCTTGGAAGAAAAAAACACATACAAGTATACCACAAGCTTAAACTACAATATAGCCAGAAAAGACAAAAGCTTTAAGCAAATTTAACCTGATATTCAAACCATAAAAAAATTATTTTAAGGGGAAAAACAAGTCTGGATCTACTGCAATTAGAAGAAAAAAAAAAAAATTCAAAATGTATACCAAAACAGAAGATAATCTCATGGCTTAAAAGCCTTGAGAGAACAGACCAAAATGTAGAAAAAAAACTAGTAAACAAGTTTAACCTGACATGCAAACTGATGAACCAAAAAGGTTTTGGAAGTGTAAAAACAAGTCTAGATCTACTGTAATAAGATGGTGTAAAAAGCAAATGTAAACAAAAAAGACAAAATTTTATGGTTTAAAAACAAAATACCTTTATCATCTAAAGTCTTAACAAAAACATAGAAAACTTCAAAATAAAACATAAAAAGAGGGGAAAACACTAAGCCCTCAAGGTTTTAGCCTAAAAAAAACCCTTGAAAAGCTTTAATTCAACTAATAGTCAACATGCAACCACACACAAAGAGAAACAATATTCCATGGTTTTTAACTAAAATCAAACACAAAGAGAAAATTTGTAGTAAAAAAGGTTTAGATTTTTGAAGATCATTTGTAAAAATTCAAGCTTTTTAACTTCAAATAGAAAACAAAAAGCTTTGAATGCTGAGAGAAAAACGAAAAACTTAAAATATCAGAAATTACTTATAACTATACAATGTATGTAACTAAAAACAACTATATAATGTAGTAGAAAGGGTAAATTTTTGCAGATTATTTGAAAAAAAAATTCAAGCTTTTTAACTTAAAATAGAAAACAAAAAGCTTTGTATGCTGAGAGAAAAACGAAATAGAAACTTAAAACATCAGAGATTACTTACAACTATACTTACAATGTATGTAACTAAAAATCCTAAAATTGGAACTCTTTAGAACCCTAAAACACTCTTGTTTGTTTCTCTCTCTGCTTCTTTTACTTCTTTGAAAACTCTTTGGTAATTAAGGGGAGAGAGAGAGAGAGAGAGGAGTATGACTGTGTTCCTTTATATCCGTATGTAAGCTAAACGACACAAGTGTACCATGTAACAAATCACAACATAAGACGTGTACCTTGTTTGACTGATGATGATGCCGTTTATTAATATACGTCTATTCAAATTATATAATTCTATAGCCATTAGATTGTTTGATTTGATGTAAATGAGTTGATAATGATCAAGATTTAATGATGAAGTGAATCAGTTTCACATAAACTTGGACACGTGGAGAGTTATGCATATCCTACGATTCAAATTGCTTCTTTGATTTAGTAGTACTGTATGTATGTGGTGGCGGCTACACAGTGAACAACAATCAACCTAAAAAACATTCCTTTTGTTTTGAACCGTTTGATTGTGTGTGATGTAAGAAGAAGACATGATGATTTATTGAAGGAATGATTTGGTGCAACTCACATACATACAATTGTGGGGTACATTTGTGTCAATTTCCTCACACGTGTACAATTTCACATACATTTGAGACCATACCATCATACAAGTATTTTGAATCATTCTTATTCTTATTCTTATTCTCTTTTGAATCATTCTTATTCTTATTCTTATTCTCTTTACCGAAAAAATCATTCTTATTAATGAAGTGTGACCACACAATTCAAGATACCAATTCCCAGTTTGTTTTGATTGTTGGCAAAGTTTAGAGATTTTTGGACATACCCCCATTTGAGATACCCCATTTCAAGTTGTGGTATCTCAAATTTCGACTTTCAAATGGGGTATCTCCAAAAATCTCTATAAATAAAGTGGTAGATGAATACATGTTCATGTAAAAATGGGAACCAATAACGATGTTCTTCAAAATATGTTGTAGCTCAGTAGCTAGCCCGAACCATTATATGCAACCTTCTTCATGAAAACCTGCTAAATTCATCAAGAAATCCCTTGCTTAGTCTTAGGTATATATAACTACAAGTTTGGAGTCAAGGAATAGTGGCAAGCTATAGAGTGCTAAACATGTGGTAATAGCATGTAGCAAATCATACAATTTTGGTTGGCATAAGAAAACATTCACTATCGTGGGGGTCAGTTTGATAATACTTGATAAGCATGATTTTATCGGTGATTGAACTAAGTCACGCACATCATGTTGATTTTATATACAATAATAATGTAAAAAAAACAAAACAATAACAACGTGTGAAAGCAATTCAGGTTTCAAATCACCGGTGTATTGTTTGCTCCGAACGTACAGTATACAAGCTCATTAGGTTATCAGTGAAGCACTGAAGCCAGAAGATCATTTCCCTTGATTAACATTTTAAAAGGCCAATCAACAATATCAGCATACAGTACATTTAAGATCAACTAATTGCATGTCCCAGCTGCTCAAGAAGAGTACAATGGAACTAGCGCCAAATTAGTTCAAAGTGACTCGTTCTGTCCAGGCGATTTCCTTTCTTATGATGTCCAGGTAATTTCGTTTCTTATGAAAGGATTTACACATTTGAACGAGTCAGATCCATGTACATAGACTAGATGCCAATATCATCTACTGTGCAAGCACAAATCTTGGCCAGCATGACAGGCCACCTATATGCTAAATAAACCTGACCAATGAGAAAGGGTGATCCTTACATTTGTTTGCTTTTTTCTGATAGGAATAAAGCTCAATTGCTTCTACACCCTTGGTCTTTTCTGCAATGGCCCTGCTGAAGGTCCGCCCTGCAACAGGCATAAAATTAACTTCAGAATTCTAGAAATAGCAAAATACCATAACTTAACCTTAGCCTAATGTGGGGCATCTACATGCCACAAGGATACCCTAGAGCCTCATAGTCAAGTAGGTAAATGACCCACTGCCATTCAAAAGCTTGCCTGCAAGTAGCTCAGGCAAGTCCAATAAAGGGCATACAAACATATCTGTTATACGTCTGGGCATGGACAATTATAGATGTGCACAATGATACAGGCATGAAATACAATTTGTGACAGTGATCTTGATGCATCAAAACGTGTGCATAAGAAATGTGACTAACTTTCATTAGAATACGCCGGATATGATATGTAACTAACTATCATTAGAGATTGAGTGGAATTATTACTACGTTAGTGAGCTGGTTGCTGATGTAGGTCATGGATGTCAACATGGCTTCCAATGTATCTCTGTTCAGTTGAAACTTCACCTCTCTTTCGCCTGAAGGGGACTTGGTATAGTCGTGCAGCTGCATCATAACAATGGACAATGAGAATCACTGAGAAAATAATCGATCTACAAGCGCAAAGTAAAATAAAATAATACAATTAAACAATGTCAAATTATCATAAGAAAGGAAATTTCATGTTTTTACGAACAAAAATTTACTTGAATCCAGAAATTGTGCACAATACATTTGCCTATTTGTTCATGAATATATCTAAGTAGCGGAGAAAAGTAATCACCATTTTTGCCTAAATGATTATCTTGTAATCTTCTTACAGACTAGATGACACTTGCTAATATCCAAAAGGACCTTCTGAAGATCTGCAGCCAGAAATAATGCTTGTTTTGCTTTAATCACCCACAAAGTTTTGTGTTTATTGGAGAGATTTATTTTGCTTTCCAAATTATGATTTTGTCTGAAGTTGAAAATAGACTCTGAACATAACTGAAAGAAGAAACTTTTTCCTTAACTACTGTTTGAGATGGCATACAACAATCTCTCCTCTCATGTTTTCTAACAAAAGTTCCCATGATAAATTAAGTAATGGCAGAGACAATTAGGATGTACATGGTAAACTGAACCCATGCAGAAGCCTTTGTTTGACGCTGACATGTTTACAGCACAAACCATAGCATATGGTAGTATGACCAAAGAACCTTTCCTGGCCTATTGCCAACTAGTTTCTAGTATCCAACCAACTTTAGAACCCTCGTCTGTGTGTATGATTGTATGTAAGTATGTTTGTTGATATTGGTGCTTTCCAACATGAGCTTGAGATGTACGGAGGTGGAGTACAAACAAAGACATCTGCAGTACATAACTTGGTTGCTCCCAAAAATTAAAAGTTGTAGGGAAGATCCCATGTGCACACCCACCTATTGACACTTCCAAAATAAATAGTTATGCAGGCAGATTCCATGGCAGGCAGAATTATTTACATAGTTATGCAACTTTCAAAAGGGGACACTATAAAGCCTAGAGCTTTATACCTTCAAAGTGATGACAGACACTCTGTCAGCTGGCTTTGATTTCTGATTTTGCATGGTCCAAGTCATTGACTTGAGGCGTGGTAGCATACCCTACAGTCATAAAAGGGAACATTGTTATGAAAGTGCTTAATCTGCTCATGTATTTTCTTTAGCAAAACGATGGGTAATTACTGTTTCTCCAGGACATAATAACAAGAGTTGAAGTTCTAAGCTTTTACACTTCTTTTTTTTTTTTTGGAATGCCCGAAAAGTCGAAATCCAATATGTGTGTAGTGTGTACAAACCTAAAAATCCAGGCTTTGATCATTATGAGTCTTGTAATATGAAAATAAAGATGTTCTGGGGATTCATGGGCACATCTAAGTGAAACAAAGATCCTACATGGCTACATAAATACATACCAGATTATCAGGACCATCAACTCTCTGAAACAAGAGTGGGGCAACGAGTGGTACACTTGTATCAGCAGCAACTGGTGTGGAACCCCTATTATCATCGTGACTGAAATGACTAGAAGAATCATGTTGCCGAGTCCACATTGATGACGCTATTTCGGTTGCTTCAGAAGGTATGGAGGAAGGAGGGACACCATACTTGACATGTGAATTACTTGGCCTTTGCCATGTAGTCTGTCAAAAGAGTGCAGCAGCAAATTACAAAGAAAATAAAATTAACATAAAAATCACAACAAGAAACAACTTGCAGGAATTTCTCAATAACCAAGGTCGTTGATATTTATTTATTTTTTCGTTAAAATCATGAAGTCCATCAGACAAAGTATGCAGTAGTTTCTTTGGGTGCATTGCTCCACAGTTCTTTTCGGGTGTATTTATAGAATAAAAAAAATGAGATTCCTCCACACCACCCACCCCAAATAAAAGAACAATACTCAAGGCTGAGTGACAACAAGTCATGCATATATAACAACTAGTAATTAAATCTCTGCAAACAATAAGATGATACTTGATCAAGATGCTTGACCACTTTTGCAATTATGTCACCTGGTCTCTAGATGCTTCTTCCTTCCACTGTCTTTGGTATTTTTGGAGTGATTGTAAAAGGACATTTTGCAGGTCAGGAGACAATCCTGGAGGAAATAGCTTCAAGAAATCATCCCCAATAAGGTTTTCGTGCACAGACTTTCTTATAAGCAAACGGAGGCACGCCAAAACCTACAAAAGACCAGATGACATAAAAAAATGGAGCATGACATTGATAAATCCAAGATATTATTTAGAAAAGCAGATGAGGTAAAGTTTTGTTATAACATACAGCAAACTGTTGGTGAGCATTTGTTCATATCAGCAAGCTTGTATAATGACAGAAGATTTAAAAACGAGCAATAGAAGATCTGCCTCCTTTTCAAATATGTTTGATTTTTTTTTTCATATAAACACTCCTTCAGTTAAAAATAAAATCACTTGTACATCAAATAAGTTATTGAAGGCCTATAACACAAACCTAGGTAGAAGCAGTATATACCATAGGACAAAAAGAAACTTTTTAATTAGGTTTAATATAAATAATGACAAATCAATGGTAGGATCTCCCTTGACAATGTTCCTTTGCTGCCAGACAGGTCTTGTCTGGTCTGATCATATAAAAAATTCTCTTTAACCCGCTCCAACGAGTTTACGACATTGGTTAATTCCTACTGCTAAGCTACATTTCCCACCTTGAAGCTAAACAAACTACAGCCTTATGCGGTTATGCCAATGAGAACCAGAAGGCTTCCTACTGCTAAATACCAAATGATGAAAATCTGTTGAATAAAAAATTGTTTGCAGTGGGTAAAATAATTTGTTTGTATGCTGAGGATTGAATGAAACAAGGGCAAATAATTAATTAATTTTTCGTTCATCACTCCTTAACTCGTTTTGGACTAATCAATTGCATTATTTGGTCACTTCTTTTCCTTGAATCAAAACCCCCTTTGTTAAACATAAACCACATCAATTATAATTTTGAACCTTGTTTTCTAGGGACAAATTTAAGTTAAAGTAAATAAAGCCCCATTTTCATCTGATTCTATTCCTATCCAACAAAAAGGACTCAAAATCAGATAATACAAAACAGCAAAAGGTCCGGTTTGAATGTTTGATATATGTATAAAAACATAAATACAGTAGAAGCATCTACTCAACAACCTAAAGGCAATACGCAACAGCTCGCTTAAGTAATGCAATAAATTAAAAGCTATTAGAAGAGAGAAAGAAAAGACTAACAACTAAACAAGAGAAATGAATGTATTGAAGTTTTTTACCGGATCAAGTTGTTGTGGAGATGGAAGAAGAAGAAGTGATTGTATTGAAGTTTTGTCTTGTAATTTGAGACCAATTCTTCTTGTCTTCCACAAAGTTTGAAGGACATCTTCTACTATTTCCTCGGATATTAAATCAGGTAGCTTATCAAGCTGCAAATACAGAGTCTCATCTTCTTCCATCGTCTTCCTTCTAAATCTACACTAGTCTGCTGGTACACTTGTAAATGACATGAGTACATGACGATTGAAAAAAACAAAACTGCTTGCTTAAAGTTAAACCTCACAGGTCCGGCCCAATCACCTCAAAAAGCCCTACTCCACTAGCATTTGGGCTGACCTGACCCATTGTTCACATATGACCTGTTCGAGGCAAGAGAGCTTTGTTTAACTATCTTATCATCATACTTTAGAAGAAGAAGAGGCTAATTAATGGTTGCAAGAATCTTTTTTATCCTGTGGAGTTGTTGTGCTTGTGCTTGTGCTTGTGCTTGTGCTTGTGCTTTGGACTAATAATGGCTTGTTTGTATATTATGAGTTAAGCGTGCTTAGGGGGGTACAAGGATGGCTCAGGCTCAGGTGAAGGTGAAGGTGAAGGTGAGTTTGCAAAAATTAAAATTAACTCCACCCGGACGGACCAGATCCAACTTATTTGTATTTGGAATTTTGGATGATCCTTCTTCTCGGCCCACCCAGGAGTAGGACAATAACAAAGACGAAACTGGAAAAAGAAAAAAGAAAAAGAAAATAATGTAAAGAAATGGAGAAAAATAATTAACATTATAACGTTTGTCTTGGTTCGAAAGAAAGAAATAAGCCAAGAGGAGCAGCAGCAGAGAGATAGTGAGAGAGAGAGAGAGAGAGATCTGAAGAAGAACTCTCGGTAATCAGATGGAAGGTAAGACTGACTTTTTTTTTTTTTTTTTTTAAATCTAGGTGAACTTAGTTCCTGTTTCAGTAAAGTTATATTTAATATCTTTGGTTTCAACTTCAGATTCTCAACACAGTAAATAAACTAGTAATTAAACTTAATGAGAACCAAAACAGTTTCCCTTATGTCTTTTATGTAATTTTTTGATTACTTCAATTAGGGTTGTTTTCAATCCTTTTATTCCATGTTTAGCTTCTTCTTATGCTTTTAGTTCAGAATTTTGATTTAGGGTGCTGTTGGTTGGATCGCAAACAAGTAACTGGTTATTGAATTATTATTTTATGGAGTGAGATTTTTGACATTTCAAGCGTTTTAATTTTGATAATTTGCTGAAATACTTCATTGATGATTTTGCTGAAACATTTGGGGATTTTGAGATTTAAAACTGTGTTAGTAGTCTCTGAAAAGACGTTTCCTTATGTTCATTAGTTTGCATGATTGGACAAAAAGTGCCCTAAGTCAAGGTAAAATTGGAAACCTAGTTGTTGTAGGAGAGTTTTCTATTTATTGTTAAATTACAGATTAAGTCCTTTGCAACTTTGCCAGATTTTAATTGAGGAGAAACATATTATGAGCAGAATATTGTTCTGAGTATATCTATTTCATGCCCCTAGGAATATAGTCAGAAAAAAAAAATGATAGCAAGGAGTTTATGAGAGCAAGAACACATTCGATGTTGTGGTGGAGGTGTTTGGGTGCACCAAAACCACATCTAATAAAAATAACTTCCTTGGAGGAAGTAGTACGTAGAAATGATCATTATTTATGGAAGAGAATGTTTGGTTTGGTCATGCATTGGTTGGGGTGTTGCGAGATATATGTTAGTGCCATGATGCTTCCATGAGTAAAAACTTATCAAGGGTCATAGTTTGATGTTTAAATAGAGTTAGGACTTTTACATTGTTGTTCGTTGCAAAGCCCCAAGTCTGGTTTATATACCCTCTTTGCTTGTTTAGGAAAGATGAATTATTGGCATAAAGGTTGAGAGTTTGAATCCCTGGTTTTCTACAATACATACCTACAGCAAGTGTCATCTCTGGATACGTAGGTATATGTTGGGAGCGCAATTGTCAGATGCACTTCGACGCTTGCATGTCATAATTCTGGACATGCCAGTTTATCTTTTTTCTTCTTTAGTGATTTATTTGAGAACCTAATTGAACTTCATCTTACTTCAGTTTAAACAGTCGTCATCCACGTTTAATGGAATAATTTGATTATCCTTGGTCTGAGGTGGTGTGTACAATATATCAAATTTATATAACACAAACACACAAACACACAAACATTGGATTCTATGACTACTTGGAGTCCAACTCCTGCACCATTATCCATCATGACATATACCCCATTTAGGATAGCATTTATTAAATCTCGTAATTTTAGTACTTGTACTTTCTTCCCCTTATTGGATTTGACAACATTTAGAATCATTTCATGTAGGCTACTACATTTTAAGTTTGAACAAGAGACCATTGTTTTGAGCTGTGAAATTTCTGCTGATGTGCCCAATCACTTCTCACTTTCTCAGTTTCATCAGATATGAATACCAGAAATTTGGTCATATAAATGGCACTAATTGGGATATTTGTTCAGTTTCTGTGGTCCATTTCAACTGTTTTCTTCCTCTTTGAAAAAGTAGCCTGTTTCATTTGTCATAGTGATTTGGCCCGATGGCCTTCATGTATTTATGTTAAAGAGGATACTGTATGCTTACACACACTCCATAGTTTATGTTTGGTGATGTGTGCACTGTAACTTAATTTTGTACTGAAACATATTCTGATGGCAGATGGGTCCCCTGATCGAGGTTCATCTGGGACAAAAAGGTCCAGTATATCATCCGGTGGTAGGAGTCGAAACCGTAAAGAGTTTCTCCGGAAATTTGTGGACGGTGAAAACCTGACTGCCAAGCTTGGAGACTGGTTTTCTGCAATATCAGAAAATTCAGCAAATAGAACAGACGTCTTCGAGACTCCTTTTGATTTGACGGAAATTCAAAAGTTTGACTATGCACTAGAAGGAGTTTCATTTCAGCAGCTCATTCGAATGCCTAATGCGATTTATGCTTCAACGTCAGATGCTGTTGAAGCAACTGCTTATCTTGCTGTTGAAGATTTTCTACACGCCAGTGCAAAAGGCTTGTGGGAGGCATTCTGGAGTGAGGTTGGACCCTTCCCTTTCTCTGTTGCTTGTTTGCATAGTGCAAGTTTAAAGTTTTATCCTGCTGAAAAGGCAATTGCAAGTGGGAAGGTGGGGGAGCTATGTGCCACCGCCTTGATGCTGAAGAACACCAGACACTCGCATGGGAAATGGGACCATATTCTTACACTAGCATTGCTGAGGCCCAATGTCAGAAGCCTTGCTATGAACAGTGACAGGCAGCCTTCTCTTTCTGTTGTGGGGGAAGCCCTCTTTTTTGCTCTCCGCATTTTATTGTCAAGGAGCCTAAGCAGATCTAATGTCCTTCACAATTCTAATTCTGTCTTTGTGGTTCTTGCCGACTCTCAGTATGGTGGTGTAATAAAACTCGAAGGGGATGTGACTAATTTGGACTGTGATATGAACAATGTTTATGAATCTGCTGCTGAATGGATTAGAGGACATTCACAAGTTGCAGTTTCTTCTATTGATAGGATCTGGAACAAGCTAGGCAATGCTAACTGGGGAGATATTGGAACCCTCCAGGTGCTTTTGGCAACCTATCAATCGATTGTTCAATTTGCAGGAATGCCAAAGTACTCGGTTGATGATTTAGCCGCTGACCATGGTCCACGCCTTCAAATCCGCAGAACTGAAAGGAAATTGGAGGATGCTAGAGTAAACGGAAACGGTTTATTTCAGTTCCAGCAGCACAGTGTTTCACCTGAGATTGTTGAAGTTCAGGAGGAATCCAAAGAGGTTTTGAAGCTCGAGGCAGGATCTGTTTTGTGGTTGGAAGATTCTGACTGGCAAAGGGGATTTCAGATTAATGAAGTTTTGAGTGATGGTGAGCTGCCCTTATATAGTGCAACTTCATTAGAGGAACCAGGAAGGTCGTTATTTTTATATGTTGGTTCCCATCCTTCTCAGCTAGAACCAGCCTTGGAGGATATGAAGTTATGGTACCAGGTCCAGAGGCAGACAAAAATATTAAATTTGATGAAACAGAGAGGTCTTTCTAGCAAATACTTACCTGAACTGGTTGCTTCTGGCAGGATCATGCATCCTGGTAAGTGTTGGAAACCAAGCTCTGGTGGAAACTGTGACCACCCATGGTGTGGGACCCCCATTATTGTAACCAGCCCAGTTGGTGAGCTAGTCACAGATTTAATAAGCGATGGGCGATTTGGATCTGAAGAGGCTCTCAGGTGTTGCCATGATTGCTTATCCGCCTTGTCAACTGCAGCCTCTGCTGGAATTCGGCATGGAGACATCCGCCCGGAGAATGTGATTCGTATTAGTTTTGGCGTGAGGCATCCATATTATGTTCTTATTGGCTGGGGGCATGCCGTTTTGGAAGAGAGGGATCGGCCAGTTATGAATCTTCACTTCTCTTCAACATATGCGCTCCAGGAAGGGAGACTTTGCTCGGCTTCAGATGCAGAGAGCCTGGTCTATTTGCTTTATTTTACGTCCAGTGGGGCTGTTCCAGATTTAGATTCAGTTGAAGGAGCATTGCAATGGAGAGAGGCCTCATGGTCAAGAAGATTGATTCAGCAAAAACTTGGGGACATTTCAGCTGTACTTAAAGCCTTTGCTGATTATGTTGACAGCCTCTGTGGGACACCATATACTATGGATTATGAGATATGGTTGAGAAGAATGAGAAGAAGTTTAAATGAAGAAGATCCTGGGAAGGAAGTGGAATAGCCGGAATCAGAAAGGGACTCTTTGGACCAACTGGAGCATTTTTACTCATCTGATTGAGACAGGTTTTGGGTTGTTCAAGGTCTCTGGTGCTTGAATGGTGTTGTATGTTTTGGTATTTGATTTCCTATAGGTCCATTCAAATTGTCCAAATTACTTCAGAGGGAGTCTTTTGAACTGATACTGATGACTCGAGATGAATTCCCAAACTGGAGTTATTGCTGAAGGAACTATAGCCTTTGCCAAATTCATATGGTTCTGCGGGAAACATGAGCCACACATACAGATAGTTTAAGAAACTCTGGTGTTTCAGGGGGCTGTAAAAATGGTTAGATGGATCCATGTTTCAGAGCCTGTGTGTGCTTTCTTCTCTCCTGAAGCCTATAGAAGAACCCAATCAATGACTATTCCTCCATTTGTATTGACCCTGTTCAATTATACTGTATTTATTGCTATTTTTTCCTTGTAAAAAGACGTGCTCTTCCAATTGAGTGTACTGAATGCAAATATCAGATTTTTGGGTCTATTTTGTAAAATTAGGAGGAGGAATAAGGCCGCAAATTATGGATTATTAACATTGGATTTAGTGTTTTGGAGAGGCACGCTTTTGTATCAGGCTCCGAGTTAGATAAACACTCGGCTACAGCTGAGTGCATGAGTAAGGTGCTGTCAATGTACACTTAGGAGGATAATCACACGACATGTAAATCCAGAGGTCTTTTAATAGATAAAAGGGTGGAGGCATTTGCCCTTCCTATGGTTGAACAGGTCGTTTGGGTTTCTGGAGGTGTCGGATGCTTAATATGCTTGAACAGGTCGGTTGTGCCTGCACTCTGTATATTTAGGGTTTTAGGCACTAGAAGCAATACCCCCATCTTATTCCTGTAATAAAACACGCTCCATGGATCACTTATGCTGAAATATTTTTCTATGCACTCTGTACTTCTACTAGTGCTTTTTCATATTCCTATATAGGCATGCTTGATTGAACAAAGTGGTTTGGGGCTCATTCAGAGTTCTAACTACAGTACGCCAAAATTTGAAAGAGAATCCATCCTTAAAAAAATAGACTTCAAATGTGGTAGAATGGTCGATATTATACATGTAATCTTAATTTAAACATCTTAAGTATGCTTTCATTAAAGCTTTTTGCAAGAATAAGACTCTAATACCCGGTATTTTGATAGGCTTGTGCTTAATAGAAATTGGATTTCAATTTGGACTTATTTGACTATATAAATAGGTTTTATATATGAGATTAGTATTATTCCTTTGGGCTTTATTTTAAACTCATCTTTAGGTCCACATAAATAAATATTAGTATATATAATATTCTTAGTTATTAAATCAAAAAGAAAAACCCTAGATCTTAAACTTGAAGAGAAATATATGGATTCCCGTTTTTGATAAAACCCTGTTAGTATTTTCGGCCATAACTCTCTCTACAGAACTCGGAATGACATGAATCTTACGTCATTAGAACCCTATTGAAAATACGCATCTGAGCATATAAAGTAGAGTATGTGAATCTTCCGGACGTGACCTGTACAACTGATTCTTTGGAGATCAGAAAATCTGTGACTGGATTGCAGTATGGTGGTTTTGAGTTGTGTTCTTCGTATATTTGGTGTTTGGTGGTCTTCTTATGAGGCAAGTTATATTACTTGATGTTTTCTCTTAATTTTCAGATTAGGTTGAAGTGTTAGTTTGGTTAGCATGTTTAGAAAATAGAATTATAATTGATTCCCATAAAAATACATGTTTTAATAATTAGAATTTGATAAATATGCAAACTTGTTAATATTTAGTTATTAATATTGCTGAAATTTATATTTTAAAATATGTTATTATTGGATTTGAATATTTGACTTGATATTGTAATGTTTGATTGAACCCATTGGTTATGGACTTTCTTACTTTAGAAATTCCTGAACTTGACATCATACACGTTTTTGTTGTTTCGTCATATATATATTTATATGGACAATGATTGGAATAGAATGATTGGATTGAACCATGTGTTGGATTAGATTTGGGCGTGTTAAACAAATTAACACCGGACCCGTATGATGGGGAGACGTCCCGGAGTGTTGTCACATGACATAACTCAATGAGTGTATGGCGTGAAGCGTACGACTCGGTGCTACTGCACAACTTTATATTTGAATTTCATGTGAGTGTATGGCGTGAAGCGTACGACTCGGTGCTACTGCACAACTTTATATTTGAATTTCATGTGAGTGTATGGCGTGATGTAACGCCCTTGGATTTCGTCCTCGCTCATCCCGGTGCGTCGAGCACCATACCGCTCGCTAATGTCAATATTGTCCCCCTTTAGTCATTGCGGATATCCAGCAGTAGAGGGTTTTGGATCAGGGCCCACCCATGTGGTTTACCCCAAAAGGCCTTGACATTAGTTAGAGTATGGTTAAGCTCTACATACTACCAATACAACCACTTCCTTGGCAATGTGGGACTAACACCAACTCATGGGTGTTACAATCTCACCACCTTAGAAATAGAGTCGTCCTCGGCTCTGCAGTACACTCAGTACAGTCCCAAAATCTCCGACGTTCCCTGCCAAGTGAGACAAGTACCTAGCGCTCCTCCGGCCCTTCCAGCGTACTTCCCACCTGCAACAGGCAACCTGTCGTCGGCTCTGATACCAACTGTAACGCCCTGGGATTTCGTCCTCGCTCATCCCGATGCGTCGAGCACCATACCGCTCGCTAATGTCAATATTGTCCCCATTTAATCACTGCGGATATCCAGCAGTAGAGGGTTTTGGATCAGGGCCCACCCATGTGGTTTACCCCAAAAGGCCTTGACATTAGTTAGAGTATGGTTAAGCTCTACATACTACCAATACAACCACTTCCTTGGCAATGTGGGACTAACACCAACTCATGGGTGTTACAAAAGCGTACGACTCGGTGCTACTGCACAACTTTATATATGAATTTCATGTGAGTGTATGGCGATGATGCCTACGACTCGGTGCTACTGCACAACTTTATATATGAATTTCATGGATTGAAATTGATGGATTTGGATTGATATAATATGATGGATTGGAATTACTGGATAAAGACTTGATCTGATATTGCAGACTGATTAATTGATTGATTGATTGATTGATTGATTAATTGAAATAGATTTTGATTATTTGATTATTGGAACTGGAAATATGATTGACATTGCGGATTACCAGAGAATGATCTTGTTGATTTATTGATCACTGTGTTAAATGTTAAAATAAATTAATTATTATTTTTAATTGTTCATCTTTAGGATGCGCGGATTCATTTTCTGGGAATTAAGATCGAACCTCAAGTTCTGTAACTTGCTGGCGTTTAACGTCTTCCCTTTTCCCTTTTCAGGATACAAGTGTTTTAGAGATGAAGTATTCGATAAGAGCTTGGTGGAGGTTGTCTTGAGTTGCTCATATGTCTAGTTGGAGTTTGATGAGTTGTAACCTTCGGGCATGACTCTGATGTATATTTATATTTATATAGTTTGTATTTTGTTTAGTCTTCCGCTGTTAATTTAGTATTTTTTGTTTATTTTATTATGTTCTTCTGTGGTCTAGAGGTGTGATATCACGTGACAGTAGTGTGACCCTACGGTCCATGGAGGACATATGGAGATCATTATGACTCTGTTGCCCGATTTTGGCCTAGCCAGCTAGGATCGGATTTCAGGGGCGTTACAAAGACCTGGTAATGTTAGAACGTTAGGGAAATAACACTATCAGTTTGCAAGGACGCAAGAGTATTAGTATGTGAAACTGCAGAGAATTGAGACGAGGCTGTGAAGCAATCCGTTTCAACCTTCCTAAAAATATTCAGTTTCAGATGGTAATAAAATAAATCCCTTGAGTTTCGTTGGAGTAATAGCTCATTGTTACGAATTCGCAAAGCTTGTAGAAACAGAGCCCAATGTGAATCCTCGGTTTCTGGCCTGTACTGTGATTTCAGTGACTCAATGTTGATTATGTGTCTTTTGACCCAAACCTCTTTTGTGTAATCCTCTAAAACCCATAAATGAAACTGATTAGTGGATAACGCTACATCGCATAAACATAGATACCCATCTATCTCCAATAGTTGCATCGTCCTATGTCCGTCTTCTGAGCAACAATGGCTTCCGGGATGTGGCATTGTGCTGAAATCCTCATTGGCCATATTGAACACCAGGATAGACTTTGAACAACTAGGAGACTTACGGAATCTGCAGCTGGAATGAAGACGACCATCACTAACGGAAGCCATCCAGTGCAAGGCTCCATTTAAGATAACTGGTGGCCGACAAGTACAAGGTGCCTCGGTCAATTGGGAAATTCTTCTCAACATTTTGGACTGCAGGCTAAGTACAGAAAATCTGTAAGGTGTTTTATATCTGCTCATAGAGAGAACTCTATATTCACTTGTTGGTGTGTGGAAGTATAATCCACACACTTCTCCCACAGAAGTAAAAAGTACTTGTGTTTGTGTGATAGGATTCAAGATGAAAAAAACATGCTCAAAATGATTGTTGAACAGAAGCAATCCGTTGTATGAACCAATAAGGGAAGGAATGTCGTGGCACCACCTTGACTTCCTATTAAGAGTAAGGGGAATGTTTGCTGCCACAATTCTGTCACCTTCATCAATGAAATGAAGGACCATGTGATATGCAGAAATGTGCTTTTCCTTTTCATATGTAGAACACAATGATTCACACTGGGTTACAATGATTGGTGTAGATCGATGAAGCTGCATGAAGCTAAAAAATGGAGTCGACATCATCAGGTCGCAAAGCGGTCTACACACACATTGACATACGAGGGCACACTCAATGTTGAGCCTACTTAGGATGTCGATCAAGATAGTCAGAGAGAGGGCCTTCAAGGAGGAGACTGTCATCAGATTTGTTTGGCAGAAGAAGAAGGTTATCCGCATGAGGAGTAGTTCCATCATCACATACAGGATTATAGTCAGAGAGAGGGCCTTCAAGGAAGAGGCTGTCATCAGATTTGTTTGGCAGAAGAAGAAGGTTATCCACATGAGGAGTAGTTCCATCATCAATTACAGGATTATAGTCAGAGAGAGGGCCTTCACGAAGGAGACTGTCATTAGATTTGTTTGGCAGAAGAAGAAGGTTATCCACATGAGGAGTAGTTCCATCATCAATTACAGGATTATAGTCAGAGAGAGGGCCTTCACGAAGGAGACTGTCATTAGATTTGTTTGGCAGAAGAAGAAGGTTATCCACATGAGTAGTTCCACCATCAAATTCAGGATTATAGTCAGAGAGAGGGCCTTCAAGGAGGAGACTATCATCAGATTTACTACTTCGAACAGATAACCCAAGCAGCTTAGCACAGAGTGCAGGCACCCAAGTCAAGCAACAACACTTTTTATCCATATTATCTGGAAGAGAAGAAAAAAAAATTTATTGACAATGTAAATCATGCAAAAATTTGGTCCACTGGATGCATGCATGAAGTTCTGGACAAATCACTTCAAGTAATAAATCTCCCACTGGATACACTTGAATAAAACTTGAATTTTCATGCTGTCAGTTTATATATTGTCAATGAATTGCCAATCAAATTATTAGGATCAAGGGATGCGTTTGACAAAATTACAAGTCGATTGTTTTACTTCTACTTAATGATCAGGTTATAGCAAATTCTTTTAGCAGAGAGTTTCACATAACAAAAGAAAACATGCAGATCAATCAAACACAATAGCTGATTAGCAGCTAGATTAAACTAAACATACGTACTAAGTGAGTAATTGATCCTGATGATTTCAAAAGTTAATAATTAATATTACTTACTTGGGTGTGTGTCATCACGTTGAGACTTTGTGTTTGTATTTTTGTGCTCCATTGCAGATTTGAGACTCTTGTTTAGAATCCCTTAATCAGGTTTATACAATTATTATATATATACTTACAATATAAAGGTTTAATTTTTTTTTTTTTTTAATGAAATAGAAATTTTATTGATCATAGAAAATAAGAGTACACAACAGGTATTAAATAACCCCGTCAGGTTCGGTAACCAGACTCTAAACAATAAGAAAGCAGACCTTCATATATGTATTACACTGCATCACCCAAAAAAAAAAAAAGCACTGTTGTTGTACTCCCCCTCCGATCTGCTTATGCAGTCTGCGGCTAACTCATTCAGCTGTTCCCCACACTGGTAAACTGTCCTGTTCCTTCTGCACATAACATTTCCAGCACTGCAGTCCTGTTGCTGCTGCTGCACTTAGAATAAGTGATCCCAACCCTGCCTGAGTTCACTGAACATGTGTCCCTTCCTATGCTGCAAGTTTTCACTGTCAATCTCCATCCATGCTCATGTGGTCGCTCGGACTCTCAATGCTGCTGTGCTGCTATTGAATTCCTTATCACTGAAAATGGCCTCGTTGCGCATACTCCATATGACCCAAATTATAGCATAGGGGGCCAAAGCTCCCATCCCCATGCTGAATCCATTACTGCCCATTTTTGGCCATTGAGTTACTAGAAATTCAGCACTGTCAGACCTCTGAAACAGCTCCCAGACTTGTCTCGTGTTGCCAAATAGCCCTTGCCAAACCTCGACCACTTTGGGGCAACTAAACAACAAGTGTTTAATGCTCTCCTCATTCTCGCGGCATAGTGAACATCTATTTGGGATTGGAATCCCCCTTCTTTGAAGCGCATCAACCGTGAGTACCCGGTTCCAACATAAGCACCAAAAAAAAATTTTAACATTTGTTGGAATCTTTGGCTCCCATACATGTTTATGGGCAAAACTCCGAACAATTCTCTCCTCACTTTGCTTTTCCAGCCACAAGTGGTAATAATATGACTTGACCGTGAATTTCTTCCTTTTTGACCACAGCCACTCCCAAGTGTCCTCTTCATCGTTTACTTCGATGTCCCCAAGCTCATTATTGAGATCATTCCCAATGGTAGGTTTTAAATCACTTTTAGCAATTTTTAGTAAAAAACTCTTGCCAATAGTGGGTTTTAAGAGCATTCCCAATGGTAGGTTTTAAATCACTTTTAGCAACTTTTAGTAAAAAACTCTTGCCAATAGTGGGTTTTAACACACTTTTCAAGCAAAACACAATTTTATGCTAAAACTTTTTCTCTCTCTCTTATGTGGCACCCTTAAAACCCTTTTACTATTAGGAATGCTCTAACACACTTTTCAAGCAAAACACTTTTATCTCCTTGGCAAATTTGCCAAGGAGTTAAAAGTGCCACATAGGACCATTTTATTAATTAAAAATTAGATTTCATCACAATGTACACTATATTTTTGGGGAAAAGTGAAACCTTAAATTTTAACCCTTGTTTTAAAACCAACCATTGGTAACTCTAAAAGTGCTAATCACTTTTAACATAAATTTTATGCTAAAACCTTTTCTCTCTCTCCTATGTGGCACCCTTAAAACCCTTTTACTATTGGGAATGCTCTGATATTTTCAAGTTCTCGTGCTTCCCCTCGATATAAAGGTTTAATTGAAACTCAATTAAAACTCTTTCTCTATATTGTCTTCTGAAACGAATCTAATTCTAAGATATTGAAATCTTAACTACTTAGTGAATTATTATTGTTTTGTTGGCCAATCAAATCACCCTCCGTAAGATGAATTAGATCATTACAATTTCATCCCACTTTTCCAATGGAAGGATTAAAAAATTTAAGGAAAAATATGTTAATTAATTAATTTGATACAAGTTATAGCAAGGATTACATGGGCAACTTCTGGACTGGGCAAATAGCATAACAGGTGACTGAAGAAGCGTTCAGAGGGACTGTACAGCAAGGTTTTTATCTGAGTAGCTGCGGCAAATGGTTCACTGTTTGTTACTATCTGGAGTAGGGCTAGCAATCTAAGGTCTTGAAGAGGCCATATATGGACTGTAAGTAGAGGGATGTTAAGTTCTTTTTACTTATGCACCTGACGCTGCCTCCAGCTCAGGATGTATTTTTGCAAATTGAGATTAATACATTTTTAACTGTTAATGATAATTGAGGCTTAGTGGTTGATGAGTAGAGGATTCAATTATACTCTGCAGTGTGCTCAGACAGGTAGATAGTTAATACTTTAAGCACAATCTCTTCACAGTATGTTTAGACTACTTTAAGCACAATCTCTTCAATTATACTCTGCAGTGTTTAAAGGTGGAGGCGTGGAGCCTTTGGTTTGGCTGGCCAATACATGCCAGAAAATTCCTAACAGGATATGCTACTTCATATTGCCCGACCATGGACCAGGATCTGTATATAACAGACGAAGTAGTTATGGTTCTGCACCATTTCACTCCTAAGCTAATTGCAGAAGTGTAGATGGTGACCCTTTTTACGATACCAAATTCATATAAATTTTTCCGTACACCTACCAAACTCAAACATACATTTTCTATGGACATGGGTCAATGCCATTCCAATATTTCCAAATCTCAAACATACAATATTCATTGACAGATCATATTCCCTTCTGATATCCAATGTGACATGTCTCATTTCTAAAACAAATGTGTTCCAAGCATTTGCACTAATCTTAATCTGCATCCATTTCTTCCAAAGCTGCTTTGGCTGCTGCTTTTGCACCCTCTAAGAGCTCATCTGGAACCTGTAATCTCAACCATAATATAAAACAAGTATAAATTGAAGAGATATATTATCGGAAATGGTACCCTTATTAATCTCTACTTGCTAAACAGGCAAAACGATTTGGAAGCTCTGAGCGTGAAGATTGGCTCTCTAGAGCAAAAAGACTGCAATACTTCTTATCGAGTAATGTACTAATGGTCATGAACATAGAATATACTTTCAAGACGTTTTAGCCATAATTGTTCTTATCGACCAACAGACTAATGGGTACCCTTTTTAATCTCTACTTGCTAAACAGACAAAACGATTAGGAAGCTCTGAGCGTGAATATTGGCTCTCTAGAGCAAAAAGACTGCAATACTTCTTATCGAGTAATGTACTCATGGTCATGAACATAGAATAAACTTTCAAGACGTGTTTAGCCATAATTGTTCTTATCGACTAACAGACTAATGGCCATGAACATATAATATGCTTTCTAGATCTTTTTAGCCATAATTGTGATGCTCTCTCCTAGTACCAGCCTGAAAAGTGTGTAAAAATTGTAAAGATGTTTCAAATTAATCAAGATGCCATTACCTTCTGATGTAGGCGGTTGGATTCGTCACAAACCCAGCTCATTTCTAATTCAAAGGCCTTGTCCTTTGCCTCATCATGTACTCCATATATTCTGCACATTATGGAGGGTGGAAAAAATTTATTGTCCAAATCTCAAGACAAAACACTGAAAAACATCTAAAATGTAAAATCTAGGTGAAATAACAAGAAGATAATAACATTATAAGGATAACAAACATAGGAAGTGTTCAGATAGTGCAATGGAATCCCTCCTATGAGTAGAGTTGTTTGTTACTAATTAATGAGACTAGATCCCTTAGGCAGCAGTCTTCCATGATATGCACAGAACAAGTATGTCTCAAATTTCTGTGCAGAGGCTGAAGCAAGAAAGTCTATTCACTTGGGCTTTCCAAAGGCAACAAAACCTTTTTACATGTTACGAGATTTGGCTAGATCATATATGAAGTGAAATGATGGTGACTCGGCTTCGGATCTTTAAAGTTTAAACATGAAAGCTTCATCATTGTTTTCCAACCTAACCTCACTAAATATAATTGGGATCAATGCCTACTAGACTCCCAAATAGTACTCCAACTGGTACATTGGCACAAACAAAGATTGGCTCTATTTCATCAGAACAGGGGTGAATCAATTTTTGGCAATCCTACTTGGGTGCGGACTGCAGAGGTATATATATATATATATATATACTGTATATATATATCAAGTACAATGCATGTTTGAGGGAGTTTCTAATAAACACTAACGAGTGGTGCCCAATTTGGCAGAAATCATGGTTCTAATGGACAAAAATTTATTCTGCAATAGTGTATAAGGGCCAAGCAATTCTTTTTGTTTGCAACTTTTATGTTAAGAGTTGGGGGCTTAAGGGCCATTTCCCCCTTGTGTTCACCACCTTTGGTTATTAATATCAAGGCAGGGTCCTGCCAATTTTCCCACTGCTTTTATTATTTAAAAGAAGAACAAAACAATCTCCACGAAGCTCAAACATAACTACTCACAATTTCATTCTTCTCTTTAAATTATAAAAATATAGAATAAAACGGAAAAGACAAGAAGTAAGTGAGCTAGAGAAGCACCAATGCAGGCATACAATGAATTAAAGCAATATGACGCAAAGCTAGATGTCTGACAGGTGACTAAGAATACAAATCTAGTTCCTATTTTCACAGATATGATGATACGAAAGTGATCTACTCACATTTTGGCAACTTCAACAACACCTTGTCTGCAGGTCATTTCAGAGAGATTCAACTTTTCAATTTCCCTGTCCACAACATTCTTATAATAGTTAGAACCACCATAAATAGTTCCACAAGCTATGGTGAATAATGTCAAAGCAAGGATGGTATATACAAACCTACTGCCCTCTTTTACTTTTCTTTTTGCATACCCCATATTTTAAATTATAAAAGGCTGCCCATTAAGACACGTAATGAACCAACAAAATGAGGATAAATATGAAACCAGCAATTATTATGTAGTGCTAAATGTAGTATTATGCCAGTGATAAATTTTGTCTAGCTCATATGGTTGATCAGATATAGCAACTTAGAAACTGTATCTGAGAGTATTAGTTTGTGAGTCTTACGTTTTAGCAGCCTGTCTTCCCTTTCCAATCGCAGCACCAAAATACCGCTAAAATAAAATTACAGAGCAATGTCAAGAAAATGGAAGTCATCTGGAAAAATCACTTAGGCAAAGGAAGTATGTACTGTCAAAGTAAGATATATTGCAAATATCACTCACATAAGATACACCGGAAGG
This sequence comes from Aquilegia eximia, assembly GCA_023053565.1. Classification (NCBI taxonomy): domain Eukaryota; kingdom Viridiplantae; phylum Streptophyta; class Magnoliopsida; order Ranunculales; family Ranunculaceae; genus Aquilegia; species Aquilegia eximia. The sequence continues at coordinate 584,911 of JALIGU010000028.1, forward strand.
TTCGACCATGTATAACTGAGGCCCATCTCTGTCATAGCCTCCAAGAATTACTCCACATCCAAAAGGTCTGCATGAACATTATTCTTGTTCTCAAATAAAATTCAAATATTGAAAGCATAGTAGAGAAATTATAATACATGTTCTTATTTTAGTAACCTTAGCCACCAATAAAGCGTGCACAAATGCACATAACTAGCAACACGGTCAGCAAGCTCCTTCACAGGTATGGGCTCCCCATAGGTCCTGCAGACATAAATCATCACAATCTATAAGTTGAGAACATAGAACTTATTCTACACAAAAGTTGAAAGCAAAAACAGTAGCCTATACAAAATCATTTGTGTTCTATACTTCTATGACATGAATAGGTGTACACAGGCATATATTTTAGTACATGAGCCTATATGCATTAATGCAATTACATGCAGGGGCATAAAAAATTCAATAGATGTCATTTAAATTAGGTACCCTTAAAAGAAATCAACATGATCAACCACCTGACAATTGAGCTCAACTCTAAAATTTAACTGCCCAGTTGGAGTCGAAGTGCATGCCAATTTTTCTCTAAATAAAGATGTATGTCTCCTAAGATATGTATTCAAAAGTCAATATATAATTATTGTCTCCTGATTCATGAGACTTACCTTTCATAATTAGTTGCTTCCGACTTTGTTCTTGCAACAATTTGTCTTCCATCAGCTGCTAATCCAGCCACAGCCTGCAAATGTCAAAGCAGAAGATATTAACAGTTTGACACTGAATGGAAAACAGAGAAAGGCAAACTAAAAAGCTGCATATTATCTTTTTTGTATCAATCTCCATAACAAGAAGTGGCATGCTTATAATGATTGAACAGCAGATCGACTACATACTTCCACCTTATGAGTGGGCCTTGTATAATACATAATTACATATCCCTTGATCAGACGTGTGGTAAGGATTTATACCGTCATTATTTTATACTTGTCGTTGTAAATAATTCACACTACTGCTATAAGTGAATGGCTGCTAGCCACTATGTTCAAATATTATAGCTCTGATCTACATGTGACATTGCCACTCTTATCAACCATACCACAGAATGTTGCAGCATTTGAAAATATAAGCAGTTTTTTTTTTGTTTTTTGTTTTTTTTTTTCTGGTAGAAGGAATGATATATTATATGAATACTGTATATAGAAACTAACTAAATCTGAAATATTAGGGTTTTGCGGGCAACCTAATGTAGGGATTATCTGGGAATAATTCCAGAATAATGTAGTTAATTTGGACAAAAGAAAGAGTGGTCAATAAATAAAAGTTACCATCCCAGAATGACGGTCAACAGCATGGATTCTCCTATTGGAACCAGGTAACATCATCTTAGAAGCTATAAGCTTCTCCACACCCTAAAACAAATCCAACCAAAACAATAATCAATCAAATAAAAAAAAAAAAATCCTAATAAAAACGAGAAATTAAATTTATTTTGAAGTAAAAGTTTACTCACCATAACAATACCATCTTTGCATTTGATCCCAATAACAGTTCTGAAAATTAAAAAATTGAACAACAAAACTAAAAAAGTGTTTGAAGAAATTAAAAAAAGTGAGATTAAGAAATCGAAGAGTAGATGAGGTAGAGAGAGAAAGAGAGAGTCTTACCCACTGTTATCAACAGCTTTGGAAGCGTATTCGATCTGAAAAACACGACCATCTGGTGAGAAGGTTGTAACCGATAGATCGTATCCAGTGCCTATACTAGCCATCTTTCTTGTGATTAACTTATTTCTTCTTCTTGTTCTGCAGCTGAAAGAGATTTGGGTTCTGCTGCTTAAAACCTAGAAAGCTTTCTTAGATCTCAAGAAACTGAGCGAACTAGCTAGCGAGCGAGACAGTAATAATAATTAATTAACAAATTACTAAACAAATTGGACTGGAAAAGAGAGAGGAAAAACGCCGATGGCCCAATAGTAATAATCACATTGGGCTCGGGTCTGATATCTGGGCTCAATTGCATTACATGGTCCCGTGCCACGGTACAAGTCCATAATGCAACTGACATCACATAATACACTGCCAAACTGGTGTGGCCTCTGGGAATTGTTCGACTTTTTTTTTTTTTTTTTTTTTAGAAAAACAAATTTTATTGATAAGCTAAACGAATTACACAAAAGTAGAGGACAAACTGCGCGGCAAGTCCTTTCTGGATAGCAAACCCGATTCTCCTAAATACATATTCGTTCGAACCCGCAGTCATCACGTTGCTATCCATTATCTTCTGCACTCTCCTGAGGAGCTCAACTACTTCTGAGCCTAGCAATCCAAATGTATCAAATGCAAAAGGGATGAAACTATGTTGGTTATCCCTACAAGCTCCGTCATGTGTTCTCCACTTTTGCTGCTACTGCATTGCTAGCTGCTAGCCCCACCTCAAAAATCCCAGCACCCAACCCAACCATCGGAGACGCCCATGTAACATCAACACACGCATGTTTACCTTCAGACCAGTTGTAGACCAGAATATCAGCAGGGCGTAATGTCGATCTTCTTTCCTTAGGATTAGTAAGAAAGTTAACAGGAGCCTTCTTCTTAACCTGTACTCCAGCCCGCCAGAACACATCACACAAGATATCTCTAACGTGGTTATGCTTGTACTTGAAGCCGGGGTAATGCTTACAATGGGCCGTATGGTCCCCGAATGCATCAAGTCTGCTCTTCTTGCACACTGGACAAAACTCACCATCTGAATATAAATGGATCATCAATCGATAACGAAGAATGGCACGATATTCTACAGGCGTCATGCGTTGTCCAAGCCCTTCCATCGGGATAACAAGGAGAAAATTTTTGGCATGTTCTGACTGCACACATCCAATCACGGCTTTTTGTCTAGCTGACAACTCAAATTCCCTCTCAATGCCAGAGCTAATCTTGTTGTAGTATACTTCCGCCAAGACATGTTGGGGTCTGAAGGGGACCGTAGCAGTTGGAGCAAGATTACTGAGATCAAAATCAGGTATAAAAAGATGTAAACTAGCAATGGTTTTTTTTTTTTTTTTAGGGGACCCCTACCCCTTTTAAATTACATGTCAAAACTTATATCAACAATCAGCTGTTGACGTGTTTCGAACCCACAACCTCTCCACTTTGTGAGAGGGGTGCTACCATTGAGCCACAGGCTCATTCGTTTTTTTTTTTGTTTTTTTTTTTTTTGAATAAAAATTTTATTGATAAATCGAGAAATTATATAAATGTAGGGGACTTAATGCTACATTGAACACTTGTTACTACTATTTAGCACGTATATGCCTAGCTACTAGCAGTGCAATGCTTGTTTATGGTCTATTGGTCTGCAGCAATACGTTGTTGGAAATTGGACCCTTATTTATTGGTATGTATAGTTTTCAGTCCCCCAGGGTCAGCTCAAAACTCTGGAGTCTGTAGGAAAGCAGTAGTACCTACATGGCACAGACAAAGCAGGAAGTTGTTTGCGTTCTTTTTCTGGTAAGCCAGTGACATGGCCATAATGATGAACCGTGAACACTATGCTACAAGGAATACCACGCACGCACTGATAGATATCTTTGAAGTCCTCTCAATGAAATTATCTACCTAAAGGTGCAACACAACTAATTGTAGAGTAATTGTTTAAGGCAATCGGAAGACCACAATGATCACATCAAATGTTCTACTATACTCTTCTGTGGTATTAATAAGTTCAATGCCTTCCTTGAAACCCCGTCCGTTGCAGTCATTAAGGTACATCATACATCTAAAATTGTATCATCTTTGTGCATGAACTTGTAAAGTAGTGAACAATTTCACTAGAGAAGTGATCCATAAAAATGGAATGAAGAGTATAGACTAGCTACTGTTCATACAATTGTTTTCCTCAGTTTCACACAAAGAGCCTTGGATAGTTTAAAACAACAATAATATTTGTAATTAGATGTCTTGTACAAAAAAGAAAAAGAAAAAAAATCAATAAACAATTTGTGGCTCAAATTCTGCAAAATCTACAGATCCAGATTCGATGGGGGGCATGAGGTAAGCTGCCAAGAGCTCAGATGCTAATGCTGCAATAATTGGAATCCTCTTTAAGTTCTTCACTAAAGGTATGTCATCGCTCTCCCCAACAGCAATCAATTTTGAGTTAATCTCCACCATTCGATCCAACTTCCTCTTGAACTCAGGGTTTTCGACATCTAAAACTGCTGGGAAGATCCTGGCGGTTGTGCGGTTAGTCTGTTAAACAATCACATTTTTAGTAACATATTTCAAAGATACAATCAAATGATTTGTCAGAAAAATCGGCATGAACTTGCCATAAAATATTTGTGTAATGCAATCAGAAAAGCAGGCTTCCAGCTTACCTCAATGATGACATGCATATCGAATTCTTTGGTGTTCAGTCCGATGCCTTCATAGAAAGCTGTTCGCTGGCAGTCATTGAGATACATTGTCACGTAGACCTGCCATATAATTTTTGACAGTCAATGACAATTTAGGTATGGTTCGATGGAAATAATAGTTTTTCACATACAAACAGGATGTAGAATTTACCGATAAGCAGAAAAATCGTGACCATAACTTGGCCTTCCAATCATTAAGGAATTGGGGCTGTGCTTTCATCAATGCAGAAAAGAAATCTCCATGTCTGTTCTCATCCTGGCACCAGTTCTCAAAATACTTGAAAATTGGGTAACATTGGTATTCTGGGTTGGTCTTTAGATGCCTGTAAATTGTAATGTATCTCCAATAACCAATTTTCTCAGATAGGTATGTAGCATAGAAAATGAACTTGGGTTTGAAGAATGTATATTTCCTAGCCTTTGTGAGAAATCCTAAATCCAATGCCAAATTGAAGTCAGATAGACCTTTGTTCAAAAACCTGTAACAAATGGAATCGATAACTTCTTAATCAAATCTACCCACTGGTGTTTGATTAATATGTTGAAATTTTTTCCAAGATATAAATCAAACAAAAAACACTGTTTCAATACATAATTATAAAAATGTGTAGCAGCATTTCCTATCATTCAAACATTCTAGTAACAGGGAAGTTTAATATTTGCAAGTAAAAGTAAATAAGGCAACGTCACATACCCAGCATGCCTGGCTTCATCTCGGGACATTAATGAAAAAATCTCGGCCACCACTGGGTTTGTTTTCTGCAACAATGTTTCAAAAGCAAAGAAAATAATTATCATTACAAAATGATATTAAATATTGAAGTAGGCAGGTGTGTCTTAGTTGCAATTGGCCTAAAATGTAAGGTGTAGAAATATAATTGAAATAATAACAAGAATCAAATAGTGTGTGCTCTTCCAATGAAAAATGTAAGAATTGAGATACAGTACCTTGAGTCTTCTTCCAAGCTCTTTATAGAGAAGAAAACCAGAAAACTCAGCAGTGCAAGACCTTTCGAGAAACTCGACAAAGATTTGTCTAAGAGGACCTTGTAATTTATCAGCAGCTTCTTTGAATTCTTTGTTCCTAACAAAGTGGGTCTGATTGTAATCAGTTTTGAATTCTTGAAGCAATGCTTCAAACTCAGCTTCATTAAGATTCTTGTTGATTTCAGTGTTGAATAAAGTCTCCATTTCATCAAAATCAGTAGTGTAAAACCTTGGAGCCAATAGGGTCTCTTTGATTGCTTTCTTGGGTTTGGCAGTGGATTTCTTCTTTGGTGAAGTTGTTGGTGCTGATGATGACATCTTGACATAGGAGTAACATGGTTTTGGTGTAATGGGGTTTCTGAACTTAGGAAGGGTTCTGTTAAATTTGGAGATTGGTTTGATGAGTGCCATTTCAGTAGCCATTAGAGAGATAAGGAGGTTGTGTTCTGTGGGCTTTCAGACAAGCAGTGATGAGTGGGGAGTTTACTCTCTCTATATCAGTAGTTTCATCTCATCTCATCTCATCTCATCTCATCCTAATAGGCTAATAGCTTTATCTAATCCATAGAAATCTTTGCATTTGAATGGGAGAATGACATGTGTCACTCTGATTCTGTCCAACCAATGAAAAACATGACTGGTTACCATGATTCCACGGCTACTCAACTACTGAAGTGAAGCCAGTGTAGAATGTAGATAATTACCTGATCAACTTAGAATAATGGTACTACATCACTTCAACTAATTTTTGGGGCAATTAGTTTTACACTTTTACATACTTTATATGTTAGAAGATACATAAAAGAGTAATAACCATTAACTTGCCATCTTGAATTTTTATTTTTATTATATTTTCATTGAATATCAGTACATTAAAAAAGATATTGCATCAAGGAAGAATGCCCCTAATTATATGGGCCTCTAATATTACTCATGGTTGCTAGAGTGAAATTATGCATACAAATGGTAATGATACCATTCTTATGCCAACCAGCATTCACAAACACAAGATACTCCATAAAAAAAAAACACAAACCACAAACAAATGGACAATAAGATACTCCATAAAAAAAAACACAAACCACAAACAAATGGACAATGGCGACATGAGATGATAATAGAACCTGAATGAAACAGTATGTTACAATTCTAAAATCCCAAACATCAAAAGAAGTTGCATAATGATAATAAAAGGAATATTCCGACTTCCCAAAACATAAAAGTATGTAACTGAATCAAATCCATCCAAATATTAAACCTGTTGAGTAGCAATATTCCCCTTTACGAGGGCAGATTATTCTACAACTGTCATTCTGAGGAAAAAAGAAAAGATTCTGCATTAAGTTTTTTACCTTACCATGTCCTGGTTCCATATATCTGCATTGTATTATGTGGGAAGCATGGCATTCCACAACTAACACACAGAAACAAATCAACCGCAAATTTGGTGAATTATGATACCCTAACATGTCATCCTTACTGACCTCTTTATCAAGGACACACCAAGTCTAAATGCCAACAATAAACAAATCTTCGGCATGAATTCAGGGGAGTTCAGACATTTGACAGACTGCTGGCAAGTTATTCCAGAAATATGAACCACCGCCCCATCCTTGATTTGACGATGCAGCAGGAATTTGCTTGTAATCGCCATAGAAATCTTCTCCAATAAATGTTGATATGGCATCAGCAAGAACTGATTGGTCCTTAGCACATTCAGAACGCTGCTCAAACCACGCCCCATCAAGCAAAGCATCAGGCCTTGGAAAGCTCAACTGGGGGGTTATTTGCCTCCCTTCGTCTGGAGTGGTAACATGCTCGATTGGTTCTTGCTTAACTTCAGATCCTGTATACAAACGTCATCAAAGTTTGCATTACAAGTAAGCACTACTGCAGACTTTTATCATTCCAAAACAAAAGAGAAACATGCTCACCACACAAGGCTCTGTCAGCAGGAGTTTCATCCAATGAACTTCCGCTAGCAGGAGTGCATTCACTAAAAACTGATGCGGCAGAACGGCCCAAAGGAGAGATGGGATCACCATATTCTTCCCATTCAGCCTCACAAACATTTAGTGCCGAACTGTCCACTATATAACCTGGTGTGACTACACATGAATTTGAACTCTTCTCAGATGATTGATTCTTTGCACTACTTAACGTCTGAGATTCATGAAGTAATGCATCCAACAGGCCACTGTTTCGTGGTGAAACACAGTCAGATTGCACTGGCCTAGTCGGAGAAGGAGATTGTATAAAGGCATCAACAGAATCGAGAGATGGTGGCTGAGAAGAAGACATTCCCCAGCTACCTAAATCGGTTTCTGGATATTGGAGTGAAGGGAGCTCCAACTTCAAAGACCCGGGAATGGGCTTAGAAGTAGAGAAAATGCCATTTAAAATGGCATGGCTGCCAGGTATCATCCCAAATGTTGAGGGATTCTTTCCATTAGGATCAGGATCATATGGAAAAGATGACCCAAAGGACTGATTGGTCTTTCCACAAGTGTCATTCTGAAATAGGTCAAGTGGTGCGAATGCATTAGTGACGGTGCTGTTGAAACCAGGAAATAAAATCTCTGATCCTCGAAGGCGCTTATGCCGATGCATGGTATGAGACATGAGACTATAGTTTTGAGATGAACCAAGTCCATGGTTCAGCATGCTACCAAGGGAAATATCAGGAAGTGGTGGTGCATAAGACAAAACACCCTGATTGCTTTTTAAATGGTCGAATATGACTTCAGGAATGTCAAAATTGCTTGCTTGCATGACATGGTGTGTATCCCCGCCGTTGAAGTCATTGGTGTTCTGTGCCTTCTGATTCTCACTATAAGCCTGCAAACGTACATCTGGGGGGTACAGCGGTAAGCCAGCACGTTGGCGCCTCTTGATCCGAGTATTCCAATAGTTCTTTATCTCATTATCCGTGCGTCCAGGCAACTGAATTTAAAAGGTTTATAAGAAATGATTAAACAATAGAAAAAAAAATTAGGGCGTCAACAGATTTAAAAAAAAAAAAAAAAAAACTGTATTGCATAAATACATGAAAGAACGACAAATGTACAATTTACTGCAAGAGAAAAGGTTGAGAAACACCCTATCATCTTCTCATTTCTGTGTTGTTTTTTTTTCTATAAAGAAAATAACCAACCAATTACAAGAGTTAAATCTTAAAAAATTAGAAGAAAACTTTGTTGAACCAACATATTACAATTTGAACCTAGCAAGAAAAAACTAAGAACAATTTCTAATAGTTGAATTCTGAAGCCCTTCATTAGACTCATTGATGAAGTGGTTACTGATAATCAAATGACTTTCTTTCGGTGAGTGGCATCAAAGTATATATATCTTACATATAATTTTGATCAATTTATGAGAATAAGTTGCTTATTAGCATTTTTGGCATGGGGCATAGATACAGCTCCTTAAATGAGTTGCCTATTCACTTACTTTTACAGAGAAAGTTTTAAACTAAAGAAAAGAATTTAGACCAATATAAAGTAAGCCACAATCCAACTATAACAAACACAAGCCTTCCTAGAACAGTATCACTAATCCACTCTACTAGTGACAGTCAAACTGAAAGATAAGTCTTTAGTGTCAATAGTTAGTGCTGGGAAATCATAATAGCATCATTGACTCTTCGACTTCAAGTTGATACAAATATAACAATCAAGTCATTTAAGTCAGACAATGGACAAGCTGCGAATTCATATTTTTATTTACTTTAATATGACATTTTTGAACAGTGTGCAGAATATCCCCTTGAGTTCCGAAGAGACTTCTATTTTTCATTTGAGAACTTATCTTACTACTATACCAAAACTCCCCTTGCCAACCTCTAGCTCATAGAACCGAACTCAACACTCTACAACATAGGGACTAACCCATACCACACATTTGAGGCGCCAGTGTGCTGCCCTTCTCCTTAAGTATGAGATGACACCAGACCCACTGTTTTCCTACAAAATTATCTTTCGGGTCGCATCTGATTTAACCTTACACCCTATAGGCACATTTGCAATGCAATATGTCAGGTTTCAGTCACACATGTAGCCTTGTTATACCTCAAGCGAAGATTTAAATGTTTCCTATCACAACCCAAAGTTTTATCAAACTGAATCATCATGGGAGAACACTCGTAGAAACTATTATTTGTACAGGAGTACAGTTCAATGCTTCAATGACAAAGGGGTGAGGAAATTTAATCCTATACAATGATGGGGTTATAGATAGGTTTTAATGATTGATAACTGAATATATCAATTTTTGACAAGTACTCAAGCATCCTTACATAGTCATTCAAATCAAAAGACTAGGAAAATAAGTGAATACACATAAATTTTCAACAACTAAAGAAGTAATTGTAGGGATTGATATTTTTCCAACTATTTGGGAGATAGGACAAACCAAAAGCACAAAGAAGAAAAGCACCATTTTCAATATATCTTCTGCAGTGATATATGAGTGAACCAATTATACAAAATAGATACGGTTCTAGACAAATATGTGAATGTTTCTGCAGATTGTTAACTAGGTACCGAAGATCAATTCTTGTTCAATTACTAAGGCACCAAAACAAAAATACTTTTTAACAGTTCCTGTCAGTTCTATTTTCTATCATTCCCATGGATATAAACTGAGCAAAACTAAATTTTGGTCCAGGACACAAGTAGAACAGATTTATAATTTTTTTATTGATTTGTATCAGCAAGACTTTTATTTTCCTGTCAGTTCTTTCAAAGAACAAGTCAGTTAATTAGTGGTTCTAACTTCTTATTACACATCAGTTTCTAAACTCTAAACCCCACATCTTTGGCTTCAGTCGGCTACTGGTATAGCCAAATGCATATCAATCGACACCCGTATATGCTAAAAGTTGAACAATTTAAGCGTCTTTAATATTCAGAAAGAAATAAACCCATACACAACTCTTGTTTATTTAGTCCTCGTGCTATATCATTTCCTATCAATTTGAGCACTAAAATATGTTAAGTAATAAAGTATGTACAAACTCAATGACAATTCAACAAGTATCATACTTATTTAAACAACATAATTGGACTGACAAATATACTCATGAAGACCTCAAAATAGTCCATTCTCATGGTTAGTGGCACACACAGTCAACATATCATAAATTCTTAAGAACATCAACACGAAAACTCAACTACAGGAGCAAGGAGATGATATTCTCAAGAAGCTGAGAGTTTGTGAAGCCACAAAGGTAGTAAGAATCTCAACCCTTCAAGGGAGTGCCATAATGGTTCACCAATTTCCTTCGTATGTCCCCTATTTCCTTTTCTAATGGTCCTAGAATCTTGAATATTGAAGGTCAACAGGTAATTACTTTTCCTTCCAACATGGGATGACTTTATTCATGATTGTGAGGTGAAAACCTTGAAACATGGTACATGGAAGCCTCATAAAGGGTACCAAAGACTTAGGCATTAGAAAGCACCCATAGACTAATTGCATACTTCCCAGACCGAGGGGCATACAAAGGTGTTATTTTTCTTGAGATCCATATTGATGCAGTGTAATAAAAATGACGCCATGATGGTGTCACTTTAAATTGCACTGCACCATCTCCTGTAAGGAAGAATTCAACCATGAAATTGAATGGACAAGTAGATCTGGAAATTTACAAATGTGGCAACATTCCTTCATACATATCACCAATGATTAATGATGCCATGAAAATAAAATCTGCATTGCATCACATATGCTTTCTGCAAGTGTTAGGTATGAAACGCCTCTGGCGTATGGAATAATATACCACCATGTTTATCTTTCAATCATTTCTCTTCTTTTTCTAATAAGAGGTATAAGGTGCTTTCGTCTAAATTTATGGAAACTCATTTGAAATTTTCACTATATTATATTATGTGTCATGAAGGCAACTAATCCCTTGTCTTTTGTTTATAAAAAAGTCATTTGTCCAAGTGTCCAACATAAGTGCTCACTATATTTTTACCAGTCGGACCGAGTCAGTAAATAACGAAACCATGTCCAGTAAACCCATGCTATTAATACAGAACACCGTTTCTAATTGAAGTTGAATAACAGGTCTCGACATAATCATTAATTTAGCAAGTATGGAATGTGCAAGTATGAGTAAGTGAGTAACTGTAGATTATTTCACACATTTTAGTCATAATAGTTTTTGAAAAACTAATATTGCCATCCATTACTAGGTCTCACTGTGTAGTACTTAAGTGTCTTCTACACCTGACCATTGATCAAGATGTCCATAAGTATAAACTTTGAATGTTCAAGAGATCAATCAAAGCACATTTGTCTCTCCTCATTGGGACACATAAATAACAATAGTCCTTCAAACACAAAGAGACCATAGTAATTATGTACTCCTTATTTAGATGCATAAACATTTAAGTATCTAACCTAAGAGAGCACACAACTCAAGGATAGACTTTACTAAATGCAAAACAAAACCAGTAACAGCTGACTTCAGTTGAACTAATTGACATGACCAATGAGCATAGACCACGAGAGAGAAATCAAGTTATATACCCAAACTTATGTCAGCATCAACTAATACGATATATGTCTAGCGCATACTGTAAAATTCTCAGAAGTGTCTTGTCAATGGTAGCTAGGCTATAACTCCTAAGTGTAAATAAAGCTCAAATCTCTGTTAATTCAAGGTGTGTTTTTTTAAGCAAGATCTCGCTGAGAACTTATAACTCAGTGGATTAGGAGAAAAACAAGAATACCAAGAAGCAAAAGGGTTTTATTTTCTATATATATTTTCAGTATAAATCACCATAAAAATTGACTGATAAAGTAAACAATGAAACACATATACATACGTGTGCAGCCATGCGAGCCCATTTGTTCCCCATCTTAGCATGCAGTTCAATGATTTTATGTTCTTCTTCTGCAGTAAAAGCACCCTTCTTCAAGTTTGGCCTCAGGTGATTAGCCCATCGCAGACGGCAACTTTTCCCACAGCGGAACAATCCTGAGTGCTTCTGAACTGCATTCCAGTTCCCCTCTCCATGCTTCTTGACATAGTCCACTAAAATTGCATCTTCAGTAGATGTCCATGGTCCTTTTTTCAAGACAGTCCCTCCTCCTATGCTGCCTCCACAGCTACCTTCATTTAGAAGAACCATTTTCTTCAGAGATTTAAAATAAAGAACACTAAGTGGTTGCCAATGAGGCCAGATAATGAAATAAAAGCAGCTCACCTTCATCAAATGATGATGAATCCGTCTGATCCTTTGAGAGCACTCCGTCATCGCTCTCAGATGTTGTACCACTCATATCTTTCAAAGCATTAACCCTCAATTCCCCTCTGATTGGCAGGCACCATCCAATATAAAAAGGCGGCGCCTAAACAATAAGACCAACAGACAAAAACAAAACAATATATGAAATGAATTAGAAATCAGAAAAGTAGCTTAAGGTATTGAGTTTACAGTATATAAGAAGGCAATAATCAATTATGGGATGAGAAGGAGAAAAAAAACAATCACCATGAACAGCATTAAGGGGAAAAAATTAACTCCAAGCAAAAAACAAGCAAATGTGAAGATGTAGAAAATGGAAGAAAATGTAGAGAACCAAATTCTGCAAATTTGTAAATATAAGTCTACATTAGTTATTATATTAACTTAATCCTGTATCAGTTCATGGTATGGAAATGAAAAAAAATGTCAGATTCGTGGTGTATTCAAATCTACAGCTAGAATTCAATGAAAGAAACAGGAATGGATTTGAGAGATAGTAAACGATCAAATTTAACAATTGGAATTTTGAGCATAGATTAACAATTGAACCTATAGTGTCCTGTTTTGAATCAGATAGTGACTTAGCAAAACAGTAAATGAAATCTACCTCTAAGAGACTAGAAATGTATCAACCTCAGTAGCAGAAGATGACCAAAATTGAAGCTTTATTGATGCAAAAATAGATCAAACAAAGACAAGAAGAAAAAAAATACCTGAAACAGATAGACTGGAAGAGATGAATGAGTAAAAGCCCAAGCTTTGAAAGCAGCAAAAAGCTTCCAAGACAAATTGCAGAACCCTGTAAATAAAAACACAAAACCCTAGTTATATTAACAACAGAAATCCAGCTGAAATGAAACAAAAACACAGCAAAATCACACTCGTAAAACCTTTAGATTCAAATTAAATATGAGAGAAATCAGCTCACTGCAACTAAACAAAACCTAATTTTGGCGAATCAAAGAGGAAATCAAGAGCAAAACATACCAAATGAGAAGAAATCGAGAAAAAAAAAAATGAAAGAGAGAAGGAAACCCTAAGTAAGCTAACCCTAAGGTGTTTAGGTAGAAAGAAAATTCCTTAAAGCAACGAGAGAAATTGAAAAAACGAGAGAGAGAGAGAGAGAGAGAGAAAGAGAAATGGCGAGAGAAGCTAAAAAGGAGGAGAGAGATAAGCGGAGAGAAGACCACCTACTGAAGAATTGAGTTCTGAGATCGACGACTGAGTTGGTATTATTTGTTTCTACTTTTTACTACTAATACTAATGTGGAGAGAGAGAGAGAGAGAGAGAGAGAGAGAGAGAGAGAGATCAGGCGATCAGCTCAGCTCAGCTGATTTTTGCTGCGGTGCAGTGCTGTGTGCTGTGTGCTGTGTGCTGTGTGCTGTGTGCTGTGTGCTGTGTGCTGCTGCTTTTTCATTCATTCATTCATTTCAGATTTGAGTTCAAGGTGTTCAATAACTTTTTCACTTCAATTCGTCAGAGAAAACATGTGTGCCACACGACAATACAAGGAGATTATGCAGCTGTAACATCCTACGTTTGATTTTCCTCGATAGTTGTGTGAAACCCATCTTACAGTTTGAAAGTCGTAGTACAGTATATCATAATATGGTGTCGGACTGAATTGTGTGTGTGACATACACATATGTATTGGTTTCCAAAAGAAAATGAAAAAGGAGTTGCATCGTACACCTCCTTCAATACTCCCATCGTGTCAGTAATGTCTTTGTTTTTGGTAAAAAAAACCGTGTCAGTAATGTCATGTGGCTTTCATATCATTTTTGTTGAACAATGTGATTGTACATACTGAGGGCATCTCTAATGGTTGGGTAAATTTGATGGTCCACGTATACAGATTTGATGATAGTTTGATGAAATTTTTGCTTTGAAAATGTGCTCCATCTAATGGTTCATCAACTAAAGCGGCTAATGGATGACCGTTTCACTAAAGCGGGCCCCCAACACCCATTTCACTTAGTTAAAGCGGCTAATGGATGACCGCTTCACTAAAGCGGGCCCCCAACACCCGCTTCACTTAGTTAATGGGGCTGTCCAAGTGCCACTTAGTTAAAGCGGGCTTTGAAGTGCCACTTTAAACGGCACTTCATTAGCCGCTTTAAGTGAAGCGGTCTTCTCTTGCCCACCTCACCCAGTATCAAACCTTAAGCTTTTCATCAAAATTTCATCAAATTTGATGAACTTTTGATGATTTTTGCTAAAATATCAAATTTGAAAAACTTTTGATGGTCTATTAGATGGAGTTTTTTTCACTTTTTTGATGATAGATTTGAAGAACCATTAGAGATGCCCTGAGTCTCAATAACTCTAGTATCCTGTATGACTAGCTAAGAGCATCTCTAATGGGTCTCATACTCCAGCACTGTTGTGTTGAAAACAAACAAGTGCCTATCAATTAGTGCTACCAAAACTCTAATCACCCAAAAACATGT